>VDFB02047230.1:528105495-528267274 GCA_007258455.2 Sequoia sempervirens | reverse complement strand
CCCTAGTAATCAGTTGCACATTTTTGGTAAAGTTTAGTGTCTGAATCTAGTAGATGCATTTTAGTTTTTAACAGATCTGACTCGTAATGAAAGTTGTGACTCAGACTATAACAGATGTGGTTTTCCTATACTTACGCACTAGTAAAATTTATGTGATAGTGGAAAATGTGTCATTTGAGGCTGCAATTGTGGCTCACCTTGTCAGATGCATAAACAAAACAATTGCAACTCTCTGGTGAACAGTTGTGACTCTGTTGTGTTTTCAATGAATAGAGATATAAAACTGACATTGTTTTCTGTGATCAAGTTCTGGAAAACAAAGACAATCATAAGACAAAGTTTTTTTAGTTTGATTTTGGACTCAAAGAATGTTTAATTTGACAACAGACAAGCACATCCTAGGCTATGAAGGACAATATTTACTGAGTTCTCACTTGGGTTTCCCTAGCTACACTTATTCAAGGTGGATGATTAGTAGCTTGACCCCTTTGGCTCCCCTCCATGGCTCATTAACGTCATTCAGGGCAGCCAAGCTACAGTACCCATGAACATCCCATGGCATACGGTCTTCATCTCTACACATGAACCGTAAGAATATGAGACAGCTTCACAGGTCTAACCTGCTGCACTAGTAAATAGAGGGATTTTGGACACTACAAACAAAGGTGTTTAATAAGGGAATTTTGATCATAGGGCATGACCCATGTGGTGAGAGTCCCCTTTCGAATCCATCTTGTCATAACCATACATGTGATTCTTGGGATTTCCCCAAGAATCCACTTTTATATACCGGCTGGAAGTCCCTTGGGTTCAGCATGCTATCAGTCTGAGTCATCCTGGGGTGAGTATGCCCACCAGAATAGGCCCAAGTTCTAGAGTTAGTAACCATTTCTCTTACACCAAGGATCGCATGGATGCGCAAGGGGAGATGATACTTTGATATACCAAATCATGAGGGTAATTACACAATTGTGCTTTCACACAAAACATAGTAGACACTTGTTAATTTTAATCCAAATGAAAGATTTGCTACACTACCAAAAAAACTATTTCAAAAATTTAACTAGGGTCTTCGACATGCATTCTATAGAAAGATTCATTAGTAGTTTGATATTGGTCTTTGACTATCATTTTGCAAAAACTTCGTTAACTCCTCAAGAAACATGCTGAAAACAAAAGATTAGCGAAAATAAAAACATGAAAGGAAACTATAAATTGAAAGTCCAAAACCTAAAAATATACCAGTCAGATGTGTCATTTTCTCTATCAAATGCATTGTGGTATTTTACAAGTCAGTTGCGGCTCAAAAAATGATAGATGCCTGATTCCTTTTTAGATGCGTCATTGTTGATCATAGATGCAGTCAACAAAGTCAATTGCGTTGTTTCATCAAACTGATGCATCGTTTCGTAAAAAAACTTACAAAATCAAATAAAATTCTATGGATACGTGAAGATAATGTCTTCATGTCAGGTTCACCAAAATGTAGCTTAGAGAAAAACACATGAGAGAGTTAGGAAATTCGAATCTAATCTATTCAAACTATGCTAATCAATCCTCAAAGCTTAGATAATCAAGCACAAAAGAAAGCTAAGAACAACATGCATAAAATAAACTATTTTACCAAACATGCGATCAATTTTGTTGAATAACCTCCATTACTTTTCTCCATTTCGTCTGTGTAGTATACTTGCCCTCAAATTTTCAAAGTTTGTGCAAGCATGGCCTAAGTGTTGTGATTAAGAAAAAACATCGAAGATTTAAGATAATTGCTCTTAAAGTCATACAATTTCAAGAGAGATTGGAATGATGAATGATAGATCAATTTATAGAAAAATTATTATTTGAAGGATAGGCCAGGATCAAAAGATTGATGGATGGTTGAGATCAAAATATTAGACATGCATTATGATAATAGTTAGTAGTGACATGAGTGATACAAATTAGAAATAGAAATAAAGATTAAATAAATGATTTAATCTTCGAGTTTGGTATTTGAAAACAAAAGAATTATCTTTGCATGACAAAGATAAAGATAGATTAAAGCAACTCTCTATTCGAACACACACACAAAATTTAATTAATATGCATGTACATGCAATTGAGTTGGCACTAGATGACTGAATGATATGAGAAAGAGATTACCCGGGAAAGCAACTTAGACATTAAATCCAGAGTTAACTGCGCGATTTAAATAGATGTCGAGTTGAGCCAAAGTGAATACTTAGATAACTCACACAATTATCTAACTATAGATGAATGCACTAAAATAGAATTCATGAATTAAATAATTCATTTAATTCAAGATTTGATATTTGAAGAATAATTAAATAAATAAGATTTATTTAATTAAGTGACGAAGGGATTTAAATGAATAATTAAATAAATAAAGGATTTATTTAATTATAGTTGACAGATGATAAAGGGGGGAATTAAATAAGAATTTATTTAATTTAACAAGCAAAATAGGGTTAATTAGTAACATAATTAAATAAAAAGCGTTTATTTAATTAATCAGATACAATAAAGAAAAATGTGAATTAATTAAATAATTAAGATTATTTAAATAATAGAAGAAATGAAGACTTTAGAAAATAATTAAATAATTAACATTATTTAATCATGACCATTAAGAATACAAATTATGAAGAATATTGAAGTCGCAGGCTTAGACCAGATTTCATTGTCTACATATAGTTTATAAGGAAAATAATATCCAACACATATGGAGTTTTTTTGAAGCTAGTCATGGTACGAGAGAACGTGATGGAGCATGTGCATGTGTGAAAAGAGATCTTGCTAGAGAGCAACTAAAATTTGAGGATGCTCTGAAATTTAGAGATCCACATGCAATTGTAGATTGGTGCTATACCAAATTATCTACAAGAACAAGTGAGAGCTCAATAATTCAATGCTTCTTTTTGTTAGTTGAAGAAAATGATATTTTTTCTCGACAAAATTGTGAAACAATTAATGGATCTGCAAAATGGAATTTGTTTAAGAGTTTGAATGCAAACACATGGACAATATGGACAAGGGAGTTGGCATGCTTTTGTCAATTTTGTATTACAGGTGATTGGGAGGCATATGAAAATATAGAATGGGTCAAAGAATGGCAACAAAGAGCCTTAACGCCTACATTGACACATGTTCAACATGGAACGACAATTGAAGATAATCAAGTGTTCACATTAGATGATTATGATCATGTTTCAGATCTTGTACAAGAAGGTGCATTATTTATTGAGTTGAATTTTGTATGTATGCATGTTTATAGGTGAATTAAATATAATTCACTCTTTATCGAATTTTGTATTTATTTTTGCAGGACATGTGTATGTTGTTGTTGCACCTGAGGGGAATGAAGAGGAGACAAATTACTGGTTGGCTAGATGTGTTGAGATAAAACATAATTTGGTACATCCTAGAGTGGATGATGACAACTTTGAGTATCCAAATGGTTCAGTGTTTGTTGTTGGCACCTGGCTTCAAAAATATTTGATGAGAAAGAATGGTTTGCCTACATTTGAAGATTATGAAAGACATAAGAAGATTATACATTATTCACATTTGATTTTGGAAACCACTATAAAACTAGTTAGATATCAAGGGAGGCCTGCTAATAAAGTTTTATGGACACTTTCAATGGATGATCATGAGACAATCATAGATGGATTAAAAAAAAGGGAGGATGTAGATGGTACAATAGAGTAAATAAATATTGGTAAGTATATCTAGTTGTTTATATAGTTAATTGATATATATATTTGTATTTAATCATTTACTAATTAAAGTTTAATATCATTTTTTATTGCAGGTCTCCCAAAATTAGATGCTTTACAAAAAAGAGAGGAGATGCACATATATTACAATGGAATTTGAATCTAGAGATAGGTAACTATATATAGTTCTAGATACATTTAATTGATAGTATAAATTCATTCTCTCAACTCCCTTTAATCAACCCTCTTGCATCCCTTCAAGTCATTCTATCAACTCCCCTTAATCCACCCTCTTTCATCCCCTTAAGCCATCCTCTTAAAGGACCCTTAAGTCATATCCTCTTGCATCCCCATAATCCATAATCTTGCATCCCTTAAGTCACTCTCATACTCCTGCCATCTCTTAGTTTGCCATCTATCGTAAGGTTGATACATGCATCCCCTTTAACTACCATCTTACATCCCTTTAATCTGGCCCGACAACTCCTCTTAATGCACCTCTTATCCATTCAATCTTATTCGACAACTCCCTTTAATCCAATTCTCTTGTATCCCTTTATTCTCTTACATCTTTAAGCTTACGGATTAACTCCCTTTAATCCACCTCTTGTATCCTCTTTAATCCACTATCTGCATCCTTTAATCCATTTTACTAACTCCTCTTTAACTCCTAATTCTCTTATATCCTTTCATTATCTTATTAATTCGATCTAATTTTTTCGATTCTCGTGATCGATGAGATTCCTTTACATGGACACTTTGACGCATTTTGAGATCTCTTTGTTTATCTTTGATTCTTTTGTACTTTATCCATTTCTTGTATCTCTTTCTATCTTTATTCCTTGACACTTCTCGAATCTTTTCGAATTTCCGGAATCTCGTGAGATCTCTTTTTCTAAGTTATTTCGACAATCTTTGACGATTTCTTATATCTCGGACGATGATGACTTTGAAGATGTATTAATTCTTTGACCTAATTTTTCGAATTTTGGACGATCTCTTAGCGACTCCCCTCACCACCTGTGAACCCACTCTCTTGCATCCCCTTCAAGCCATTCCCACTTCACCCCTGAATCCACCCTCTTGCATCCCCTTGTCATCCCTCTTAAAGGACCCTTAAGTCATATCCTCTTACATCCCTATAATCCATAATCTTGCATTCCTTAATTCACTCTCATAATTCCCCTTAAGCCATCCTCTTAGGGCCTGTTAATCCATATCATAAGGCTCATGACATGCATCCCCTTAATCCACTATTATCTTACATCCCTTTAATCCATTCTATCAACTCCTTAATCCCACCTCCTTACATCCCCTGTCCTCTTAAAGGACTCTCATAATTCCCCTTAAGCCATCCTCTCAGGACTTGTTAAGCCATATCCTAGGGTTCATGAGATGCATCCTCTTAAACCATCCTCTTAACTCCCCTTAAGGCATTCTCTTAAGACCCCCCTTAAGCTATATAATGGATTTGTATGGAATTTACTATATACTGTTCTTTTCTCGCATGAATTTTTTTCTTACATGACTCATAAAAATTGTAGTTACTTACATTAATTATTTTTGTAGGTTCTCATCAAGTCAGTCTACGAAGTGATTGTTGAATTGAAAAATTATTTTATCAAGAGACTATGTAAATATCAATTTTTTGTCTTCACCTAAAAGTTGATAAGTTTTAATTGTATCTACATGCACATATATGTTTCATCATATTATATAGTTGTAATAAACATCTTGATATACATTATATATGTTTGTTCGATGTCACTTTTTAAATATGTTGTTCCAATTTTATAGATTATACATTTCATGTCTTGTATTTACCAGATTTTATATAGTTATTCAATTGTATAGATTATACATTTTATACATACAAGGAGATAGTTTTTTTGTTTATTGATTCAAATATTTTCTATCTAATTGAAAAATAGTTAAAATTACCTGCTCTTAATTTATTATGAATATGATCTAAACTATTTAAGGAATGTTTTAATTTGTCACCTAACCATGTGATAAATTTTATATATTCAATTTGATTCTAGATAAGAATTTATATAGTGCATGTAATACTTGAAAATTAGATAAAATATAAATATAGATATGTATGAGTGCATATAATCATGAAAATGAACATATAACACAATATCATAATTGACTACATATATAATCATCATATTAAAGTCAACTGATATAAATAAACACAAATATGATAATAACATGTTCAAAGTAAAACTAGAGATAGATAGTCCATAAAATTTATATGTCAAGTCCAACATATATATTTAAATAAAACTAGAGATCTATAGTCCATAAAATATAAAACCATCTTTCAGGTTGATCGTTCAAATCAAGTCTCCTCTTTGTTCCATGTCAACTAGATGTACTCGCATCATGCTATAAAAGAGTACAAGAAACTTGAAATTAGATTTAAATTTATTTAGAAATTTTGATATAATTAAACATATTTAAACTTGAAAATATAAACTTCTAGATACAAATAAATTTAATTAAATATCTAGTAAATATAGTAAAAATGATTTCTAGTATGCATAAATTACCATATGATCAAGTGAATCTGTAACTGGCACATTTTCTTCAATAGGTAGCATAACTGTCACTTACGAAGATGCAAATGCCTGATCTACTATATCTTGCATATTCATATAAAGCAAACAATATGTGAAAACCTCGAATATATATTTATATTTAAAAGGTCCGTAAAAATTGTATAGGAGATTTCAAGTAAAGTTTACAACCTCGAATGATATGACCTCATGATCACACACCTGAGATTGCCCATGCATAAATGTCAATGATGTCTCAGGTGCGTGGCCCGCCATAGGTATCTCATGAAATTCCTGCATATAGATGTACACCAGTTCGTATAGATCATTGACACGTGTATGTAAATGAAAAAATTAAATTAGATCTATGATGTGTATTTAATTTAAACTTAACAAACTTTTGAAAGCACGCATCTGAGCTAATGATGTCTCAGGAGCGCTCACCACTATAACTTGTGGTTGGTCAGTACTAAGTATCGTATGACCTCCCTACATCTAGATATAATATATCAATTCACACATGTGTATAAATTCAAATGAAATTAGATATATATCCACACAAATTATTTAATATATATTAGTTCAAGTACATGTCCAAAAGGTGAGCCCAGATCTACAACACTCGACATATACACACGATGATCATATTGAGTTTCAGGCATCACGTGATCATGCATCTACACTAAACACTTATTGAATTAATATTATATTATATATATAATTTGATGTTATTATTTACATGAATTTTTCACATTTCAAACTTGAATTAAATTTAAGTTCAAAAGATGAACATACCTGTGTAGGACGATCCTCAGAATATAGCAAATTTAGGTATGACCCCGTCCCAAATGCATGTGTGTCACCTAAAGTGGATGTCTGAGTATCCCTATAGCCCGAGCCTCCATGCTCTCTATTGGCCACTTTAGTGGCCGCGTGTGTAGTCTACTGAGTGAGATGTCCTGAAAGTGAACTCAATTCTCCTAATGTCGATAACATGGTCTGCTGCTAAAATGCAGCGGGAACACTAGGAGAAGGAGGAGGAACAATAGGAGCAATTGGAGCACATCGTTAAGGATCAACATGTGCTCCTAGTCTATGTTGGGGCATGCCACGCCCAACTCCCCAAAAATACCTCATATCAAAATAGTTGGGTTTTTTACCCAACTAAAACTCAGCCCATAACTTTCTCAAAAAGTATAAGAGCACCTCACTGTTTCCATGTGGTGGATTATCAAACACCATCCACCATCTATCCCAAAAATGCACAGCTATCTGTGGGTGCCTACACCATAAAATTGAAATTAGTTTTTTCGTGGGTGGAATGGGTTGGTTTGTTTGGGGGTTAATAAAATATTGGCACATGGCTTGTTTGGTAATTTTCATGTCATTGATTTCTGTATATGACAATCCATCCACATAGAATTGTCTCCTCTATTCTCTCCATTGATGGAACCTAACTAGGTTTGCATCAATAGATCAAACCGAATCGACAATAGTTTGAATCGTAGATGCAAACCGTGTGAGATAGGGAGGGAATATAGGCTCTTTTTTTATGAGATCTATATTTCCTTGAATGACAATGAGGTTTGCTCTTATATTCTCTCTTAATTGATCTTCATCAACTTCAGGATGGGGTTGGGGGTTAGATGGTGGAGAATGTGGAGGTGTGCTAGGGTTTTGTTCATGTGGTGGATTGGGATGTATAGGATCTATAGGAATTTCTTGATTGGGCATAAAATCCTTTAAATTAAACATTGGATCCATGTGAGCAATGATATGGAAATTGCATGTTAAACAATTAAAAAATATATATCAACAAACTAATTAAATAATGCACACAATTTGAAAGTTATTTAAAAATCACATTGAGCATGCACAAATTCAAAATATTTCATTTGAAGTCCATTCAATTTATAACATTATAAAATCCATAACATTAAAAATTCATAGCATGTACACACATTAAATTGAGTCCAATGTGGGGTTGTTAATATGAAGGGTAGAAATGAAATTATGGGGTTTTATTAAAATTCATTTAATCTCATTCATTATTTTCAAATAATACTAAAGATAAGAATGAAAAATTAATAAAGACATTGAAAGGGAGACATAGATATATGCTAGTGACCTAATTGCAATGTACAAAATATAAAAAAAGATGAGTGACCAAGCTCTATTCACCAAATTGATCCCCTTAAGAAATGTCAAATTCCCCCTTAAGACATCGATTTACGATTTAGGGTGATAGGATGGCTTAAGGGGATCTATGTGTAGTAAGGTCCTAGGACAAAATGGTCCATGGCTTAAGGGAATAAAATTTGGTGGAGTTTCCTAAGGCAACCAAATTTCATTTTAAGGTCCTACAACAAAATGAATAGATGTATTAATCAAGTATGACATAGAATTTAATTAAATCTGAGGACATAAATTGATTTATCTAAATTTTCAAATTTCATGATAAGAGACACAAGATCTCTATAGTGGGACAAAGTAGTTAAGAAGAAATTATAAGTTTAACACTAACATTAAAATTTATAATCTCATTCATTGTTTTCAAAGAATAGTAAAGATAAGAATGAAAAATTAATAGAATACATTCAAAGGGACACATAGATATATGCTAGTGACCTAATTGCAATGTACAAAATAAACAAAGATGAGCTTGAGCTCTATTCACCAAATTTTGAGAACTTCTTTTATACCCTTAAGAAATGTCATATTAGGACCCCTTAAGACATCAATTTACGATTTAGGGTGATAGGATGGCTTAAGGGGATCCATGGCTTAAGGGAATAAAATTTGGTGGAGCCTAAGGCAACCAAATTTCATTTTAAGGTCCTACAACAAAATGAATGCTAAATTAGGGTTTAGGGTTTAGATAAATAGAGATTTGATGACATGAAAACATATAGAAGACACATGAATAAATTTTTACAAGTAAATGAGAAACCCTACCACCTAAACTTAGTGCTTTGAATAAAATATGTGACATTCTAGGAATAGCTTCAATATATCAACAATTAGGAATTTTAGATTTCAATTATAAGTAAGTTGTTGAGTTATGATGGATTTTGAACCTATTTGGACCTCTAAGCACTCTTGGATGATTTAAAAAGGAAGAGGGGATCTAAAGTGATTTAGACCCAATTTTTTTTCTAATCATATATTTTTTGAAACTTTTCTATGGCATAGACTCTTCCTTTGAATATTTATATAAATTCTAGACGTGCATGGGTTTTCAAAAAAGAACCTAACTACCACTAAGTGAGGAATCAATTGATCAATTCAATAAATAAATAATCTTAGAAAATAAACCTTTGGTTATAGAATTGACTTGCATTTATGAATCATCTATCAAGTTTTTCAAAAAAGTAATTTGAATTTTCTAAATTGAAATGTTCATGCTACAAGTTAGCTTTCATACACTAGTTTAGAGAAAGTACAACATTTAGTTTTCCTAATCTAGAACAATGCCACTATACATGAGAGTTAAAATAGGAATTAGATTACACACAACCTATAGATCTTATGAATAACATCCTATAAATTAAGGCTTAAATATGATCATAATGCATCCTTACATAATTCACAAAGGATCTCATCCAAATAAAAGAAATGGGTAGAAATCATTCATGCTTCACATTTTAATATTTATTTGATTTAATAACATTTATGTGTCTAGCTCTATCCATATTGCACATAGTCTAGATTAACAAGTATGACTTGCATTTCTATGTTTTTTTAAGAGAATACATCATACACTATATAAGCTAACAACATTGATATAGAGTGATTACATGCTCATATCAACTAGCATCATGATATATGAACTTATTAAATCAAGCCCATAGTTTCACATGAGGTACATTATTTTACTTCACTGGTACACTTTCTCAAGTTAAATTATACAATCATGAAGTTTTCTGAGATAAAATTAGCTATCAAATTTATATTATGTGAACATATTATAATTAAATCAATTTGTTGGTTAATATATAGATCTATGCATCGATTGTTTGTACCTCCTTTATTAGTCAATTATGAATTTCATTGGTAGTTGTGTGGATCACCAACGACATACCAAAGTGTACCTAACCTATGGACTATAATTTGTGATCCCTCCCTACATGTTATGTCATCAAATCTTACTACACATCCTTATTTTACCTCTTCTATTATATCACATGCCCCTAATATTGAACTTTTCATCACTTCCACCCTAAATAAACTAAGAACCATGAGTGAGAGTAAAAATCATACAAAGAAGGTTATGTCAAATATAAAATGTAATCTAAACCTCCTTGAGGAGCCCTAATTTAGGGTTTTAGGTTTGTTTTAGGGTAAATAGCCATTTTAGGTTTACTAAATTAGGGTAAATAGGGTTTTAGGTTTACGTTTTAGGGTTTAGGTCCAAGGATTAACCTATGTAAATTAGTTTTTAGGGACCTATGTAAATTTTGTAACCTAGGGTTTCTAGGGTTTTGATTTCTAAGTTAAATGTGTCCAATTTAGGTTTAGTTTTTATGGTTTTCAATTTACAATTTAAATTTCTTTGTTTCGTTGACGTTTTTGGTTTTTTAAATGCAATTAAAAACTATAAAACATTGAACTAAAACACACTAAACAAACAAAAACTGAATACTAATTACAAAACAAAAAAACAAGATATAAAGCAAAAAAAAGGAAGAATTCAAACAACCTGGAGGTCGATGAGGTTGGTTGTGTCAATGGGAGGAGGTGGCAGTCAAATTTTTCTTCAATCAAGGCCTTTCAAACGCGTACATGATCTCCTTTGTTCTTCTTAGGCACAAACTAAAATGGTGACAAAAATGAAATACACTCGCTTATTAAAAAAATAAAACTTTCACAAAATGCATATGCATTTTGAAACACGTACGCATTATAAACATGTACGCGTTTCATAACGCATACGCATTTTGGTTCGCGTACCCGAAGTTGAACACATATGTGTTCAATTTTAGGTTTGAGTGCCTAATTTATAACATGTACACATTTTTTTGAAAACGCGTACACATTTCTTGTGAAACTTTTTGCTTCACCCAAAATTTCCCCTCTTCGTGTACCCAACTTCTTGCTTTTACCCTTCATCTCCTAATACAAGCCTTCTTGATATCTTGGGTCAAGGCAAAGAGAGAATACATGAATTAATACAAAATTTCTTACATAACCTTGATAATAATGCAACCTTTTACCCTTCAATGCAATGGCCTAATCACCCATATCAACAATCAACATCTCCTGCCATACCACCACTTGATATGTTCACTTTGTTATATCCATAAATTGAATCACAAGGCATACCTCAACCAAGGTGCATGGAGATACCTATCAATAACAATCACAAGGAAAGCACATCAACCAACCCTCCATCAAATGAGAATAAAGTTAAAAATACCAATTAATTTGGAACAAAGTTATGGAAAAGGCTTTAGAATCTTAAGAAAACAAGGATGTAACATAAAAAATGAACATGAAATTCATCCTCTCTTGGAATAAACACCTTCAAAAGACACTAAAGGAATATCATACCAAGATCCTCCACCTTTACATCAAAAATTTGTCCCACGTACCAAGAAATATAAAGTCCATGGTCCTATTAAGAAATTACCTTTCTTGCATCCTATAACCAAGACTGAATGAGACTTAGATATACTTCTCAAACTAGGACACATTACATTACCACACATTTGTGACCAACAAGATAAGAAAGGAAAGAGTAAAAATACATCTTATTATGCATATCATAGAATAATGAGACATCTTACTAATGAATGTCTTTCTTTAAAGAGGAAAATGAGAGAATTTTATCCTTATGGGGATCAAAATGAAGACATGATAAATGAACATTAATTTTATGTTCTCATTGCTATGTGGTAGTTGTAGTATCACACAATACTCACTACCATCCATGAGGGTATAAACTTAGCTTTATACAATCATCTTTTATTTTGTAAGGAGTGACATATCATAATCCATTTGGCTCACCTTTTCCCCTACACTTGGGGGACAAGGGGTTATGTAGCCTTATGTTAGGTGTATTCCCTATAGTAAGGGATCCCTCTTTATCTCCTTAAAATGTTAGTGTAGCATGTACAGTAAAATTTTAAGGGGGGCAGATTGTCCCCCTCTCATTGTTTACATAAGAAATGGTCCCTTCTTAATTATTATCATATCCTAGGAAGTGTGACCATGTCAACCAAAGTGTGGCCTTCTTGATCTATGGGTAAAAGCACAAAGTTGTGTCACACATTATAAACAAAACAACCAACATTGATCCAACTTTTAAATTTGAATCACTAAAAAGTGGCATATATGGTTTGAATTTTGAAATGATATAAACTAGTAGAATATATATTTTTTAGTATATTTTATGTTTGTATTTAAAATAAAAATAAAAAATTATTTTAAACTAGTTTTTAATATTTTAAACACTATAATAGTTGCTGATAAAATACTAAAAATTGAAGTTGCATGAGACATCAAACTTTTTATAGTAAAATTTATTTTTTTCTTTCAAAATTTTTGTGTGTATTTATAACTTGAAAATTTAGTGTATGGATATATTTTTTTCCAATTTTGATTAATATATATTTTTAAATAAATATTAAAATGTGTGTGAATCAAAAAATATTTGTTTCTATTGGATGTCAAATTTCATATTAAATATTTATCTAAAATGGAAAATAATTATACTATCTTGAAATAGATTCTTTTATCAAGTGCACCATATTTTTTTAAAAAAAATTTAATAAGTTTTAGTATTTTTCCTTGGCATGGTAATCAACCTAATATTTTATGATGGTAACCCACTTTGAGTAAAATAAAAAATAAAATATAAATAATAATTAAACTATTAAAATAAATATATTTTTGAAAACTACATTTATGGATCTAGAAAAGGGTATTTTTTATATTTTTAAATTATGTTATTTACATTAGTAGGAGTTATTGAAACTTCAAGTTTTTCAAATAATTTTAATTTTTTGGTAAATTGTACTCAAAGTGGTGCTCCATATATTTTTAGCCAACAATTTTATTGAAAAAGTTGTGGAAGTATCTAAATTAGATAAAATGAATTTTACTAGATCATATTCTTGACCAAAATTGATTTTTAGTTAGAAATACTTAAATTCAATTGTGTTGATAAGTTGACTAAAAGTGTGACACAACTTTGTGCTTTTACCCCTATGTGAGTGTCTCTCTTTCGTGGTGATATTGGGCTTGATGTCCTCTAAGAGTGTGAACTTTCTTGGAGCATGATATTCCCCTTGGTGGTAATTCTATGGCTAGTATTCCCTAGGGTGTAAATTTATTTTTCCATGACTTGTCCTCTCTTAGTGGTGATGTCATGCATGATATTCCCTATAGTGTGACCTTTAATGTATTGAGAAAAGCTCCATTATTTTTGTAAATAAATTTTTGTGTGGTGGTGTTATTATAACACACCATGAGGTTTTGGCCCTACCCGATCATCGTTTATGCACCTCCCGAGGTGAGTTTTGTTTGTCCCCTAAGACATTAAACTATGTGCACCCCTGACATGATTTTTTTTGTCCCCCTGAGATGTTAAACCTTGTGCACCCCGTAAGGTGAGTTTTGTTCATCCCTTGAGATGTTAAACCTTGTGCACCTCCTGAGGTGAATTTTTCATCCCCCGAGATTTTAAACCTTGTGCACCCCTTGAGGTGAGTTTTGTTTGTCCCTTGAGGCATTAAACCTTATGCACCCTTGAGGTAAGTTTTTTCAAGATATTTCATGGATTCAACATAATAGATCTTGTTGGGTCATGAACTTGAGCAACCCTTTCTAACATGGCCACCTAGCATAAAACACCTTGCTTTATAGTGGAGCCATGTGTTTTATGAGTGATGTGGCATAACACAAATTGCTATTCCTCATAGGAGCTAACATTTATTTGATGGATGATGTTTGGTATTTGAGACAATTTAAGATTGAGGTATCTTTTCCTTATCGACTCAAATATTTTAGTAATAACCTTGTGTTTGTTTTATATCTTTTGTGTTTACACCATGTTTTTTTTTATCAATGAAGGAAGGACTAGGCTCCAAGATTTTATTTAATAAACTGAAGATTAATGTAACTATTAATTGTAACCAATAAACGATTGTAGCAGAAATTACACAACTTTAGCAATCCCTACAACCCCTCAAGCTTTCACATCCTAGACAACATAACTACCCAGTATAAACCCCCAACAAAACAACCTGACACCAGTAAGCTATTTACTAATTTTCCTTTTGTCGTGGGAACAAAGGATCATGTTAAAATATGCATCCTTCTTCTTCTTTTTCCTTTGAACCTTATGCCAAATTTCCTCCAAATCACCTTCCCATGTTGGTGCTCCAATTTCCTGCTTTGAAAGGCACTTATCTTCAGATGAAGCCACGCTTAAGCATGTTGCCCTTTTTCCCAACCCACCATTTGTAACGTTGCTCTGCTCCTTGTTAGAACCCGCCGATGTCCCCTTGTTCTTCCATGGGGGTTCAATAGATGCTGTAATATTTGGACCCTTCTTTGATGCATTACCAATGAAGTCTTCTTTTTCCATGGAATAGTGATGGGGGTAAATCTCCTTCCACCAAGTTGCTTGATTGACCCCCTTATGTTGAGAGCATTGCTCGGCTAAATGACCTATGTTAAAGCAACTCCGATAATGAAACGATACCCCTTCATAATCAAGTAATTGTTTCCATTCCCGACTTGAAAATTTCAAAAGTGCAGTTGTAGGGAGATCTTTTGAAATGTCTATTTCAACTAAAATACGTGCATAAGTAGTGTGTAGAAAATCAAGGGATCCCTCATCAACATCCAAAAATTTTGTCAACATGTTACCAATGGCTTCAAAGAAAGATTCAAACCAAAAATGTAACTGGACATTCGAGAGCCTTACCCATAACAAAACCTTCCCAAATAATTCAGTATTGGGGTTTAAATCATTATGCTAAGGTTTTAGCATTAGAAAATATCTATCCTCCCAGCTCCATTGATAATCACACAACACCGCCTTCCTATCCTTCTCATTGTCAAAAACTACCACAAAAAACCCTTTTGCACTTGGGTAGATTTGCACATCTCCCTCTAATATTGAACATCATGTCTCCAAAATCCAATGGTGAAACTTTACAAGACCTGGCCAAGAAACCCCTAAATCTTCCAATCAACCCTTGCTCCTAAAAATACTTTACATTTTCCGCCACTTTGTTCACTATGCTTTCCTCAAAATCAATAGTTGGGGATTCCCTAGAGTTGCACAAGGGAAAAATATCCTTCCCCATATTTGAAAGTTTTGTGCCAACACCTAAAACCTCCTTATTCCCTCCATTCTCCTTCCTCTTCACAATCCTTTTGTCCATCTTACCAGCTTTGTCTGCCATTGAAATGTGTTATGGAGGCTCCACCACAATGCTATTGTGGAATCCTTGAAAGCCCATATTGAGTCGTCACCTGAAAACCTCGAGCATGCCTAAAAAAATGAATGCCCACCTCACATGACCTTTGATAAGGGATGATGCCACAAACTTGTAGAACTTGTAGACACCGAAGACCTCCTTCCAACTACACCAAAGGAAGCCCTAGCCCCCAATGAGAACAAGTACAGAGACAAAGCCATTCTCTATGTTTACATCATGTTTTTTTTCATTATATCATCATCTTTATGTTCTATCATTCCATTTGTTTTCATCATTATGCTTCATGTTTTCTGACATGTATGTTTGTGTATGTTGTCTTGCTACATATTATACATATCTATGTTCCTTTGTGCTTATGTCAGTTTTCCATGGGATCTTGGATCCTAGGGGCTTGATCACCTCCCTAGATCCTTATCCATCCTATCTCTTCAACATTTGGACAAAAAAAACCCTTGTCACATATATTTTCTACTTACTTAAGTGTGAGTTTGGGTATAATTTCATACTCTCACTAAAGTGTCAGCTAAATATATCATCGTAAATTGTCACTCTTGACAATTTCACCCTATGTTTTCTCTCCCTAAATTATTGAGCCTAATTGGATCCCTAATTTCCTAATTTATGCATTCAATTTCCCATTTGTACCACTTTCCAAAAAAATTCAAGCATTGAATAAATCCATCTAACTATTATTTTTCCCCCAACACTTAATGTCTTAGAGAACAGGGCCAGGACGCATTCGCCCTAGGTTGTATGGGTCTGCCTTTTATATTGGGGACCAATTTTTTATATGTCAAAGTGGGCATCTTAACATTCAAAATTAAAATTACAAATTTCAGCTATCAAGATTTTATTCTTGAGAAATTAGAGAAATGCTTATAAATACCTAGTTATTGCATCATTTGAAATCTAACAAGAGCTATCTAGAAAATAATTGAAGCAATTATTATCAAGAGTAATATCAAGAAATTCAAGAATAGCATTTAAGATCCTTATTGTAGCAATCCAAGATCCTAACATCATGTCAAATTCTATGTGAGTTTATGTTATCATTTTTGTGAAGGCTAACACTTTTGTAGGTCTCCAAAGAATTCAAGAAAATCAAGCAAGCAAGATCCAAGACCTTGAGATGATTTGCATGACTTCAGTCCTTCAAGGAATCCATTAAAGGGTGGTGAGTTGTAACACTTTTTGATTTCATCATTCCTTTCCTATCCATTATCATTTTATCATTGGCATTTCCATTGTGGAAGTGGAAACAATTACATGGGGTTTGGCTATGTCAAGCCCCTAAATGACACATCTCCTCTCTTTGTGAATGTGTAGATCTTATGTTGATGATGATTGAAGAAGATTAAGTACAAATTATTCATTGTTTCATTTGAAGTCCTATATCTTGTCTACTCATAGAAACTCACCTACAAAATTATCTGATAGTGTTCCAACAATTTTGCAACCGAAAATTAGAAGCTCAAATCTATCATCAAAGGACTACAAAAGAAGAGAATAAGTGGCATACAAGAACCCATACACCCTAGGGTGAATCTATTGTCCTCTAGTGATTAGAACCAACTTTTTTTTATAGCTACACATTCCTCTACACTTCCCAAATCAGCCTGCAAGTTGTTGTTTCAATGTGTTGATCATTTGTTTATTGTATTTTTCATATTAGTTCATATAGCTTAATTAGGTTAATCATTCCAAATAAATTCCAAATCATTATGATCCTTAATAGGATGAAGATTTAGGTCCAATTGGCTCACTGTCATGGTTGAAATTCAATCTACTCACCTTGTTAATCTCCATCTTAATGAAATACACATCCACCCAAAAAAACTATTCAAATCCTAGGTTTATACATTAGACCTAGGGTTCCCTATTTTCTTTGTTTCAAGTGCACACCAATAACGCGAGCATTTTTTGGCTTAAATTATAAAACACATACACACTTTTTCTTGTACAAAACATTTTTTCATTTTTTCTTGAACAAAACATGTGTGTTTTGGCTTACACAAAATGCATATGCATTTTGGCTTGTACAAAAAGCGTACATGTTTTTTCTTTTACTTAGGCTTGGATGAGAATCCTTAGGATTGGATGGTTCATTTGCCTCATTTTCACATGATTTTTTCCACCATTATCATTTTTGAACTTACTCATCATCGAGTTTACACATTATAAATTAAATCTTAGTAAAACTACCACCTTAATTTCACGTCTTCTAACCTTTGTAACCATATAATTCTTTTTAGATTTGAACTACATTAACATGTTTATTTTTAATTTCTTTCACTAATGTTTCCATGGTTATCATAGACATATGTATTGACATTTTTTTAATAAATTTTGACCTACTTATCGAAATTTGAAAAGAAAAAAAATATTGTTCTACACTTCATTCTTTATGCAGTGGATTTTTACTTGTATTTTTTTATTATTTTGGTGCAAGTTATGTGACACACATGCTCGGTGATGTGATTTTCAGGATGCACCCACTTTGAAAAATCATAAAAAAATACTCAATAAAAAATTACAAAAAATATACAACTTCTAGTGCTCACTCTTAACTATATTTCTACCAATGGGTTTTTGAAAATACTAAATGCATCTAAAAAAATTGAGGGTTGCATGCAAGACACTATATGTTATATTTTTCTAAAAAATAGGAACAATTTTGTGTGCACAAATAATTTGATCCTCTTAATATTATCTATTTTTTAAAACTTTAGTAGTTTAGAAACTAGATTCAGAATACTACAATTCTCATTATTTTGGTATCTCCAAATTTTGAGTACATGAATCTCAAATTACTCCTACAAGTTCAAGTTTAGTTGATTTCAAAAAAATAAAAAAGTGGCCACTTTTGACCCCTTTTTGTGCACCATCTTGGTGCACTTACCCATTAGAAATATATGAGAAGAAAAGTGTCAAGATGCCAGAAGAAAATAAAAGAAACAAGTTTATCAAGTGGTGGTTCTTTATGTCGCTATTCAAGCCATTTCTTACCCTCTTCTTTTACTACTATATTGTTTCAAATATAATAAAAAGTGAATAAATGATTTTTTTTGTAAATTGGATTCACAACAACTTTTCATTAACTATTTTGAAATATTTTATTTTAAACAATAGTTTTTTTATTGTCATTTTAGATTAGATTAGTAGGTACAAACTTCACCTAGCTCATTTTTACAATTGTAGATCTAAACCTTGAACTTTTAAAATTTAAAATTTAAATTTAGAAATTATTATTCATTTTAGAAACTATATTTAGGTTTAACAAGTACACATTTGCATATTCATTTGATTATGTTTGATTTATTTAAAGATGTTCACTCATTCATTTGAAATCATGTGGAGAGTCATCCTAGCATTATGAAAGCGATTTTCATTCAACAAGAGTATCATTGTAGAATTAGTAGAATTTGGCAAATAAATGACTAGGCGACTAAAAAATTTAGTCACAACAACTAAAAATGACTAAATTCTACTAATTTTTTGCAACGCAACTATAAATGAGTAAATAAATGACTAATTTGGTCAATGACTAAAAAATTATTTAGTCACAAAAATAAAAATGGCTAAATAGTTAGTCGCACCAAATATAAATTAGACAAATTTTCAAAACTAATTTCAGCCAATTGTTGGCACTATGTATTACATGCATTGATGTATTGGCACTTATTTGTGTTTATTCACATTCATTGTAGAAATATTCCTCACTTCATTCACTAGTTACAGGTTAGCCTAGCACTAAGGCATTTTGATCAATTATAAAAGCTACTTGCATGGGTGATAAAGTTTTAGAGAGGACTTGGAGACTTCTAAAAAGGTAGGAAAGAGCAAGGAATTTGGAGTTTTCTACAATGAATTTGAAGTTGGCAAGGCCCTCTACAATGAAGTTGGATTTGGGGACACCCTCTGCATCGAATTCAAAGGTAATTTGAAACCATCATTACATTAAACTGAAAATCTATAGCTTTCTGATTGGAAACTTACAATAGTTACAATCTATTTCTCTTAATAATGTTATTTTACAATCTTGTCACTATTCTACTTCATGATGTGTTCAAGCTAAATATAATAAAATTTGGGTGTCAATGCCAAAATAGAATTTCCTCAAACAATTTTGATACATTTTCATAGCAAGTGCAAAGTGCCCTTGTGCAAAGTAAACATGTGCTAGATTTACCCACACATCAAATATTTGAATAAAGATGTTTCCTATTGTAGTTTCTTTTACCTATGTAAAAAATTCCTTTGCAATATCCAATTGACCCTTTTTAGCTAGCATAATGGTTGCCCCATTTGCAGCATAAATATTTCCTAGCCTCTATGCTAAAACTTTACAATACAGTTCTCTAACCTTCTCAAGATGTTGTGCCTCCACCATTGGATCCCTACTCTCATTGCAAAAAGCTACAAAATTATTCCAATTTCCAAGTGAAATGTCAACATAAGAATTGTTTGCATTTGCTTCACTTTGTGAAGCTTTAATTGTTTCTTTTTCTTTAAGCTAGTCATTTGTTTTCAGTTCCATTTTTCCAAGCATAGATAAAGCATTTGATGAGTTTGTATCGACCTTACGTGCATCCTCAATTAATTATAGGCTTAGTTTGATCTCATTCTAAGCTTGTGTCATTGCTAAAAGACATAGATATGCATCCACACAATAAAGAAACTTGAACAATATTAGCCTGCATAAAAGATTTTATATTTCAGTATCATGTAGCTATTCAAACAACCTAGTAAGATTAAATAGTGTTGTGACTTTATCCCATGGTAACTCAAGTGAAACACCACCTTCTTCTACTTGATGGAAGAATTTTATATCCTTAAAGAGCACAGGAAAAACTGCATAATTGGCATTAGGGATTTTATTTATGAATTCAATCCAAATGCCATTTCTTAATGCCTCCATAAAAGTTTGTTGAGCCAACTCTAGCTCATCATGCTCAAAATGAAGAACCTCGATGTTTTTTAACAATTGAATGGGTACTTCTTTGCTCTTCTTCAGAAGATACTTTTCTATCTTAAGAGAATCTAACGTTGCACTGGGTTCTGACAAGATTAATAATTCACCCATCTTGATAAATGCATGGGCATCACGTGGATCTATGTGAGTTTCCTTTCTTAATTTCCAAAGCCTTCTCTGCCTACCCTTTTTAAGCATATATATTTCCTACAACTTTTAAGCTCTCATAGTTCTCAAGGTGGACCTCTAGAACCTTTTCAAAATTTGTGAGAGAACTCTTAAGATCTCTCAACTTCAATTGAACCTATATATAAAATCTGGTGGCCTCTAGCTCTCCTTGACTGATGTTATGTAGTAGCAGCCAATGGTGTCATAATCACCTTTACTATGATAAGATCGTGCAAGATTATAATATGAGTGAGATTTCATGAGAAGGTGGTTAGTTGAAACAAGAGTTATCTCATTCAACTATTCCACAAGAAAATGTTTCCCTATAGTGAAGAAAAAATGGTTTGCTAAATGATTCAATGCCATTGCACAATACAGGTATAATTCAAAGGCTCTATGCATCTTCTATATTCCTTCACGAACACTACCTTTTTCACTAACTATGAGAATCCTACAAGAAAAAATGAAGAAAAATAACCATAGAGATTTATGTAGAGGAAAAACATCATTTCATAATGCCTCCATAAATGTTTGTTGAGCCAACTATAGTTCATCACACTCAAAATGAGGAACCCCAATGTTGTTTAATGTTGTGTGGTCTCACAACATGCCCCAAGACTGAAAATACTTGGGGACCCAAGTGAAAATAACTCTTATGGCAGGAGCTAGCAAATTGAAAGATCACAGGAAGTGAAGAGCAAAGAGAAATATTTGATAATAAAAGTATTTCATAATGTAAGTGTTTTGGGAACTGGGTATCGGGTATTGAAAACATGTGAAAAAGTGAAAGGTAATGCGAGTTTGAATGGAAGGCTCTTCTCCAATATGATGGAGTCCAATATGATGTAGTCTAGTAAAATGGAGTTCTGGTATAACCGAGGTCTAGGAAAGTTAGTGGGTAAAGCTAAATATTGGGTACCGGGTATCGGGTTGTAATGTGAAGTGAAAATGTTAAAATTTTAAGATTATCTAATGATTCCAGTAATCCAGTATATATGTGAGGAATTGTGATATGCTAGAAAGCATGTTAATTACGAGATTTTTGTATTAACATTTGAATAATGGTTTTATTTACATGAGATGTTATGAATGTTTTCTTTCTTTTAAAGGTATTTAATGCATGGAGTTTGTGATTGAATGAGATATGGATTGTGATGCAAAGTTTGGGTATGGACAATCAAGAAAATTATATTTTTGAACAAATTTGATGATGTTTCCAGGTTCAATGATACACTTTAAAAGCTCATGCTGGAATAGAGTTCGTTGTAAAGGTGTGCAAGATACTAGAATCCCGAGATGCTAGAGTTCAAGCATGCAGTATAGAAGTGTACTTATTCTGAGAGTGACTTATTCATGGAATGTTCAAATCGAGGAACTTGAAATACATAGCTAATTAGATAGCTACCTATCTTAGTATCTTTTGTAGCTGGTTTTGCTACTTTAGCCGAACAAGACTGTATGTTGTGTTGTTTAAGGGTGCATACAGGACCTACTCAGTGACTAGAAAAAAAACCCCTCTCTTTAAAATAATGCACCATTTTATATGTAGTTGTGAAGAAATCTGGTGAAGTATAAAGTGGTTTGCTCTATTTTAATTGATTCTTTGGGGAATCCATGGAGAATAATTGGGAGAAAATTTTAATTTTTAGTATTTTTTATGCTTTATTTTAGAGTAGATGTTTAAATTCCTAAAAATGTTCCAAAATTTTAATGAATGGATGAAATTTTATTGAAAAGATTTTGTTTTCCATAAAATTGTTGAATTCTTAATGCTAAATCTACTTAAGTGATAGCAAAGAATTTGTAAGGTTCATGTAATATTACTGAAAATCTTTTGATTTCATGATGCTTGACTTTATGATTCAATTGAAAATATAATGCCTAAAATATTTAATTCAAAATAGTAGTCCCTTTGAGATTAACAACAAATATCACATCAATACCTGAGAGTGACCCTAGTGCTTGATCATGACCTCATTATTAGAGACTTGGGATTGAACTAAAGCCAATATTTTCCTATTAAAGCAGAGTTACCTTTTAGGTTGTCTTTGTTCCATATCCTTCAAGAAGGAAAGGCTCTTTGCAGTCTTGTATGTGAATAATTTATTCACCCTATTTGCTACGAGTAAAATCATTGTCAATTGGAACTCGCGCTAGAAGGAGGGCCATCTTTGATATTTTAGGCCTTATTCTTTTGAATTGGAGGGCTATACTTTGAAACTTTAGTCTTGGGTTTTGTGAGGAGCTTGTAAGAGAAAATTGAATGCAAGCTGGCTTTTCATTATGGAAGTTGAAAAACTTCAGAAAATCTTTAACCAAAAATTGCATCCTTTGAATTTATTCACTCTTGGAAGAGTCACCGAGTGTAGAATTCATGATACAACTGATCACGGTGAACTCGAGTGTGGAATTTTTTTAACTAGGGTAATTTTGGACATAAGTGAAGTAATTTTGTTAATAGAGGAAGTTCTAACTGCTAAAGGAAAGGAATTGTTAACGAGAAAAATGTTTCACCCTAGTGGAATTGGAAATATTAAAAGATTATCAAATGCATCAAAACTGTTGGAAAGTTGTGATTATTATAAAGAAAATACTAATGTTTTGCAGGGTAATAGGCAAGACTGTTGAGATTCAGAGACATTTCATCACAAAAGAGGAACTGACATTGATGAATCATCATTCCCCTTATATGTGGAAAACACAGATAATGAGGAGCGGGAAAATCGAGCAAGAAACATGTGTATTTTGCTCCAAGTTGAAAATTCACAAGCAATAAAAATAAATTTTCTTGATTTTATACAAGATACAAAGTATCAAATTTTTACTTTTTCTCTCTCTAATAGCAATACAAATAGTGATATATCTTGGTCTAACAAAATGCAAAGTGAAGACAAGGTTGAAGACATGAACATTTTCAGAGGAAGAGGAAGCAAAGAAATGGACACATCCGTTCATGGAAATGGACCAAGGCTGGAAGAAGGTAGAGTATGGTCGCATCAAATGAAATGTTTGCAATCAATCTCTAATGAGTTTTTTTTCATACATATGAGCCAAATCATTGGTAAGTACGCTTTTGAATTTATGGTTTTTAAATGTAGAAAATTTAGGATAATTCATTGTTACAGTAGAACATTGAAAATTTTGATAAATGAATTTAAAGATAAAACTGTTGTAATTCATACCAAAATTGCAGAAGAAATAGTTGTAGAAATTGAAATGGGTATGTGCAGGATCATCATGGTAAAAACAGGCCCTTAAGTGGCGAAAAATTCAAAAAATCAGAGTTAGGCAGTTCTTGACATAAAAATTTGAATAAGTTATCTATATTATTTCAAAAATATGTAGCAATAGAATCTGTAGCAAATTGAATGTAGTTTCTAAATGAATAGGTTTATTTTATTTTTTAAATCTATTTGGTGAAAATTTGAAATTTCAATGCAGTAGTACTTAAATTTCAGGCAAAAAATAAGAAGCAGGTGTTTGTCTAACCACTCTAACCACAATAAAATGATAATATTTTTTAATAAGATTTTAGATATAAGTAGAGGACTCATGTCCCGATGTGATGCATTTTTTTTTGTTATTTTTTTCCAAGTAAATAATTAATTATGATTTTTTTATTACAACTATTAAAAAATATAAAAACGCATATGTCTGACCACCTTAACTTGGTCAAAACTTCATGAATTTTTATTTTTTTAATTATGTGAAGCATAGAATGTGACACATGTTTTAGATTCAAAAAATGTGATACCATTTGAAAACTATAGATGGTTTTCAATCAACCTATCAATCAGGACTTTAGTCATAATTCAAATAGAAAATGAATAATAATTATTTATTAAATTCAAAGTAAAGCATAATTTATATTGGTGGAAAGCTGAGAATCTCCGTTAAAAACCCTTTTCATTTCATCAATTTTGGGTTAAAAAAAAGTCGTCAGCCACATACCCTACACATAACCATCATATCACCACTTTTTGGCCCATCATGATCCTGAACATACCCAAATAAATTGTTTTACTAAAGTTAATCTTTTGTTATGTTAGAGTTAGGGTAGTTAGGGTTAGTTTTCTTTTTGTAGGGTTTTGTTTTTGTTTTGTTTTCTTTCTTCATTGTTTTTGTTCTTTTCTTTTGTCTGGCCTCTACATTAGCAAATTCTGCTTAAACCTACTTACACATGAGAGTTAATTCAAACATTTGTAAAATTGAACTGTGAAAGGAAAAATAATAAAACCATGCACAGTAAAACATGCTTTAAGATATACCAAAAAATATATATCTATGCGTATATCATGTATATACATGAGATATCGAAAATCCTTGTTTTAAAATATCAAAAAGTCAAAAAAGAGTGAGCAAAATTGTAGATGGTAGTAGCCATTCAGTCGATGTGGGACACCTCTTCTATCAAGGCTAAATACCCTATATATGTGAGTTCTTGGTGAACTTCAAAGTCTTGGATATGGAGATCAGTAAGAAAAGGCCGAAGTGGAACCACTTCCCCATGTTCTAGGAACTGAGGATTATCATCCATGGAGGGAATCCCAATGGTCAGGTGCACAATAGATAAAATGGTATCTAGATTCTCCAAAAATTTAGGCTTCATTATCAAGTTGGTAGTAGTGTGAACATCTTTAATAGGTAACCCAATATCTAGAAGTGACGCTACAAAGTGAGAAGCTACATCAGAATAGAAGTGAAAGTAGCAACTGGATTCAACATACTTTTCCCCGAGGACTAAGCATAAATTTGGCATAGTGAAATTGGAAGTCCTAATGAAGAAAACATTTTCAAGCCTTTGTGGTGTGATGCTCCCTAAGAAAACATTTTTTTGGCAAGAATAACCCAAGAAAATTGGAGTATCCATGGCTAAGAAGAAAATGCAAATGCACAGAGAAAAATTATAGAAATAAAATGGAAATTTAGAAAGAAAAAGTGTGAAGAATTCTAGAAGAAATGCAAAATTTATAGAGAGCCATAAGAAAGTTATGGTACATAGTTGCCTTGAGTGATTTATTTTGGAAACTGTAAGCAAGGTGGCAACTAGATAATTATCTTCAGAGTTAAAGGTTAAATCAAATTAATTCTTTACACATATCTCGTGATAAATTGCTTCAAATTTGAGCAGTACAAAGATTGTGAATCAAGCAAGTTGAATATTTTGAAATTAATAGTGGTCATTTCATTTTTTAAAGAGACGTATTAATTATGGAGGTGCTTATGTGTATGAAATATAAAGGAAAATGAAGCCGGAAAGGCAATACATGTCATCACCTGAGTAAGTTGAGAGAATAATACATGCGAAATAAGGCATGCAAATTTAATGCAAAATAATGTGATCGTGTTTCAAGGCAATCATGACATTTTTGCTCCATTAATGAGGTGCAACACTGTCAAATTGAAATTGCTAATAGAAATTTTAGTAGTTGCCATAAAATTTAATTGGAAGGATGGTAACTAATGTTTCTTAATTTAGATTTAAATTTGGTGATTAAGTTGTCTCTTGCTAAATTTTAATTTATGCATAATTTCTTACATATAGCAAGTTATAGTTAGCTAGGATTTGGCATAAATTAGTGAAATTTAGTTGGAAACACACATGGGAAATTATTAAATGAGTTTTTTGGGAAGTAGTGAATTGATGAAGGGATTTGAATTGAATGAAAAATTAAAAAGTAACCTTCGCTACCACTATAATTCCCAACCTAATAGCGGTGCTTCATTGCTTGCAAGTTGATAAAAGAGCTATCATTGAAATATCAAAAGAGAAAAACTGAGCTATAATTGCTATATCTAAAACAAAAAACAAAAAGAGATATCAACTCTTTAGGCTATCCAAATAACTTTACCAAGGTTATGGATGTCTGACCGGAAATAGAGCTATGTTTGGGGTAATTATGGAGATAACCTTATCAGGGCTATGGATGCTTGACTGGCATTAAGGCTCTATCCCTGGTTGGCTTTGGAGCATTACTATATTATGTAGTTCAATGTTAATGAACTGATTCTTTTCACTATGTTCCAAAAATTGGAATTAATCAGAGCACACATGGATGTTTCCAGTGGAGTTTCACTTCTTTATGTCAGAATCTAGGTAAAGGTAAAAGCTACTATTTTAAAATATGTATAAATTTTAATTTACAACTGGTGATTTAATTTCAAATTTGGTTTAAATTTGGTTTTATTGGTTGCAAGTTGTTGTGTGGTCGCACAACACGCCCCAAGACTAAAAATACTTAGGGATCCAAGTGAAAATAACTCTTATGGTAGGAGTTAGAAAATTGAAAGATTACCAGAAGTGAAGAGCAAAGAGAAATATTTGATAATAAAAGTATTTCATAATGCAAGTGTTTCGAGCATCGGGTACCAGGTACTGGAAACATGTGAAAAGGTGAAAGGTAATGCGAGTTTGAATGGAAGGCTCTAGTCCAGTATGATGGAGTCCAGTAAAATGGAGTTCCAGTATAACTGAGGCCTAGGAAAGTTAGTGGGTAAAGCTGAATACCGGGTACCGGGTTGTAATGTGAAGTGAAAATGTTAAAATTTTAATATTATCTAATGGTTATGGTAATCTAGTATATATGTGAGGATTTGTGATATGTGAGGATTTGTGAGATTTTTGTATTAACATTTGAATAATGGTTTTATTTACATGAGATGTTATGAATGTGAGTATGTGCAGGATCATCATGGAAAAAATAGGCCCTTAAGTGGCAAAAAATTTAGAAAAATTAGAGTTAGGCAACTTGACATAAAAATTTGAATAATTTATCTATATTATTTCAAAAATATGTAAGAATAAAATCTGTAGCAAATTGAATGTAGTTTCTAAACTACTAGGTTTATTTTTAAAAATCTATTTGGTGAAAATTTGAAATTTCAATGCACTAGTACTTAAATTTTAGGGAAAAAATAAGAAGTAGGTGTCTACTAACCACCCTAACCACAATAAAATGATAATATTTTTTTATAATATTTTAGATATAAGTAGATGACTCATCTCTCGATGTGATGCATATTTTGTAAATAATTAATTATGATTTTTTTATTACAACTTTTAAAAAACATAAAAATTTACGTCTGACCACCTTAACTTGGTCAAAACTTCATGAAATTCCTTTTTTTTTAATCCTATAGTATGCAAAGCATACAATGTGACACATGTTTCAGATTCAAAAAATGTGATACCACTTGAAAGCTATAGATCTTTTTCAATTAGCCTATCAATCAAGACTTTAGTCATAATTCAAATAGAAAATGAATAATAATTATTTATTAAATTCAAAGTAAAAAATAATTTATATTGGTGGAA
This sequence comes from Sequoia sempervirens, assembly GCA_007258455.2. Lineage (NCBI taxonomy): Eukaryota > Viridiplantae > Streptophyta > Pinopsida > Cupressales > Cupressaceae > Sequoia > Sequoia sempervirens. Next base: position 528,239,081 of record VDFB02047230.1, on the reverse strand, counting down.
AGTTGAGAATCTCCTTTAAAAACCCTTTTTGTTTCATCAATTTTGGGTAAAAAAGATGTTGTCAGTCACATACCCTACACATAACCCATGTTTTCTTTCTTTTAAAGGGATTTAATGCATGGAATTTGTGATTGTAGGAGATATGGATTGTGATGCAAAGTTCAAGTATGGACGATCAAAAAAATTGTATTTGCGAACAAATCTGATGATGTTTCTAGGTTCAATGATAAACTTTAAAAGCTTATGCTAGAATAGAGTTCATTGTAAAGGTGTGGCAGATACCGGAATCCTAAGACGCTAGAGTTCAAGTATGCAGTATAGAAGTGTACTTATTTCGGGAGTGACTTATTCTTGTAATGTTGAAATCAAGGAACCTGATAACTCTGTTATTGTAGGAAGTTCCTATATTTTGTTTGAGAAAATTTGTTTGGTTCAACGAAGAACCCTAATGATAAAATATCAACACCCAAAGAGCTTCAATGTGTAATTGGAGTTGACTTCCATTGACTTCAATTACAATTCTCCTATTTGTCACTACATTCCATGTGCCTTGATGAGATTGGTCCCTTGGATTTCCTCTCATGTATTTTTCTTATCCTATCTGAGCCTTGTGTTCTATAAAAGGTCAGAGGATCCCCTTTTATATTTTAAGTTCAGAATTTGTGGATGTCGGAGGAGCATAAACTTTTAAGTTTTGTTTCTTTTTCCTATTTATTGACCATTATGGTGTAAAACTTTGTATGCACATAGATATTGATTAATATCATAGCTAATTAGATAGCTACCTATCTCAATTATTTTGTAGCTGGTTTTGTTAGTTCAGCCAAACAAGACTATATACTATGTTGTTTAAGGGTGCATACAAAACCTACTCAGTGTCCATAAATGAAACCCCTTTCTTTAAAATCTTGCACCATTTTATATGTAGCTATGAAGCAATCTGGTGAAGTATAAAGTGGTTTTCTCTATTTTAATTGATTCTTTAGGGAATCCATGGAGAATAACCAAGAGAAACTTTTAATTTTCAGTATTTTTATGCTTTATTTTAGAGTAGATGTTTAAATTCCTAAAAATGTTCCAAAATTTGAATGAATGGATAAAATTTTATTGAAAATATTTTGTTTTCCATAAAATTTTTGAATGCTTGATGCTAAATCTACTTAAGTGATAGCAAAGAATTTGTAAGGTTCATGAAATATTACTACAAATCTTTTAATTTCATGATGCTTGACTTTATGATTCAATTGAAAATCTAATGCCTAAAATATTTAATTCAAAATAGTAGTCCCTTTGAGATTAACAATAAATAACACATCGATACCCAAGAGCAACCCTAGAGCAATCATGACCTAGTTATCAGAGACTTGGGATTGAACTGAAGCCAATCTTTTCCTGTTAAAGTAGCGTTCTAGGTATGTGCAGGATCATGATGGGCCAAAAAGTGGCGATATGATGGTATGTGTAGGGTATGTGGCTAATGACTTTTTCTTACCTAAAATTGATGAAACGAAAAGGGTTTTTAAAGGAGGTTCTCAGATTTCCACCAATATAAATTATGTTTTACTTTGAATTTAATAGATAATTATTATTCATTTTCTATTTGAATTACGACTAAAGTCCCGATTGATAGGTTGATTGAAAAACATCTATAGCTTTCAAATGGTATCACATTTTTTGAATCTAAAACATGCATCACATTCTATTCTTCACATAATATAGGATAAAAAAAAATGAATTTCATGAAGTTTTGACCAAGTTAAGGTGGTCAGACATATAAGTTTTTATATTTTTTAAAATTTGTAATAAAAAAATCATAATTAATTATTTACTTGGAAAAATTACAAAAAAATATGCATCACATCTAGACATGAGTCCTCTACTTATATCTAAAATATTATAAAAATAATTATCATTTTATCATGGTTAGGGTGGTCGACAAACACCTACTTCTTATTTTTTCCCTGAAATTTAAGTACTCTGCATTGAAATTTCAAATTTTCACCAAATAGATTTTTTATTTTTAAATAAACCTAGTAGTTTAGAAACTACATTCAATTTTCTACAGATTCTATTCTTACACATTTTTTAAATAATATAGATAACTTATTCAATTTTTTACGTCAAGTTGCCTAACTCTGATTTTTCTGAATTTTTTGCCACTTAAGGGCCTATTTTTTCCATGATGATCCTATACATACCCTTCCCCTTTAGGTTGTCTTTGTTCCATATCTTTCAAGAAGGATAGGCTCTTTGTGGTCTTGTCTGTGAAGAATTTATTCACCTTTTTTGCTGTGAGTAAAATCGTCATCAACATTTAACAATTGAATGGTTACTTCTATTCTCTTCTTTAGAAGAGACTTTGGCATCTTAAGAGAATCTAAGGCTACACTAGGGGTCTGACGATATTGATAACTCACCCATCTGGATAAATGCATGGGAATTGTGTGGATCTATGCGAGTTTCCTTTCTTAAAATTTCCAAAGCCTTCTTTGCATGCCCTTGTTGAGCATATATATGGCCTACAAATTTTAAGCTCTCACAATGATCAAGGTAAACCTCCAAAGCCTTTTCAAAATTTGAGAGAGAACTCTTAAGATCTTCGAGCTTCAATTGAACCTATCAAAAAAATCCTGTAGCCTTTGGATTTCCTTGATTGATGCCATGTAGTAGTGGCCAGTTGTGTCATATCCAGATTTACTATGATAAGATCATGAAAGATTATAATATGAATGAGATTTCACGAGAGGGTGGTTAGTTGAAACAAGAGTTGTCTTAGTCAACAGTTCCACAAGAAAATGTTTCCCTATTAAGAAAAAGTGGTTTGCTAAATTATTCAATGCCATTACACAGTACGGGTATAATTCAAAGGCTATGCACATCTTTTCCATTCCTTCATGAACACTACCTTTTGCACTAACTGTGAGAATCCTACAAGTAAAAAATGTACAAAACTGACCACAAAGATTTATGTAGAGGCAGAAAATCATTTCCTAATACCTCCATAAAATTTTGTTGAGCCAACTCTAGTTCTTCACGCTCAAAATGAAGAACCCCAATGTTGTTTAACAATTGAATGGGTACTTCTTCTCTGCTCTTCCTCATAAGATAATTTGGTGTCTTAAGAGAATATAAGGCTACATTGGGGTCCGAGGATATTAATAACTCACCCATCTTGATAAATGCTTGGACATCATGTGGTTCTATGTGAGTTTCCTTTCTTAAACTTTTCAAATCCTTCTCTACCTACCCTTGCTAAGCATATATATGTCCTACAACTTTTAAGCTCTCACAATTCTCAAGGTGGATCTCAAGAACCTTTTCAAAATTTGAGAGAGAACTCTTAAGATCTCCCAGCTTCAATTGAACTTGTCCACAAAATCTTGTGGCCTCTGTCTTTCCTTGACTAATGACACATGTGTAGTAGTGGCCGGTTGTGTCATAATCACCTTTACTATGATAAGATCATGCAAGATTATAATATGAATGAGATTTCATGAGAGGGTGGTTAGTTGAAACAAGAGTTGTCTCAATCAACTGTTCCACAAGAAAATGTTGGCTTGTTATGAAAAAATGGTTTGCTAAATGATTCAATGCCATTGCACAATACAGGTATAATTCCAATGCTCTATGCATCATTTAAATTCCTTCATGAACACTACCTTTTTCACTAATTGTGAGAATCCTACAAGTAAAAAATGCACAAAACTGACCACAAAGACTTATGTAGAGGTAGAACATAATTTCTTAATACCTCCATAAAAGTTTGTTGAGCCAACCCTAGTTCTTCACACTCAAAATGAAGAACCCCAATGTTGTTTAACAATTGAATGAGTACTTCTCTTATCTTCTTCAAAAGATACTTTGGCATCTTAAGAGAATATAAGGCTACATTGGGGTCTGAGGATATTAATAACTCACCCATCTTGATAAATGCATGGACATCATGTGGATCTATGTGAGTTTCCTTTCTTAAAATTTCCAAAGCCTTCTCTGCCTGCCCTTGTTGAGCATATATATGGCCTACAACTTTTAAGCTCTCACAGTTCTTAGGGTGGACCTCCAAACCCTTTTTAAAATTTGAGAGAGAATTCTTAAGATCTCCCAACTTCAATTGAACCTTTCCACAAAATCCTGTGGCCTTTGACTTTCCTTGATTGATGCCACATAGTAGTGGCCAGTTGTGTCATAATCACCTTTACTATGATAAGATCGTGCAAGATTATAATATGAATGATATTTCATGAGAGGGTGGTTAGTTGAAACAAGAGTTGTCTTAGTCAACTATTCCACAAGAAAATGTTTCCTTGTGAAGAAAAAATGGTTTGTTGAATGATTCAATGCCATTACACAATACAGGTATATTTCAAAGGATCTACACATCTTTTCCATTCCTTCATGAATACTACCTTTTTCACTAACTGTGAGAATCCTACAATTAAAAAGTGCACAAAAATGAGCACAAAGATTTTTCCCCATTTCAAACAGCAAAATTGCCAAAAAAATGCATTTAATACCTATAAAAAAAATGAAAATAAAATCACACTAATGTTCACACCAAAAAAAAAACCATGAGACTATAGCTTGTTGCTTACTATTATGCTTTGATAGATTTTTTCCAAGCATCCATAGCTTTTTTTAAATCACCTATTTTAGGCTTTTAGCCATAGCAGCAAGGCAATGAATTGTTTGATAAAATGCTTTCGTAGACATGTATGAAAAATGTGGTAGCACAGACAAGGAAATGGACTTTGGAAAAAATGCCTCAAATAAATGTGGTCTCATGGTGATGGAATGCCATGATGAATGCCATGACAAGCGAATTGTTATGGATTGTCATGATATTCCATTGCCATGAGACCATATTTCTTTGAGACATTTGCTTAACCACTTCACTACCTTTTCTATGCTATTGCTTACTATTATGCTTTGATAGATTTTTTCCAAGCATCCATAGCTTGTTCGAAAGCACTTGATTTAGGATTTTAGCCAAAACAACAAGGTAGTGAATAGTTTGATAAAATGATTTGGTTAACATGTATTAAAAATATGGTAGCATAGACAAGGCAGTTAAATTTTTGAAAAAATGCCTCGAAGAAATGTGGTCTCATGGAATGCCATGACAAGAAAATGCAATTGGCAGATGCTCCTAGTTATTAGTTATGCAATGTGAAGTAATTGCATAACTACTTAGGTTGACTTTGTAAAAAATATATTGTAATTGAAATTTTGGCATCTATCAGCATCTAGTTATTAGTTATACAATGTGAAGTAATGCTTTGATTTTGTAATATGTGCAATGCAATGTAATTAACAATTTGAATATAAACTAAAAAATTCTATTTTCTACAATTCATTAGTTAAACTTTCTATTTTATTTTCTCTCTATAAATCTATTGCTATGGAAATGCCTTTCAATTAAAAAAATGAATTTTGTCACGTATTCTACAATTTTTTACATTTTGTCATCTATCAACATCTAGTTATTAGTTATGCAATGTGAAGTAATGCTTTGAGTTTGAAAGATTTGGAATGCAATATAATCAACAATTTGAATATAAACTACAAAAATCTATTTTTTACAATTCATTAATTAAAATCACTATTTTATTTGCTCTTTATAACTCTATTGCTATGGAAATGCCTTTCAATTAAAAAAAACAGCTTTTGTCTCTTAGTCTATAATTTTTTGTTGCTATATGTAGAACATTACAGATGGATCAATGTCAAAGGTTAAATACGAATCAATACCATGCATTTGATGAGAGAATAGATGATGAGAGGGACATGGATAAATATCCATGTCCATGTAATGATTGTCTTAGTGGAAAGGTTAAAAAAAGAAGTCTGATTTATTGACATATGATAAGATATGGTCATGGAGGTATAAGCCCTTGGAATGTCAATTATTATGAAGATATGATAGAATGGTAGAGTGTGATAGATGAAGAGGCAAAAAACATAGATGAAGTGGCACCAAACATAGATGAAGAGGAAAAAATGTTAGACAAAGGGTTTGAAGTTAATAAAATGTTGAATGAGGGTCTAAAAAATTATTGGGCCAAGTTGATGGAGGATGCTTTAAAGCATGTGTATGCTAATTACAAGTTAAGTCGTTTGACAAAAATCCTTCAAATTCTTAACTTGAAAGTGGTGTTTGGTTGGACAAATGAGAGTGCAGATCAGTTATTGGCATTATTAAGTTCATTTTTACCACCTGAGTCCACATTGCCAACAAAACAAAGTCAATGTAGAAAGGAAATCACTAAGCTAGGCTTAGTGTATAAAAACATTCACACATGTGTGAATGGTTGTGTATTATTTCACAAGAATATTGCAAGTGAGAGTGAATGTATAAAATGTCATGAAGTGAGGTATAAACAAGGGTTGAAATCAACTATGGTTCCTAGAAAGGTTCTTCCCCACTTTTCGATAATCCCACAATTACTCTAAATGTATAGGTGCAAAGACATTGTTGAACTTATGCAATGGCATGCCCAAAATAAGAGCACTGAAGGAAAACAATGACTTGTGCCTAATTTTAAGATGTGATGGAATTTGATAACAGATGGCTTAATTTTTCTCAAGATCATCATAATATATAGTTGAGTTTGGCTCTAGATGCCCGGTGAACCCATTCTCAGATCAAAATAATAAATGGTCAACTTGGCCAGTGTTTTTAATAAATTAAAACTTGCCTCCTGATGTAGGAGCATCTAGTAGTGTGAGGAAATCTTGCATCACCCCAAAAAAAATATTTTCTTTATTTTCTTTAGTTGTTTTGAGTCCCATGATGGCACTTAAGGGGTATAAGACTGTCAGGCATCGAAAATAGCTAAAAATGGGCACTTACAATTTTTAGTAAGTTGGCCTAAACGGGATCGTATGAATGTGATAATTTACCCCAAGGAGCATAGCAGAAAAAAAATTTCGGTCGCGAAAGAATCACCTCAATACGTTGCACGGTTGGGGAGAAATTAAAGTTTTTCATCCCGAGAAATTTCTCCAATGCAGCTTCAAATTCATATATAAAAATTTAAAGGCCCTAAAACAACTCAAAAGGTGGTTGAACTGATCTACAATGGTTAATGCATTATAGATCTCGTCAAGAGATTTCCAATGATATGCAATAATAGTGAATCAAACACCCGGATCAAAAGTTATGGCACTGTGAAGTTGGTCCTCTAAAAAGTGAATTTCATTAAAAATTTCTTCCTAGGCCAGAAATCAAACGGCGAGACTTTTGGTGCCAAAACAAAAGGGAAATTTGAAATTTCTAGAACATTCTAGGCTGGTTATTGGGGAAAATAAAAAGGGTTAAGTGGGGGTTGTAGGAGGTGGCCCTTGATAGTGCATATTGTGTCTCCAAATAGTAGATTTTTCTTTTTAGAGTTGATTTTGTTGTAATGAATCAAGCCCATGAGGCTGTAGCATTTAAGCTTTGAATCTGTAATCTCATTTTTTGAAAATAATTGAAAGTGAATCAATTTTCTATCTCACATAATTTTTGTTGGAATTTGTTGTTGTTTTCTATAGATTTGGGGCAGTGTGGCCCTCATCAAGTGGTATCAGAGCAAGAGTTATTGAGCCTATAACAAAGCCTCGAATGTGAGGCAATTGCAGTAGGACCTGTGAGTGTGGGTTGAGTTCAAGATGCTTCCAAGACTTTCCCAGTATGGAAAAGGTAGAGGCCGAGGTTGTGGAGGAAGAGATCCACCTAGAGATTAAATCAGAGCCCTTAGAAGGAAATTAGAAACCTTGCAACAAGAGGTTCGAAGAAGAGATGTGCAATGAGACAGAGATGAAAGTGAAGATGAAATGGAAGAGGAAGAGTAGGATCTAATGGATCCTAGAGAAACAAGATTGCTGCAAGCAATCTCAAGCATTGTGAAGAGACCTAAAATGGAGGTTTCAACTTTTAGTGGAAATCTAAATCCTGAAGAATTGATTGATTGGATCAATGACATGGAGGAATTTTTTGAGTTTGAGGAGATTGAAGATCCTCATAGAGTGAGGTTTGAAAAGAAAAAATTAAAAGGTCATGCTAGTATGTGGTGGAAAGAGGTCCAGTTAGAAAGAGGGAGACAAGGGAAAGATAAAATTTCCAAATGGGAAAGAATGGTGTCAAAATTGAAGAAACAATTTATTCTATTCAATTACGAATTGGAGCTACTCAAGAAGATGCATAGCTTGAGGCAAGGGATAAGGAGAGTGAAAGAATACATATAGGAATTTCACAAGGTCCTGATTCAAGCAAGACATTCTAAGGAAAATAAATAGAAAGTTGCTCATTATATTAACGAGTTGAAACCAAGCATATAAGAATAATTGGCATTGGTAAGAATGACCACCATTGAGGATGCTTATCAGTTTTATCTAAAGGTTGAAGAACAACTGAACAAGAGGTTTGAGAACAAACAATTAGGTGAAGGCTGTGGAGGAAAGACCGATGGATGGTCATATGGAGGTCGAAATGAAGATCATAAGAAGGGCAAAGGCTCCAGTAGTAGCCAAAACCAGAAAGGAGATAACACCTACCGTCCTCGTGATTAGAACAATGAAAGAGAAAGATTTGGATGAGGACCAGGAAGAGGAGACTTCTGTGGAACCTATTTCCAATGTGGAGAAGAAGGAAATAGATCCTATGAGTGTCCTCAACATCAAGGAAGGATAAATAGAATACCTAAGGGTAATGCATGAGTTGCAAATGTTGATGAAGATGTTGAGTCTTCACATTTTGAGGATGCATAAAGAGGAGAGGTTCTTGTTACTAGAAGAGCCTTGTTGAATGAGGAGAAAAAGCCAACTCAAAGCAATAATTTGTTTTGCACTAGATGTAAGTGTGAAGGTAAATTTTGCAATGTTATTATTGATGGAGGTAGTATTGATAACCTTGTTTCAGAAGAAATGGTTAGTAAGTTGTGATTGGAGAGAATAAGGCATCTGAACCCATACCAAATTGCTTGGTTGAAAAAGGACCATAAAGCCTTGGTAAATGAACAATGTCTGGTAAAGTTCAAGATTGGAAATTACCATGATGAGGTATTGTGTGATATTATTCCTATGGATGTTTGTCATTTATTGTTAGGTAGATCGTGGCAGTTTGATCAATGAGTAGTACATGATGGACATGCCAACACCTATTCTTTGACAAAGGATAGAGTTTGTCATAAGTTGAAGCCCTTGAAAGAGGTAGAAGAAAAGGTATGCAGTAATGCAAGAATTTATTTGGTTGATGGAAGAAAGTTCCTATAAGGTATGAAACATGAGCATATGTTTTTTGCACTGATCCCTAGAGTTGATAAAGAAGATACTAATGAGGCACCTGTAGAAGTTTCAAATTTGTTGAATGAGTTTCAAGCTATTATTTCTAATAATGTACCTGAGGTTTTTCCTCCAGTAATAAATATTAGTCATCAGATGGACCTAGTTCCTGGAGCCAATTTTTCAAATAAGGCAGCTCATTGTATGACTCCAATAGAGAGTGAAGAATTGAATAGACAAGTGCAAGAGTTGTTGAGGAAGGGATTGATCAGAGAGAGTTTGAGTCCATGTGCAGTACCTGTAGTACTAGCACAAAAGAAGGATTGGGAATGGAGGATGTGTACAGATTCTAGAGCCATCAATAAGATCACCATCAAGTATAGATTTCCCTTGCCAAGAATGGATGACATCATGGATTTTTTGAGTGGAGTTGAGTACTTCACGAAGATAGATCTAAAGAATGGTTATCACCAGATTCAAATTAGAGAAGGATATGAATGGAAGATAGCATTCAAGATGAAAGAGGGCTTGTATGAGTGGTTAGTCATGCCCTTTGGTCCAACCAATGCATCGAGCACCTTCATGTGACTCATGAATGATGTACTAAAAGAGTTTTTGGTTAAATTTTTCATTGTTTATTTGGATGACATTTTAAGTTTTAGCAAGACATTGGAGGAGCATTTGATGCATATTAGAAAGGTTTTTGAGAAGCTAAGGGAGGAGAAGCTGCTAATTAATTTGAAGAAATGTAGCTTTGTGAAGAGAGAATTGGTGTATCTGGGATTTGTTGTCTCAATAGAAGGTCTTAAAATGGATCTAGAGAAGCTGAGAGCTATCATTGAATGGCCTACCCCAAGGAGTGTTATAGAGGTAAGATCATTTCATGGTCTAGCAAGATTTTACAGAAGCTGAAGCAATGAGAGGGGATGGAAAAGAGTTTAAGTGGACTACAAGAGCAGCCAAAAGTTTTGATATGTTAAAGAAGAAAGTTACAAAGAAACCTATTTTGGCATTTCCAAATTTCAATAAGCTCTTTTAGGTAGATTGTGATGCTAGTGGCACTTCCATAGGATCTGTTTTGAGTCAAGAAGGTAAGTTTGTTGCCTATTTTAGTGAGAATTTAAATGATGCTAAGAAGAAATATTTTGTCTAAGATCAAGAGTTTTATGCTATAGTTCAGGCTTTGAAGAAATGGAGACACTATTTTTTTCCAAAAGAATTTGTTTTATATACTAATCAATAGGCTTTAGAGTATCTTAATAGTCAAGGAAATTTGAATCAAAGGCACTTAAAATGGGTTGAGTTTTTCTAGAGTTATACTTTTGTTTTGAAGCATAGGAGTGGAAGGTCAAACAAAGTTGCAAACGCCTTAAGTAGAAGGAAAAAATTGTTGATAGAGATGAATACAGAGGTTGTTGGGTTCAATGAATTCAAGAGTTTGTATCCAAAAGATCCAGAATTTGTAGAATCTTGGAAGGCTTGTTTGGAACCTATTACATTGGATAGGACAAGATGGTTGGATTTCTTAATCCAAGATGGGATGTTGTTTAGAGGAAGCCAATTGTGCATTCCAAGGAGTTGTATGAGAGAGAATCTAATCAAGGAGAAGCATAGTGGAGGATTGGCTGGTAATTTTGGTCAAGATAAGACCATTGCTCTTGTCAGTGAGAATTATTAATGGCCATAGTTACAAAAAGATGTGAAGACGTTCGTAAAATGTTACAAAGTATGTCGTATGGTGAAAGGAACAAGTTATAATTCTAGATTGTATCAGCCATTACTTGTACCTAAGAGGCCATGGGAGGACATTAGTATGTATTTTGTCCTTAGATTGACGAGGACACAAAGAGGGCATGATTCCATATTTGTGGTGGTGGATAGATTTTTAAAGATGACACATTTCATTCTTTGTCATAAGACTAGTGATGTTGTTCATGTTCCAGAGTTGTTTTTCAGAGTGGTGGTGAGACTACATGGTCTACCTAAGAGTATAGTTTCAGACAGAGATACCAATTTTTTTGGTTATTTTCTAGAGGACGTTATGGAAGAAGTTGAAGACAAATTTGAAGTTCAGTTCTGTACACCATCCAAAAACTGATGGAAAAATAGAGGTGGTCAATAAGAGTTTGGGTAACCTACTAAGATGCTTAGTAGGAGATAATCCTAAGGGATGGGATTTGATTATACCATAGGAAGAATTTGCTTATAATAATTTTTTCAATAGGAGCACTAGTAAATCACCATTCTAAATTATATATGGGAGTAGTCCAAGGAATGCTTCTAAACTGAGAAAGATGGATAAGGGGGAGAAGAGTAGTGCTGAGGTTGAAGATTTTGCTGAGCACCTAAATAATTTGCACGAAGAAGTGAAGAAACACATCAACAAGATGAACTCACAATATAAGGCTCAGGAAGATAAAAAAAGGAGGTATAAGGAGTTCCAGGTAGGAGATGAAGTCATGGTTCATTTGTGAAAGGAAAGGTTTCCAGTTGGTACATACAAGTTGAATATGAAGAAGTTTGGACCATGCAAGATCCTAAAGAAGCATGATTTAGAAAATGCTTATGAGGTAGAGTTTCCTATTGGAATAAGCATTTCTCTTGTGTTCAAATTTTTTTATTTGACAAAGTAGCATGGAGGTGATATAAAGGAGGGGTTGATAAATGAATAGTTAAAATTCCAGCACCTACTTCAGAGAAGGAAGAGATAGAAGAAATCATGGATAGCAAAGTGGGTAGAAGCACAAGAAACATGAAATATATAGAGTACTTGGTGAAATGGAGAGGACAACCTACTGAAGATTCATCATGGTTATCTAAGGCTAAGGTTAACTATCTTGGTTTTCCTCTAACTCCTGAGAAGTGATAGGGTCACTTTTCAAATTACCCTGGGTGTCTGATGCTGGAGCATCCAATAGTGTAAAGCAATTTTGCATCACCCAAAAAGAAATGTTTTCTTTATTTTCTTTAGTTGTTTTGAGTCCCATGATGGAACTTAAGGGGTATAAGGCTATCAAGCATCAAAAATAGCTAAAAATGAGAATTTACTATTTTTAGTAAGTTGGCCTATACGGGCTCGTATGGACGTGATAATTTACCCCAAGGAGAAGACCAGAAAAAATTTTCCGGTCACAAAAGAATCACCTCAATATGCTACACAATTTGGGAGAAATTAAAGTTTTCATCCCAAGAAATTTCTCCAATGTAACTTCAAATTTAGATATAAAACTTTAGAGGCCTCGAAAAAGCTCAAAAGGTGGCCGAACTGACCTATGGTGGTTCATGCATTGTAGAGATCATTGAGATATTTCCAATGATATGCAATAATAGTGAATCAAATGCCCAAATCAAAATTTATGGCCCTGCCAAGTTGGTCCTCTAAAAAGTGAATTTTATTAAAAAATTCTTCCTAGGCCAGAAATCAAATGGCTGGACTTTTGGCGCCAAAAGAAAAGCAAAATTTTAAATTTCTAGAACATTAGAGGGCAGTTATTGGGGAAAATGAAAAGGGTTAAGTGGGTGTTGTAGGAGGTGGCCCTGATAGTGCAGATTGTGGCTCTGAATAGTAGATTTTTCTTTTCAAAGTTGATTTTTTTGTAATGAATCAATCCCATGAGGTTGTAGCATGTAAGCTTTGAATCTATAATTTCATTTTTAGAAAATAATTGAAAGTGAATCAATTTTCTATCTCACATATTTTGTGTTGGTGTATGTTGTTGTTTCTATAGGTTTTGGGTAGTGTGGCCCTCATCACCTCCATGGTTAGCAACTAAACCATTTTTCTTAATGCTATCATTGATTATACCAAGAAAGAAAAGTGTGACTTCATATACAATTAATGCTTATCTAGAGCCATTATTGTTGAATAGGACAACTGAGAGGGGGGGTGAATCATTTGTCATAGAATTAAACCTTTATTTCAATCATCAGAACTAATCCTTAATACTGCATAAATGATTAATCATCAAATGCCAATGTAGAAACTTAAATACAACACAATAAACACAATAACACTAGATTTATGTGGAAAACTCAATAAGGGAAAAAAAACGGTGAGGATTAACTCGTACTATAGAGAATATCCAAATTGATTACAAAAAAGCTCATTGCATAAAATAAGGACTCACTGTATAGAACAAGGACTGACTATCCAACAAGGCTACAACCCAAGGGCTCACTGCCATAGAGATACAAAGAAGACAAAGAAGACTTGTTACAAAGAGACTACAATCCCAATGCAACAAAGGATTCCACCATAGTCACTTGATCAACTTGCATGAATGATATAGTTTGCCTTCTACTCACTGCATCCAGAAACTCAACATTAAGATTCACACTGATCTCCCACACTCTCAACAAACACTCTTAGTGAATAGAATCAATGTCGCACAAAACTGCACTTTCTCTTTTCTCTTATCACGCTTCTTCTTCGCTCCTTTATATTTTCCATTACTAACTCATCTTTTATTTATACCATCTTCAACTTTAGAACATAACCAAAGTCGGCTATCCAAATCCAAATTTAAATTAGGTCAGCACTAAAACATCCTAGGGTGGAATTAGAATGAGGGAGACCCAAATTCACACTTCATAGGGACCCAAATAGATCCAACATGCTTCATCATTATTGAAAGTGGTATTTCACATAAGGTCGGCCACACCAATGTAAAACACATAGAACCATTAAGCACAAACTTTCCAAATGTCAAAATTAACTTCAATACAATCAGGGCAAGTTAACTTTAGAGCCATATGACATAAGACTTCATCAAAGAGAAATTTGGACCAACACTATTTCTCCGAGACCTCAATTAGAATCAAAGAGAACCACAATTCACAACTAGTGAACACAACTTGCACTGTACCATGAATAGGAAACCATGAATCTGAATATAGCACCTTCTCACATCCATGAAGAACATATCTAAATCACACAAATGTAAGAAAAAATCTAGACAAAAAATTGGACCAACTACAGAACACTTGCAACACATCTTTATTACATTTTTCTCAATATCCTCAACATATACAACTAATAGATAACTAGCTGATCGGTTGACATCAATTAAAACACCTCCAATCTTTCCATTCTTGCAACAATCTCCCCCTTTGTCATTTATGACAACACATGATGTGAAAAACCATCAAAGACAACATAGAAGCTCTGAACACATTTTTTTGTTTATCCCCTTTAGAAGATAATTTAATATATGCTTCTTCTCTAAATTTTTCTTTCCTTTTTCACACATTTCTTCTCCCAAACTTTCTTTCCTTTTTCACATGCTTCTTCTCTCCCTTTGACATAAATCACAAAGGAAAAAAGAATACTTTACAATAATTTCTCCTTTGACATGAAAACAAAATACTCATAATGACAACACATGATACTACCTGCTCCCCCTAAGAGGTAGTCAACAAAACATCATCCTAGAAGAAAGATAGATCCATAGATCCACAAGACCGATGCATCTCGATATGCATCTAGTTCAAGAAAGGAGGGGAAATAACCCCCAACTTCTCTTAAAGATACTCAAAAGTATCTTTAGGAAGAGCCTTCATGAAAATATCAACAACTTGATCCTTTGTCAGAACATACTCAAGATTTACTTCATTCTCCATGACCTTCTCTCTCAAGAAATGATATTTGATAGATATATGCTTCATCCTCAGGTCCATCACAATATTCTTTGAAATGTTAATTTCACATGTATTATCATTGAAAATAGAAATGGAATCATCATATACTACTGTGATATCTTTTAATGTATGTTTCATCCATATAACTTGTGTACAACAAGATGCAACAACAATATATACTTAGCTTCAACAGTAAACAATGAGACTGAATCTTGCTTCTTACTTGACCATGCTACCAATCTGCATCTAAGAAAGAATGCACCACCAATTGTACTTTTCCTATCATCTACACATCCAACCCAATCTACATTTGTATAGGCAGTAAGTGTAAAATCATTATCTTTAGGATACCATAATCTATAATCCAAAGTGCCATTCAAATATCTAAAAATTATTTTAACATGTGTTTCCTTAGGGTCTTCTTGAAATCTATCCACAAGACAGACATCATGCATTATATCCAATCTAGTAGCAGTCAAATACAATAGTCCTCCAATCATAGATCTATAATTTCTCTAATCAGTTTTAGGTGAATAGTCAACTTTTCCCAGTTTGCATCCAGTCACCATAGGAGTACTTACCGGTTTGAAACCATCCATCCCAAAATTCTTCAAAATTTCTCACATACTTAGATTGTGAAATAAAAATTCCCTTCTCTGTTTGATTAATTTGTAGCCCAAGAAAGAAATTCATCCCACCAAACATAGACATTTCAAATTCTTTCTACATTTCTTCTACAAACCTCTTGCACATAGTTTCATTTCCTCCAAAGATATTGTCATCAACATACACTACTACAATCAAGATTCTATCATTTTCAATCTTAAAGTATAAATTACTATCTGTCGTACCTTTTTTAAAGCCTTGCTAAATCAAATACTTATCTAACCTAGCACACCATGCTCTAGGAGCTTGTTTCAACCCATATAAAGCTTTCTTCAATCTACACACCATATCTGGCTGATTTGTTAACTGAAATACTTTTGGTTGTTCCATATAAACCTCCTCTTCTAGTTCACCATTAAAAAATGTTGACTTGACATCCATCTGATAGACCTTGGAGTCTTTATGAGTAGCAAATTCCAAGAACATCCTTATAGCTTCCATTCTTGCTACCGAAGAAATTTTTTCATGAAAATCTATGCCTTCTACCTATAAGTAACATTTACACACAAGCCTTGCTTTGTTTCTAATCACTTCTCCATTTTCATTCAACTTGTTTCTAAATACCAATTTTGATCCAATGATGTTTTTGTCTACTAGCCTTGGGACTAGTTCCCAAGTTTGATTCTTCTCAATTTGCATAAGTTCTTCTTTCATAGCTTCCTTCTAGTGTTCATCTTTACAAGCTTCACCTATAGTCTTCGGTTCAACCTCTGAAAGTAAACATAGATTTACTTCAGTAGTAGCTCTATTTCTGGTTAACATTCCTTCTATCTTGTCTCCAATAATCTATCTTTCTAAATGGTTCTTTTGTACATATTTTGGTGTCTTATGGGACATCACTAGAACATCTTATTTTCTTTCATTCTATTCATCCTACTTTCCTTGCTCATGTTTTTCCTAGTCTTCCAAAAATTCTTCTATTCTTACACAATCATGCTCATCAAATATATATCTGTCAATGTTAATAGGATTCTTCATTGTCTCATCAACCTTCACATTCAAGCTCTCTACAATCTTTCTTAGTCATTTATTGAAACATATGTATGCCTTGCTATTATTAGAATATCCAAGAAAAATTCCTTCATCACTTCTTGCATAAAACTTACCCAAATTTTCCTCATCTCTTATGATATAACATTTGCTTCCAAAAACTTTGAAATATTTAATAGTAGGAATTCTTCCATGCCATAGCTCATAGGGAGTCTTTGTAATGTTTTCTCTTGCTT
This sequence comes from Sequoia sempervirens, assembly GCA_007258455.2. NCBI lineage: Eukaryota > Viridiplantae > Streptophyta > Pinopsida > Cupressales > Cupressaceae > Sequoia > Sequoia sempervirens. The sequence continues at coordinate 528,222,291 of VDFB02047230.1, read as the reverse complement.
GAACTCGATTGAATACATAAATACTAGTATGAATAGCTTCTTTCTAGTAAATTTCCAGTAAACCAGCCTCAATAATCATTGATCTAGCAACCTCTTGAATTGTTCTTCTTTTCCTTTCAACAACTCCATTCTGCTTAGGAGTTCTCAAGGCAGATAACTGTCACTTTATTCCATGCACTTCACAAAACATTTTAAACTCATGGGAGGTGAATTCTCCACCTCTGTCATATCTTAAGCATTTTATCTTCAAATTCACTTCACTTTCAACCATAGCTTTGAATTCCTTGAATCTATCTAATGCATCTAATTTCTCTCTATGAAATGTAACCCATGTATATCTAGTATAATCATCAATTAAAAGCATAAAGTACATTTCTCCAAGTAGAATTCTTACTCTCATAGGACCACAAATATCTATATGAACTAAATCCAGTAGTCCAATAGTGGACTATTCCTTTGATTTGTAATAATTTCTTGCTCGCTTTCCAAACTGACAATTCCTACAAATACCATTAACAAGCTTTTTAATTCTGAGTGAATCTCTCACGACTTGAACAAAACTAATCCTTGCCAAGTTATAAAAATTCATGTGACACATTCTCCTATTCCATAACCAACTATCATTAATCTGAGTCATAAAACATTGTCCATCAACACCCTTAAGTTGATAAATATTCCCTTCAGATTTATTTCCTGTAGCAATCAATGTTCCAGATCCTTTTTGGATCTCACATCTCTCATCCTTAAACACAAGATCATATCCTTTTTTACACATCTGAACAATACTTAGCAAATTATGCCTTAAAACTTTAACATAGTAGACATCATCAGTATGATGCTTGCCATAAAAAATTACTAAATCTATCCCACAGATTTTAGCACCAATATCATCTCCAAACATAACCAAGCCTCCATTGTATTTTTCAAGCTTAATAAACTTACTCTTATCTCTATTCATGTGATGTGAACAACCAATATCAACTACCCAAAAATTATTTTCTTGTTTAGCATGTAGGGCAAAGATAGTTGTACTGTTGTGTGTTCTCACAACATGCCCCATTTTTCCCCTTGGTAAAATGTGGACCCCTTTTTCTTCCTCTTCTTTCCTCTTGCTTTTGCTTTCTTTGGAATTGTTATGGGGGTCAGTATAATATGTTTTATTTTTAATTTGATTTTTCTTTGCTTTACTCCTCATTCTTTCCCGCATTTGGAGTTTTGGTCTTTTCATGAAGTTTTATTATTTTACCAAAAACTAGAATCCCAGAGTTGTGGTTGCATCAAAGAAGTTGTACCTTTGATTGGTCCTAGTCCCACCCAGTAAGCCATCACCCAGAAGTTTTTAATCCTAGTAGTCTCATTTTCTTGTATCAGAGTCTGATAGTTTCTTTTTCATTTTCTTTAGTCAAAATTAGGAAACCAGAGGTTCTATTATGAAATGTTTGAATCACTTTTTATCTCTCTTGAACCCAGTTCCTAGTCCCTCTTTTTGTTTTTGTTTTCTTTAAAGCTTGGAGGTAAGTGTCTCGGTCCCCGATAATCTTTCAAAGGTTTGGTACTAGAAGTTGTCAATCCCAGTGGTTGTAAACGATCATGTATCTTAAAGGATTTTAAGTCACAAAAATAAAAGTGATACAAGAGTACGACGTAAGATCTCTACTCCGTCATTTTCCTCTAGTATTGAGCCTCTACAGAAAACTAGGTGTTCATAATTTGAACCCTAATTCATCATGATTACACCTTTATTTGAGAAATCAATGCATTGTAACAGGTAATTAATGAAGGTGGTGAACTACTCATGTACTTGGAATCACCTCAAGCATGCAATTTATTTTATAACACTCTACTTTGTGTCATGCTACAAATTTGCAAAGGGCATTGAATGAATGAAAATAATACTATGGCGCACAAGGAAAGGTAAAATTTGAGAAATTAAGAACATAGCTATCAAGGGTTTCAAGGTTGCATTTTGAAAATATTGTCATCATTAGTAAAATTAGGTATGTGTCAAATAACAAAAAAAAAAAAATCATTTTCACGCATGAAAATCTTGAAAGGATGGTATTTCCCTTCTAAAAAACTGAAATGTCAATTATTTTGATTTGAATTTAACTAAAAAGGTGAATTGAAAGTTTTGTAAGTTGTTAGAAAAATTGGTTAAATTTAACCCTAACTTGCACACAAGAAACATATTTGAAAATGCAGAACACACCAACAAAAATGAGTACTAATGAAGCCAAATTAGAAGATGGATTCAAATATTGTAGTTCACAAGCTATACTAATTAGTGCAATAACTAATGATACTCATATGGGGTGGTCTTCTGATGTTGAATTTCTCACATGAGCACAAAAAGAGAATGCTTCTTAGTGTACCAGGAATGTTATACCAAGTGGGTTACTTTTAGACTGAGGGTTTCCACCAACAATGGAGGCCCCTGAATTGGTCATGGAATGTCTAAACCATTATGACCTAGAAAAAATAATCATTGAAACAAATGGAAGAACTGATGCAAATCTCTCTGAGAAAGGAATTATATACACATTTGGGCTTCCTATATTTACTCAGATGTACCATATTGATATGAAGGAGAAAGCCAAAACCTATCAGAGTATCGAAGAATGCAATAGAGAAATTAAAAACACATAATGGTGCCAAGAGTAGATTACAAAATACACAAAACCAATTCTAAGGTCTATGTTCAACCTAGACATTCAAGATACCATAACTATGCTAAACAAGATAGCTAGGTTCTGAGATGCCAGTAAATTTGAACCATGGATGTTTGTGATCATATCCAAATTGATGGATAGTCTCGTGCCAATGCATTGGGGAAAATTTATTAGTGATAGATTGCACAAATAGATAAAGGAATTTCATAAAACCAGATGTTTTTATATGTTGTCATATGTGATTTATTCCTACACCTTAAGGGAAAGTAAGCAATGGTTGAAAATGATTGGTACTCTGGGAAGAGAAGTAGGAAATAGTTTAATATATGCTCATTTACCCCAAATTACTATCCATGGATACAAGGAGCATTACCGAAGAGTTAATGATGTGTTTTCCACAGAGCTGGTTAGAACAATGGAAGGTGACAAAGCTAAAAGATTGTCTTTGGTAGCACAAAGTCTCATTAGACTGATTGGAGGCCGGTTCATTTAGTTTCCCACTTTCACTTACATTAGAGTGGAAGGGTTTGATGGACATCCTTTCATGCTACCTAGGTACCCTATAGAAAAAATCATGTTACTAGAATTGGTAAGACAACTAAATCTATCCCAAGATCTTTATAGCATGGCTCGTAAAAAGGAGTCTTTCAGATTTCCTATTGTGTTAGGGAATTATAAATGCAGTGCAATTAGAATCTACACATAGTAAGAAAAAGAAAATATGAAAGATTGTCATTAGAATCTGCACAGATTATCATGATTCATGATATTCTAGATCAGTTGGAGAAAGATAATTGTGAAGTGTTGAGTAAATCTTATAATGAAGAAAGAGTGTATGATGAACCTATTCCATACTTGAATTACAAAGGTGAAGAAATAACATCAATTGAGAAATTCTCTGCACTGGTTCTATTACATACTCAACATTGGATAGATGATTTTTGTAAAGTTTTAAGAGAAAAAGGAATTGAACCCACATACTCACAAGATAAATGGAAGAAAAAAAGAAATTAAAATGAGTTTGAGTGTAGGGAACCTTCTAAGAAGAAGAGAAAAGATGGTAAGGTAGTTGTTGGTATACAAATTGAGGAGAGAACCCTTGAGGCTACAAAAAAAGGATTTTCACTAAAGCTAGTTGATAAGAAAAAGGATGTTGAATCAAGAAAAGTTAAAAAAAATGTAAAACAAAAAGTGGCATCTTCTTCCACAACAAAACCAAGGACCAAACCTACTACTAATGAAGAGACAGGGGTAAGAAAAAATATTGGTACACAGACAAGGTCTACATCTCAGAGAGCTGCAACATTATTCATTTCTCCCCCTTTAGTTAATATGGCTACTGTGAAACATGCATTGGGAAAAACTCTTGTTGTTTTGGGTGAAGTTTTTGAAGAAGATGAAGCTAAGATTAAGGAAAAAATGAATAAGTGGGGCACCAAATGGGAAAGAGTAAAAGAAAATAATTCTAAAGATAAACCCAAAATACAACCAATGGTCGAAGAAATTCGAGATATAGGGTCCATTCCTATAAATGTTGAAGAACAATCATTTATACAAGGAAAACTCACTTAAGAAGTGGGAAACCGTGATGTTCTTAAAATGGAAACAAGGGAGACTACAGGGTAGAATCCTATTGATGAAATGGTTATTGAAGATACCTTTGATTCCTAGCCTTTTCTTGGGAATGATCAAAATAATAATAAATAGCCACAAGTCTTTTAAAAATCAAAGGAAGGCGAGGTTTAAATTGAGAATGAAGAACCTTCATGAGTTTCAAGTGATAAGGTTAGAAATGAAGAAAATCTAGATGTGACATGATATAAATAAAGTGATGTCCTAGAAGCTGATGTTAAACACTTGACTAGACCAGAAAATACAAGTCTCGAAATTGAAGAGACAGTGTCAAATCCTAGTAATCTAGAATCTATGCTAGAGATTATTGAAGAGACTCCTATTTCAGAGAACATAACAGATAAAGTTGAAGATGTCAGAGAAGAAGTTATTGAACAGACTGGAAACCAAGAACAAAGAAATGTTACAGAGGTAGAGCATGATGAAGATACCTGATTAATCAGAGAATTGACTTCCCTAATGGAAGTTGAATTAGTACCTTTGGATCTTAAAATTTTTATACAAGAAGTGGAGACTCCTAAGCCTAGGTGGAGAACTAAAAAGAAACATGTAATACAGAAGAATGCAGATGGAGGTAGAACAATCCATATAGCTATCCTAGTAGCTAATAAAAATAGGCATGAGATAACACCTAAGGAGTATAAGATAACAAGTATGAATGTTGGACACTCATCCTAGACACAAGAGTTAGAAGAAATGAAGATGAATTTGGATAGAACTATTTCCAAGGTGCAAAAGAATAAATAGAAGACAAGAGAGTTGAAAGAACGGGTTGCTAGCCTAGAAAATTTAATGAAGTCATTAACCCTATCTAGTCAAGCATAGAGTGAATTACCCTAGAATCCAATACTTATTTTACAAGAATAGGTGGATGCAATTGTTGTAGTTCACCATAGGATGAACATATTTGAAGAATGGATTGAGTATTGGGTAATGAAATGTGAAGAATTTATTAAAGATGCAATTGGGAAATACAAGGAAGCATATCGTTGGTTTGAGCAATCTAAAAGATTTGAAGGAGAATGTAGGTTTTTCCATGAACAGGTTGATGCTGAAAGGTGAAATGTAGAAATTATCATGCAAGTGGATGTCCAAGAATTGATAAGAGAAAATATTTTTTTAGAACAAGAAGTTCCATTTCCTGAAAAATGCAAGAAATAGTTGAAATGCGAAGGTGACACATTGACATAGTGTATAGAAGGATTTGAAAAGGTCACCGAGAAATGAAGTAAGTTGCTTGATAAAGATCAATATTTTATTGAAGTGTTAGCACGTCAAGATTGTGATCCCCAGACACTAGGACACGAGGGTAAACAAGAAAAAGATTTCAAGGAATTGATTGAGAGAATAAATAAAGACCCTTTTCAGTTGTTAACCTAGGAAGTCATTGACAAGATCGTACATTGTAGAAATACTATAGTCAGATATGAAACAAAAAAAGTGCTAAGAAATGGTAGTATACTCCAGATATCAAAAGAATACACCAGGCTCAAGTTTAGTTGGAAGGAAATATCAGGAATTTCAAAATAGAGTATGCACCAAATATTGAATTCTTTCCAAGAATATTAGCTGAAGAAAAGTGAAGAAAGGATCCTGGAACTCAAGTCCTAAGTGATAGAAGGAAGTACCAGATATTGGATACCGAAAGTGTCACAGAGATTTATTTTTTTTGCAGGTTGTTCCCGGTCATGGTAGATGTTTCTTTTCTAGTATTCTAAAGAATGTCGATAACATTGTTTTATGCAGATTATTGTGTATTGGAGTTTGAAGGTGAAGAGTGTCACTACTAAAGAAGTCAAAGCTTTAATTTTTTCTACAAGATTTTGATGACAGTTGGCATATGCCATGTGCTACATTTTTATTTTCTATTTCTGATTCTCTTGATAGACTTTAAGTTTGAAATCTTGAGGCCTTGTTCCTATAAAAGGCTATTTATTACTTTAATTTAATTTTAAGTTTAGAATTTGTGGATGTCAGAAGAGCCAAAAATTCTTTAAGTTTTGTTCCTTTTTCCTATTTTCTAAATCATTTCGAACTAAAAACTTTTATGCACATAGAATTTAATCAATATCAAAGCCAATTTGATAGCTATCTATCTCATGCATTTTTGTAGCTAGTTTTGTTATTTCATTCGAACAAGACTGTGTGGTGCACCATTTAAGGGTGCATGCAGAACCTACTTGGTGTCCAAACTAAAACCCCCTTCTTTAAGAGTTCGCACCATTTTATATGTAGCTATGAAGCAATTTGGTGAAGTATAAAGCAATTTCCTTTGATTTCATTAACTCTTGGGGCATGCGTGGAGAATAACAAAAAGAAATTTTAATTTTTAGTATTTTTATGCTTTATTTTTTAGATTAGATGTTTAAATTCTTGGAAATGTTTCAAAAAATAGATGAATGAATGGAAATTTATTGAAAATCTTTCATTTTCTATGAAATTGTTGAATGCTGAAAGCTAAATCTACTTAAGTGATAGAAAAATTATTGATGTTCATGAAATATTATTGTAAATATTTTAATTTCATGAGATTATTTTATGATTGAACTAGAAATCTTGTATCAAATGCTTATGATTCTGAATGAAATTGAAATCAACCATATATCCCTTGATATTAACAACAATATCACATCATACCTTGGAGTGAACCTAGTATGGTCAAGACCTATCTACGAGAGCCTTGAGATTAAGCTAAGTCAACCTCTTCCTATTACACAAACACCTTAGGTTTCCCTAGTTCAGTATGGGTATGTGCAAGATCATCATGGAAAAAATAGGCCCTTAAGTGGCAAAAAATTTAGAAAAATCAGAGTTAGGCAACTTGACGTAAAAACTTGTATAATTCATCTATATTACTTCAAAAATATGTAAGAATAGAATATGTAGCAAATTGAATGTAGTTTCTAAACTACTAGGTTTGTTTAAAGAAAAAAAATCTATTTGGTGAAAATTTGAAATTTCAATGCAATGGTACTTAAATTTCAGGGTAAAAATAAGAAGTAGGTGTCTTTCGACCACCCTAACCACAATAAAATGATAATATTTTTTTATAAGATTTTAGATATAAGTAGAGGACTCATGTCTCGATGTGATGCATATTTTTTTGTAATTTTTCTCCAAGTAAATAATTAATTATGATTTTTTTATTACAACTTTTTTAAAAATATAAAACTCATATGTCTGACCACCTTAACTTGGTCAAAACTTGATGAAATTCATTTTTTCTTTTTTAATGCTATAGTATGTGAAGCATAGAATGTGAACATGTTTTGGATTAAAAATGTGATACCATTAGAAAGATATAGATGTTTTTCAATTAGCCTATCAATCAGGACTTTAGTTGTAATTTCAATAGAAAATGAATAATAATTACTTATTAAATTCAAAGTAAAGCATAATTTATATCGGTGGAAAGCTGAGAATCTACTTTAAAAACCCTTTTCGTTTCATCAATTTGGGGTAAAAAAATAGTTGTCAGCCACATATACATCATATTGCCACTTTTTGGCCCATCATGATCTTGCACATACCCGTATTTCAAGTAAAGATAGGTCCTTTGTGGTTTTCCTATGAGGATTTTATCCGCACTGTTGTTGTAAGTGACATCGTCATCAATAGGAACTAGTGCTAGAAGGAGGGCCTCATTGTTGTACCTTTGGTTTCGTTAGGTTTTAAAATGGATTTATGTAGAGTCACTAGATCTTGGTCTGGTGATCCTCATGTGACTTTAGTCGAACTTAGTGGTCAAACATCATCTATACCTCAAAATTATTGAAGTGTAAGAGAAAATTCACAAAATTTGACTACCGTTATACCACAATTGTCTCCCATAGTGATGGATTTCTTCAACGTAGAGTCACCTATTCAATTTTACATATATAATGATTTACCGAAAAATCCTGACAAGTTGTGTCCAAAATATTATCTTCACAATGATGTAAAGGAACATATTAGTATCTTTAAGGATACATGTTTTATAGGAACGACTCAACACGAAGATGTCATGTGTAGGTTATTCTTGTATACCTTAAGTGATGAAGTTTATCAATGGTATATCAACCTACCTCACAACTCAGTTAGATCATGGCAAGATATGGAAAGCCAATTTTTTTCCAAATTTAGAACACCGACCCTACTTTGTTATATCATCAATTTTCTCAAATCAAGAGGTTTGAAGGACAACCTATGACTTGTTATAATGATAGGTTCCAAAAGGCTTATTATAGGTCATAGGCACCTTACATAGTGGATAATTTTTCTGCTATTGCAGTTTATTATATAGTTGTAGATCCTTTAACTACTATGTTTGTAAAGTGAAGGAAAAATCCTCCCATTACTTTACTCGATGCCTATTCTAAAATTGTAAGTGTAAATTTAGAAATAAAACACCTCGAAAATGAATCTTCTATAAATGGCAGAAATGGATTGAATAATTATCCTATCTTGAGTGTGAATGGAGTCCCTTTAAATCACCCCATGACTCCTAATGCTTTCCTTCGGTGGTCCACAATGGGACATTTCTTAGAATACTTTCTTTCAACTAGGAAATAGTCAAGCTTTAGTCCCTCACCCTAGCCCAACCATCACAGAGTTGCATCCTAACGAAAATTCTTTCTTCTGACAAAGTCAAGAAAATTAGAATGTTAAAATTCTAGACGATAAGGAAGAAATTAGAAAATTTACAAATCAACTCAAAAGGTTAACCATAGAGGATACACAATTAAGAAATCAAAACTTTTATGCTCAAAATAACAACCAAAATTTGCAAAGTTGAGTGTATAACACTCCTAGACCACCTAAACCTTGGAACACACGACCAAACAATGGAGAGATATCCACACCTTTAGATAACACTAATACTTCTGATGATAGATCCATTTCAAAGGTGAATTTAGTTGATCTTGCGATGAATAATTGGTGTAGAATTCATAATAAAAATTATCATCCTAAAGTAGACTCTTCACAATTTAAAAATTTTTCAGACATTTTTCTAGTTGCTACACATCACAACGAACAGTGTGACTCTCATCCTCCCAAGGGAAATGAATTGGTTCCAGTAGGATATGATTCTGCTTCAGTTCTTGAATGTTACAAATGTGTCAAACCACCTACTATTGTCACAAGTTATGGTCATGAATGTTAAGGAGTTAGTTCAACCATGACTTTAGAAACATATACATTTCCTTATGAACATGAAAATGAACCTCAAGAAGAAATTGACAAAATTTATGCTTTTCAACAATATCAGAAAGGACATAATTACAACCTAAGAAGTAACACTAATGGTGGAAGTAAATTCAATGGGCCTTTGACCATGTCAATTCCTCCTAAAAAATTTAGTATTCCACCTAATGATAAATCATTCAATACTCCAGGGTTACCTAAGGTAACCTCCCATTATAATTCATCAAATCTTTCACGAAGTGAAAAGATAGATCCTACTGATCAAAACAACTTGACTAATTATTTAGCAAAATAAATCAAAAAGGTAAAAATTATCCTTTCTTTGTCTGAATTTCTCAAAACACCTGTAATTAAGAAAGCTTTCTTAAAAACTTTAGAAGATTTTCCAAAAGAAAGAAAATTTAAAGAATCTCAGGTGAAAGATAATTACATTAAGGAAAAAGATAAGAACATTGTTCCCATGGCGGATGTGCAAGTAGCCTTTTACAAAGGAAAATTAGAATCCCCACCATTTCTACTCATGCTGAGAATATTTGGTAAAAATATTCATAATTGTTTAGTATATTTTGGAGCATCTACTAATGTGATTCCTTTGTCTATATGTCAAATGCTAGGGTTAACTTTGACACTTGTTCTTTAAAGAAAGTTACTCAACTTGAAAAAATTGAAATAAATGTAGTCAGGGAGTTGACTAATATTCATATGTAGCTAACGTCAGATCCCAAGATTCAATATTGCATAGAAATTTAAGTCATTGAGATACCCGATACTTACAGTATGTTATTGAGCAAGGGTTGGTTGAAAACTTTGAATGGATATATGGCTATGGATTTCTCACATATGTGGTTACCATGGCAAGGAGTTCCTAACCAAATCAAAATTGAGAGAGAATGATGTATGAAATACATGATCATTGATTACAATCAGAAAAATGAAGTTCTATACATTGATATAGAACCACGAGTTTATAAAATTTGAAGTTCAGGAGTTAAAATAGAAGAAGTATTGACATGTAATGTTGAAAAACATAATTAGATAACTCGTCAGGGAATAGATGTTTTAATTGAATCAAATTGTAATTATTTCGAAGAAGAAAATAGTAATTATGATAAATTTTGGAAGAATATTGTTACAGAAGCTCAAAAGAGCGATAAAATTGAAATTTCACTAAAAAAATATTTAGTGCATGATTGGTGTAGGTTACACAATTTTTCACATTCAAAAGACAATTGCAAGATGTGCTTGGAAATAATTCACAAAATTGAAAACCAGTACTATCTAGAACATGACAAGATCAAAAGGTCTAAAACATAAATGCATGGAGATAGAATTCAAGTTATACAGACTGAAAAGGCTAATTTGATGATACCTAAGAATGGTAAGTTTCAAGTTACGAATCTTCAATCCTGGATTCTTAAGTTTGATGGATTCAAATCAAAACAAGGAATTGGAATTGGAGTTGAACTCATCAACCCACAAGGTAAATTTTTTCTTGCTACTTATTGATTTCAATTTCAATGTACTAATAATGTGATAGAATATGAAGCTCTTATACATGGTTTGATCCTAGCAATCAAGAAGAAAGTCAAAATTATTAAAGTGTTTGGTGATTCCAAAATAATAGTAAGCAAGTTTGAAAATAGTATGTTTTCCACTACAAGCGATTGTCCAATTACTGACATAGAGTGTGGGATTCGATAGAAGATTTTGATGCATTCAACATTACAGACATTCCAAGAAGATTTAATCAAAGATTCGTTGCTTTGGCTACTCCTACTAGTGCTTTAGAACCTCTAGATGCCTCAAATATGAGGAGATTTACAGTTGAGTTGTGATGTAGAGAAAAAAAAACTCATCCAAAATCATAGGTTTAGATTAAAAAAGAATCAAATATCGATTAACTCACAAATTGATAATAACTTGTGTTGATTTAAACCAACTACAATTGCACAACAATAGTTTCAAATTTGCAAATAAACAACTTTATCATTCAGATTTCAAGAAATACATTTCATTACAATTGCCAGGCATCTGATGCATCTTTATTTTTCAATCAAAAAATTCATATCCCCTCTCACTAGTTTGAGTTTCATCCTCCAAGAAGTATTGACCCTCCTTTGTTCCTCCACTCATACCTCCACAGTCATAATTTTTATCTTCCTTCTTGTTATGCAATCAATCTGCTCGCACCTTTGTTTGGCACACTTTATACATCCCTCCTTTATGTTGTTATGACCTTTTTTCCTCCATGAAGACTTGCCTAATCCTTGTTAAATATCTCCTTCGTAGCCTTTACAAAAATTTATATCTACCTCGTACAATTTAAAATTAGGCACACTAAGCTCTTTGTCATTCGCGCCACTCTTCCTTACCCATACTCCCATTGTCTAATCCCATTATTCATTTATCTGCACAAGTCTAAATTTTCCAAGATTCCATATTTTCCATAGTTTGGTAACTTAGTATCTTCTCCTGCTACCTTACATCATCACCCTACATCCTCTTGCATGCCATTGATAATATTAAATATGCCTTACTATCCCACACGTGGTATTCTTTCTATATGTTTTCCAAGCATCTTATCATGGCTTCTAACATGTTTTCTATTGTATGCATTTTGATGCTTCTTTCCCACCCATTTATTCTTTGATGCTTGTGGTTTTCTTCATGGCGTGGGGTAAAGGAGGTCACTACATGCTTAACCCTGTGACGTCATTGTCTTCCCCTTTGCCACTACCCTCCTTTCTTTTTTTCTTCTCATTGAGTCCTCCTCTTTATTTTAAATGACTCTACTATAATTTGTATTCTTCTCCTCGCTTGAACTTCTAATGTACAAGAATTTTCAAATTTTGAAGTGGCACTTTTGGATTTCCTTATATTATGAAGCTATGTCAATCCCATTCAAAAAAGAAATATAATAAATAATTTATTTCTTTCTTCTTTTTCTGCAATTAATTGATAAAATGGACAATTCGAAAGAATAATTCCTATAGATTGGAGGTCCCAAACACATAGTAAGAAATATGATGTTTCTCTAAGATGCTCCTGCATCGTACTCCTAGGAAAATAAAATATTCAAGCTCCACTTGAATAGAAGGTAGCAATCATGAGAATCATACTTGAAAACTCTTGTCGGATTCCTTCAAATCCTTGCACATTGTGTTCTTTGGAAGAGTTCCATGTTGCATTCGTACCTTGAATATCACAAAGATTCCATTTTTCTGTTACAATCTACCTTCACACAACACTTTCTTCAAACTACCCTCTACCCAACAAAGATTCTAGAAGATTCTTCCTCCACCCATCTTCTCTCGATGGAGGAACTCTACACCTTCTACCCAACTTTATCTCTACTAGAGGATAGTAGTTACAGACTCTCTTTCATGCCTACAACAACTTTCTCTCACAACTCTCTTGTCCTGGTGCATACCTTGCACTCTTAGGGTCTTCTAGCTCTAATACCAATTTGATGTAGAGAAAAACAAAACTCATCTAGAATTATAGGTTTGAATTACAAAAGACTCAAGCACCGATTAACTCACAAATTGACAATAACTTGTGTCAATTTAAACTGACTATAATTGCACAAAAATAGCTTCCAATTTGCAAATAAACAGCTTTATTATTTAGATTTCAAGAAATACATTTCATTAAAATTTCCAAGCATTTCATATCCCCTCTCACTAGGTTGAGCTTTTTCCTCAAAGAAGTCTTGAACCTCCTCTGTTCCTCCACTCATACCTCCATAGTCATGATTTTTATCTTTCTTCTTATTATGCAATCAATCTGCTTGCACCTTTTTTTGGTACACTTTATACAACTCTCCTTTATGTTGTCACGACATTCTTGCCTCTAGGCAGACTCACCAAATCCTTTTTAGATATCTCCTTCAAAACCTTTACAAACATTTATATCTACCTCGTACAATTTAAAATTAGGCATGTTAACCTCTCTATCATCCGTGCCACTCTTCCCTACCCACAATCCCATCGTCTAATCCCATTATTCATTTATCTACACAAGTCTAAATTTTCCAAGGTTCCATATTTTTCATAGCCTAGCAACTTTGTATCTTCTCCTACTATCTTACATCATCAGCCTACATCCTCTTGCATGCCATTGATAGTCTTATATTTTCCTTACTATCCCACGTAGGGTATTCTTTCCACACGCTATCCAAGCATCTTATCTTGTCTTCTAACATGTTTTCTACTATATGCCTTTTGATGTCTCTTTCCCACCTGTTTATTCTTTGATTCCCATGGTTTTCTTCATGGCATGGGGTAAAGGAGGTGTTTGCATGCTTAACCCTATGACCTCACTATCTTCCCCTTGGTCACTACTCTCCTTTCTTTTTTTTCTTCTTATTGTGTCCTCTTTATTTTAAATAACTCTACTATAATTCATATTCTCCTCCTTGCTTGAACTTCTGATGTATGAATTTTCAAATTCTAAAGTGGCCCTTTTAGATTTCCTTATATTATGAAGCTATGTCAATCCCATTTAGAAATGAAATATAATAAATAATTTATTTCTTTCTTCTTTTTTTGAAATTAATTGATAAAATGGACAATTCAAATGAATAATGCTCACAGATTGGAGATCCCAAACACATAGAAAGAAATATGATGTTTCTCTGAGATGCTCCTACATCAAGTTGGTACAGTTACCTTTGGTTCTCGATAATGTTACAAATTTGTAGGTGTTCAAAGATGATCAACATATACTGAAATTCATTACTAATTCCAGTATCTTTAAAGCATAAATAATTGAAGAAACAAATCACCCTAATGGTAAGATTCAAGATGAAGAATTAGCTCAAGCTAAAGATAATAATATTCCAAAAGGGATAATTGAGTTGGAAGAACTGTTTGACATTGATCAAATAGTCTGACAAAAATATTTGTCTCAAAGTGATGGAGGACAATCTGAGTTATACAATTTTCATACTAAAGAAGATCCTAAGAATGTTCTTATAGGAAAGGTCTATATTGAGGAAGAGAAGAGAAACATTTCTCAACCATTCAGAGATTATTGGAAGGTTATAGCATGGACATATGAAGATTTGAAAATCTATGATACTTCCATCATTACACATACAATACCACCAAAGCCCGATGTGAAGCCTTTCCAATAGAAACAATGACCAGTAAATGCACTCTTAGAGCCATTAATTCAAAAATAAGTCCAAAAGCTTTTATTAGCCAGAATAGTATTTCCTATCAGACATTCTACCTAGGTGGAAAATTTGGTACCTATAAGAAAGAAGAATGGAAACATAAGGCTATGTGTATATTTCTAGAATCTTAACAAGGCATCTGAGAAATATAAGTATCCACTACCTTCACTAGAAGAAGTTTTACAAATAGTAAATGGTTCACAAACGATGTCCTTTTTGGATGGATTCTTTGGATATAATCAATGGTAGTGAAGGAAGATTGTATGAAGACAACATTCACCACTAAGTGGGGGACTTTTTCTTAGAGAAGGATGCCATTTGGATTGATAAATGTTGGTGCTACATTTTAGAGAGCCATGGTTTATGATTTTCGAGAGTGGATAGGAAAATGTATTATCATTTACATGGACAACCTCACAATATTTTCAAAGAATAGAAGAGATCATGTTTGAGATCTCAGAGCAATATTACAAAAGTGTGAAACTTATGAAGTTTCACTAAATCCTAAAAACTATATTTTTAGGGTGACTAGAGGTAAACTATTGGGACACATTATTTCTGAAAGAGGTATTTTAATAGACCTAGACAGAGTGAGGGCACTGCTCAAGTAACAACCCTCGAGAAGTGAAAAAGAATTGAAATCATAGTTTGGTAAGGTCAATTTCATCCAAAAATTTATCACTAGATTTTTTGAAATAGTAAAACCACTCAATAATATGTTGAAGAAAGATACAAAAATAGAATGGATGAATGAAGCTAAGCTCACCTTTGAAAACATAAAAGTTGTAATTACAAAAGCACCGGTACTAGTAAGTCTCAATTATGTTAAACCTTTTTATATTTACTCCTTTGCTTCTGGTTATACTTATGCAACAGTACTAACATAGAAGGGCGAGAACAAAGAAAAAAAGTTGATTTATTTTAAAAGTGCTTCATTTAAAGAAGTAGAGCTAAGATACACATATGTTGAAATACAAGCCTCTGCTTTGGTCAAAGCAGTACAAAAATTCAGGCATTACATCCTCAGGAGTATAGTCAAAGCTATTGTTCTAGATTCTACAATTAAAATGTTGTTAGCATAGAATGAGCTTAGAGAAAAAAGAGCTAAATGGGTTATGATCTTACAAGAGTTTGATCTAGAAATCATACCCATGAAATTGGTTCGGGGACAGGATTTGCTCAAATCTATTGTAGAAATAGATCTGCAAATTTCTAGCCAATAGTATACTTTGGATGTAAAAGATCAAGAAGATTGGTATTCAGATATATGGCATTATCTAGTCAGCCATACTTTCCCCGATCATATGCAAAGAAATGAAAGAAGTGTTCTTAAGATAAAATCACAAAATTACATGATCAAAGGAGGAGCTCTATTTAAAAGAAATCATGAAGGAATCTATTTAAGATGTTTGAATAGAACAAAAGTGAATGAAGTGTTGCAAGAATTGCATGAAAAGTTTGGAACAACTCACAGAGCACCTTTGGATAATGTACACCTCATTTTGAGAGTTGGTTATTACTATCCAATGATTTTTAAAGATACATATGAACATGTGAAACACTGTTATACATGTCAAACTATGGTAGACAAAGGAAGATTCAATGCTCAACCATTTCAACTGGTGATGGAGATGCATCTTTTCTCACAATGGGGATTAGATTCCATTGATACTATTAATCCTCCATCATCTGCAGGCCACAAGTTTATATTAACTGCTACAGATTATTGCACTAGATGGATCGAAGCATGTCCTAGCAAACAATGCACCATAGAGGTGGTAATCAAACTTTTGGAAGAGAATCTTATTACTGAGTTTGGAGTACCATACACACTATTATGTGATAATGGCCTTGATTTTTCTTCATTGAATTTTTCCAATTGGGAATTTGAATACGGTAAAACATTAAAATTCTTGTCTAACTATTATCCACAAGGAAATGGATTAGCAGAGTTTACAAATAAAAATCTACTAGATATAATTAAAAAAATAGTTGAAAAGAATCCTAGAGAATAGCATTCTTTGTTGAAATTATCCCTTTGGGTAGATCGAACTAGGATGAAATTCACGTTAGGAAATTCTCCTTACAACCTAGTTTATGGGATAGATCCTATATTGCCAATAAATTTGAAAATCCCTACTTGGAAATTCACCCAGGAATACATTGGATTAGATGATCAAACTAAAGCTTGATTATTGCAACTAATGCATTTGGATGAAAATTTTACTCGAGCTATAGATCATTTTGCTAGGCATTAATCTGTGGTAAAATGATGGTTTGACAAAAGGGCTAGATTAAAAACTTTTAGAATATCTGACTTAGTCTTGTACTGGAACAAAGCCCATAAACGAAAAGGTGAGCATGGTAAGTTTGACAAATTATGGACAGGTCCTTATCAAGTTTCTGAAATTTTAGGTGATAGAACCTATAGGCTGAAGTCTTTGACTGGTGAAGATGTCCCATTTCCTATCAATGGGAAGTTTCTAAAACAATATTTCTAGTCATAGTTTTTTGTAAATATTGTTTTTGTAAATAGTTTTTGTAAATAGTTTATGTAAATAGTTTATGTAAATAGTTTTTTTAAATAGATTTTTGTAAATAGTTTTTGTAAATATATATTTTTTAGTTAGTTTTTGTTGTTGCTTTGTAAATAATCATTTGTTTCTTTTGTTTTCTTTTCTTTTTTGGGTGTCACGTCGTAAGACTCTACAACAGTTGGCAAATTTTGAAGGTAAATAGGGTAATAGAACATCAATTCTAGAAATTTGATGTGTTTTGACCGAAAGTAGTCCTTATAAATAATTGGGGAGTTGTTTGGTTCTTTTTACTCTAGTTAGTATGAATCATTTAGTTGATGTGCTACACATGCACATATTTTAAATCATTCTACTGAAATTTGGGATAGTAGTTATTTGCATTGAGTGAAAAATCAAAAGGATACCTTTGCTACCACTGTAATTTCGAACCTAATAATAGGCTTCATTGTATGCAAGTTTATATGAGCTATCATTGAAATATCAAAAGAAAAATGAGCTATGATTTAAATATCAAAAGTTGAAATGAGCTATCATAGAAATATCAAAAAAGAAGAAGGAAATCAACATTTTAGGCTATCCAAATATCTCTATTGGGGCTATAGACTCTTGACTGGTAGTAGAGCTATGTTTGGGGGAATTACAGAGATAACCTTGTCAGGGCTATAGATGCCTGACTGGTAGCAAGGCTCTATCCTTGATTGGATTAAAAGGGAATGTCAAATTATATATGTTAATGCAAATAATTGCTATGCTCTAAGTTTGTTGTAGCAGAAATAATCAATTGCACACACACAAACTTAATAATACTTAATCTTGTATGCTAGTTGATGTGGAATTTGAATGTCGGAATGAAGATCTAACTATTTATAATTAGAAGAATAAAAAAAGTTGAAGCATTGATGTTAGATCTAGAATTGACTTTCTATTATTTTTTTTAGTTTTGTTGGTTGCTAGTTGTTGTGTGGTCTCACAACATGCCCCATTTCCCCCCTTGGAAAAATGTGGACCCCTTTTTTTTTCCTCTTCTTTCCTCTCACTTTCACTTGCTTTGGCATTGTTCTAGGGGTTGGTATAATGAAAGTTTTATTTTCAATTTGCTTGGTCTTTGCTTTAGTCCTTGTTCTTTCCTAGATAATGTGTTTCGGTCTTTTCATGAAGTTTTATTATTTTACCTAGAACCAAAATCTCAGAGTTGTTTTGGTTGCATCAAAGAATTTGTATCTTTGATTGGTCCTAGTCTTGGCCTGTAAGTCATCACCCAAAAGTTGTTAATCCCATTGCTCCCATTTTCTTGTATCGGAGTCCAATAGTTGCTTTTCATTTTTTTTAGTCAGAATTTGGAAACCAAAGGTTCTATTATGAAATGTTTGAATCATTTTTTTATCTCTCTTGAACCTGGTTCTAGGTCCCTCTTTTTGTTCTAGTTTTATTTAAAGCTTGGAGGTAAGTGTCTCGATCCCCACTAATATTTCAAAGGTTTTGTACCGAAAGCTGTCAATCCTGGTGGTCATAAATGATCAACATATCTTAATGGATTTTTCCTC
This sequence comes from Sequoia sempervirens, assembly GCA_007258455.2. Taxonomy (NCBI): domain Eukaryota; kingdom Viridiplantae; phylum Streptophyta; class Pinopsida; order Cupressales; family Cupressaceae; genus Sequoia; species Sequoia sempervirens. The sequence goes on along the minus strand of VDFB02047230.1, from coordinate 528,203,546 downwards.
ACAAAAATCAAAGTGACACAAGAGTGCCATGTAAGATCTCCATGCCATCTTTTTCCTCTAGTAGCAAGCCTACACAGAAATCTAGGGGTTCATAATTTGAACCCTCATTCATCATGATTACACCTTTATTCAAGAAATTAATGCATTGTAACATGCAATTAATGAAGGTAGAAAACTACTCATGTGCTTAGCATCACCTTGAGCATGCAATTACTTTTATAACACTCTACTTCGCATCATGCTCCAAATTTGCAAAAGACATTGAATAAAAAAAAATAATACTATGGCACACAAGGAAAGGTAAATTTTGAGAAACTACGAACACAACTACCAAGGGTTTCAAGGTTGCATTCTAAAAAGATTGTCGTTAGCAGCAAAACCAACCAAGTATGTCTCAAATAATAGAAATTTTGTTAATCATTTTCATGCATGAAAATCTCAAAAGGATGGTATTTCCATTTTAAAAAACTAAAATGTTGATTATTTTTATTTGAATTTAACTGAAAAGGTGAATTGAAAGTTTTATAAATTATTAGAAAAATAGTTAAATTTAACCCTAACTCACACACAAGACACATATTTGAAAATGCAGAACACACCAACAAAAATGAGTACTTCTAAAGCAAAATCAGAAGATGAATTCAAATACTGCAGTTCACAAGCTATACTGATTAGTGCAATAGCTACTAATACTCATATGGGGTTGTCTTCTGATATTGAATTTCGCACATGGGCATGACAAGAGAATGCTTCTCAGTGTACTAGGAACTTTATAGAAAGTTGGTTACTTTTAGCAAGAGGGTTTCCGCTAGCAATGGAGGCCCCTAACTTGGTCATGGAATGTCTAAACCATTATGACACAAACAAAAGAATCATTAAGATAGATGGAAGAACTGATGCAGATCTCTCTGAGAAAGGAATTATATACACATTTGTGCTTCCTACATTTACTCAGATGTACCATATTGATATGAAGGAGAAAGCCAAAACCTATCAAAGTTCTAAAGAACACAATAGAGAAATTATGAACACAAAATGGTGCTAGGAGAATATTACAAAACAAACAAAAACAATTCTAAGGTCTATGTTCAACCTAGACATTTAAGATACCATAACTATGCTAAGCAGGATAGTTGGGTTGCGAGATGCCAGGAAATTTGAAACATGGATGTTTGTGATCATATCCAAATTGATGGATAGTCCCATGCCAATGCATTAAGGAAAATTTATTAGCAATATATTGTATGAATAGATAAAGGAATTTCCAAAAGCCATATATTTTTATATGTCATCAGATGTGATTTATTCCTACGCCTTAAGGGAAAGTAAGCAAGGGTTGAAAAGGATTGGTACTCTAGGAAGAGAAGTAGGAAAGTATTTAATATATGCTCATTTACCCCAAATTACTATCCATGGATACACGGAGCATTACCGAAGAGTGAATGATGTTTTTTCAATGAAGTTGGTCAGAACAATGGAAGGAGAGAAAGCTAAAAGATTGTCTTTAGAAGCACAAAGTTTCATTAGACTGATTGGATGCTGGCATATTCAATTTCACACTTTCACTTACATTAGAGTGGAAGGGTTTGATGGAAATCCTTTCCTGCTTCCAAGGTACCCTACAAAAAAAATGGTGATACTAGAATTGGTAAGACAGTTAAATTCATTCCAAGCTCTTTATAGCATAGATCATAAAAGGGCTTCTTTTAGATTTCCTATCGTGATAGGGAATTATAAATGTAGTGCAATAAGAACAACTGATTTGTGTGAAGAAGAGTTAAAAACACACAATTTAGAATACTTTCCACTCCAAAGGAAGTATTATGACCCTGAAGGTAATATTTCCAAGAACATATCTAGTTATCGTGCTCATGTCAAGCACCTAGAAGATTATTGGCTAAATTTTGAAGATGAGCACAAAGTAAGAAAAAGAAAATATGAAAGATTGTCATTAGAATCTGCACAGATTCTCATGATTCATGATATTCTGTTAGAGTAAAGGTTTTAACTTAATTATGTTAATTAAGTTACCTTTATTCCTCTCTTAATATTTCACTTTAGTCTGCATATTGTGACATTTAATAATTATATTAATTATTAAATGTCTACCTATTAGGGTTACTTTTTGGTTTTGCATGATCTCCTTTAAGGATTGATCTTTGTAATTATTTCAATTAAGCTAATGCAATTTCTCTTGAAGCTTGCAGAGAACCCTCGCTTTTTTGTCTCCATCTCTTCCTTTATGTGAGGTTATTTGCATGCAGGTGATCTTTGGGGTCTATGAAGTTGGCTTTCTCAACTTCTACATGGTATCAGAGCTCTAGACCTGCTACTTCCTATTTGTGTTTTGAAGGATTTTTTGAAGCTTCAAGGGTTTGGGGTTTTCCTTTTTTGATCCAAGAGGTGGGAATTTTTAGTGCATCCAGGGTCAAATAAGATCTCTCCATTGAATCCAGAGCTGTCGGAATAGTCAAGATCGACCTTTGTTTCATCAAATTTGGCTTCCATTTGTCAGATCTATGAGGGTTTGAAGAAAGGGATTTTTTGTCAGATCTAGGGGGTGCTTGATTTTTTGGAGCATTTTGAGCCCAAATGGACCTCACCATTGCGTCTGAAGCGGCCAAAAACCTAAAGATCGACTGTAAACTCACCTATATTCGGCATCAACTGTTCGTGAGGCACAATTTTTTTATCCGTACGACCCTATTCGCCGCCAGCACGTGGATAGAGGTATCAACATTTTTTCGTCAAAAAAAATAATTATTTTTTCTGCAAAAAAAATTTCGCATTTTTTTTTCAATTGTAAAAAAAAGTTAAAAGCTTTGTTTTTTAAAAGCTTTTTGAAAGCTTTCAAATTTTTTAAAAGTTAAAAAAAGCCTTTTAAAGGCTTGTGGGGCATGGTAAGCTTGTCTTAGTCATGAAAGCCATGGGGATGGGCCCCACCATGGGCTCTCACTTTTTTAGAAATATTTTTAAATAAAGTTTTTTATATATTTTTTTCAAAAAAATATATATGTAATTTTTTTTAATTGTTTTTTTTATAAAAAACAATTTTTTCCAAAATATGCCTAGTTGTGCATGTGCGGTGATGGCCGTTTGGCTATCAAATTTAAGCTCTGAGTTTTGTTGCGATGGCTGTATGACTGTCAAATTTAATGTTGTACTAGTTTTTTCCCCCTTTGGAGTTGTTTTATTCCAGAGGCCATAACTTTGGCATATGATATTGTTTTTCAAAAAACAAGATATCGTCAGAAAGATAATTCTGTCAACTTTCTAGTGGTATTGATTTCATCACTTGTTTCTATTGCTAGTGCATTCTACAGCCTTTTGAAGTCAAATGAGCTGTTTTCAGTCCCGAGCTCGTAACTTTTGACCAATTTCTCCTTTTTTCGCGATCTCAGTGGTGTTGGAACCATATTTTAGAGCTCTTCAGTTCCATCCATGCAATTTTTTCCATATTTCACTCTAGGTATATTTTATTCAGTTTTGTTTGTTTTCACACTCTGGTGAATTACCTAGACACATTCTCTCTTGGGAAGTTTTCGTTTGCATGGGATGCTTTGTTTTTGGCTGTTCTTCATGTATTTCTAGTTTTTTGTCCTTTGTGGGAATTTTGAGCATCATTTGTAAGCAATATTTTCTATGTAAACGCACTGAGATAAAGTGCCACATTATTGTACATGCATTTTGGGGATTTTTCACAGAAGGTTGTGCCATATTTTGTACTCGCACTGTATTATAAAGTGTCATGGGGGGTTATGTAGTGCCTTTTTTTTTCCATCACACCTTTGTCCGGTGAGTGTCCCTCCATGACGATAGTGGGATCCGTATGATTCTAGCCTCATGCATGTGTGTTTTGTTATGCACACCACTTTTTCAGTTGTAGATACTTTCTTGTGCACTTTCAGATGTTGTTTCTTCTCCTTCATGCACTATAGGGTGTTACACAACATTTCAATGGATCTGTCAAACTCTCCCATTCAACATTATGGGGGGTATTATACAGTTCGTGCTAATGCTTCCTTGGTTTTTCCTTGGAAGGAATCTTCCATTCTTAGTTGATTAGTGTTTTTCAAACTATTGGTACTTGTGCCATCTGTATCTTCGTTCCAGGTGTTTGCCTTTGTTTTCCATCTGATTCGAGTAGTGTTGTTGGGGGAACTCATGCAGGTTGTTGTCTTCTTGATCTTGATCATCCTATCTTTAGAGGAGGTTCTTCAGCACCATAGCAGTCATCTTTTGACAGTTGTTTGCTGCTTCTTCTACTTTAGTGATGTTCTTCATGTCTTTCATCTCTTTTTGGAGTAGAGTTTTTTCCCAAGAGGTTTTCTCTATTTCTCCACTTTACAGAGATTTGGTTGTATTCGGGTACCTTTCTTGGCCTAGTTGTCGGGACCCTTGTTTTCTTTCATGCATTGTAGTTACCTTTGCTTTTTTGCACATGTTGGTAGCTGCACTCTTGCTCATCTTAAGGGGGGGTGTTAGAGTTAAGGTTTTAACTTAATTATGTTAATTAAGTTACCTTTATTCCTCTCTTAAGATTTTACTTTAGTTTGCATATTGTGACATTTAATAATTATATTAATTATTAAATGTCTACCTATTAGGGTTACTTTTAGGTTTTGCATGATCTCCTTTTAAGGATTGATCTTTGTAATTATTTCAATTTAGCTAATGCAATCTCTTTTGAAGCTTGCAGAACACTCTTGATTTTTTGTCTCCATCTCTTCCTTTCTGTGACAGGTTATTTGCATGTAGGTGATCTTCAGGGTCTGTGAAGTTGGCTTTCTCAACTTCTACATATTCCAGATCAGTTGGGGAAAGATAATGGTGAAGTGTTGAGTAAATATTATAATAAAGACAGAGTGTATGATGAACCTATTCCAGACTTGGATTACAATGGTGAAGAAATAACATCAATTGAGGAATTATCTACACTGGTTCTATTACATACTCAACATTGGATAGATGATTTTTGTAAATTTTTAAGAGAAAAAGGAAATGAACCCACATACTCACATGAAAAAAGAAAGAAACAAAGAAATGAAAATGAGTCTAAGTGTAGGGAACCTACTAAGAAGAAGAGAAAAGTTGGTAAGGTAGTTGTTAGTATACAAATTGAAGAGAGAACCCCTAAGGCTCCAAGCCAATGAGTTTCACTAAAGCTAGCTGGTAAGCAAAAGGATGTCGAATTAGGAAAAGTTAAATCAAAACTAAAACCAAAAGTGGCATCTTCTTCCACAAGAAAACCAAGGGCCAGACCTACTACTAATGAAGAGATAGGGGTAACAAAAAAATAATTGTGCACAAACAAGGTCTACATCTTAGAGAGCTGAAACATTATTCACTTCTCCCCCTTCAGTTAATATGGCTACTATGAAACATGCATTGGGAAAAACTCATGTGATTTTAGACAAAGTTTTTGAAGAAGATGAAGCTAAGATTAAGGAACAAATGGATAAGTGGGGCGCCATTTGGGAAAGAGTAAAAGAAAAGAAGTCTAAAGTTAAACCCATGGTACAACCAATGGTGGAAGAAATTCTAGATACATAGTCCATTCCTATAAATGTTGAAGAAGAATAATTTATACAAGGAACACCCGCTTCAAAAGTAGAAAACCTTGATGTTCTTGAAATGGAAACAGGGGAGACTACAGGGTAGAATCCTACTGATGAAATGGTTATTGAAGATACCTTTGATTCTCATCCTTCACTTGGGAATGATCAAAATGATAATAAGTAGCCATAGGTCTTTGGAAAATCAAAGGAATGCCAGGTTTAAATGGAGAATGAATAACTTTCACGAGTTTCAAGTGATAAGGTTAGAAATGAAGAAATCCCTAATGTGACATGATATAAAGAAAGTGATGTCCTAGAAGCTAATGTTAAACACCTGACTAGACAAGAAAATACAAGTATCGAAACTAAAGAGACAATGCCAAATCCTGGTAATCCAAAATCTATGCTAAAGATTATTGAAGAGATTCATATTTTAGAGAACGTAAGAAACAAAGTTGAAGATGTCAGAGAATAAGTTCTTAAACTAGCTAGAAACCAAGAATGAATAAATGTTACAGAGGTAGAGTGCAATGAAGATGCACCTGATTGGTCAATCAAAGAATTGACTTCCCCAATGGAAGTAGAATTAGTACGTCTAGATCTTAAAAGTTTTATAAAAGAAGTGGAGACTCCTAAGCCTACGCAAAGAGCTAAAACAAAACTTGTCATACAGAAGAATGCAAATGGAGGTAGAACAATCCATATAGCTACCCCATTAGCTGATAAAAATAGACATGAGATAACACCTAAGGAGTATAAGATAACAAGTATCAATTTTGGACATGTTGATGGGTGTTTTTGCACCTTCTCAACACAGGCAATGCACAAGTGCACTACCTCTCTTGAAAGGAAATCTCCTACAAGCAAACTGTAGAAGACTACCCCAAGGTCTCTTGGGTCTGAGGTCCTGACATGCTTAGAATAATTTAGTTGGTTCAATGTGATTTTTCTAGTAATCACAGGGCAGCCTTAGGTAAGTTAAGTTGGAGGGGAATTGGATCTTTGAATGGAGTTTATAAAATTTCTAAAGTGTTGCTCTATTGCTGCAAGTTCAAGACAACAGTCCTAAACTCCACTTTGATCTTTAGATTTGGCTTTACAATGTGCAATGAGCTTTATATTGTGTTGTTATAAAAGAAAAGGTCAAAAGGGCAGGGAAGAGAGTAAGTTCCTAGGCCTGAAACTACCAATGAACAGTGACAATGGAGGATGCTATAGTGGATAGCCTTCCTAAAACTAAGTCCCACTTAACCAAATTAGCTCACAATCTCATGAAACTAGTGCAATCTTCTAAGGTTTGTAGATTTCAACCATTCATTCACCATAAAGCATGAATAAAGGATATAATATAAGTGTAGCATTCAAACTATGTTCAGACTAGCTTTACACTATAGTTTATCATCAATATACAATAAAAATCATGAACAAGGAAGGGCATCAACATAGTAGAATCATTCACCATCAATGAATAGCACTAACTAATCTACTAAAGCATGCTAAAAGTATACAACAAAGTAAATCTATTCAAATTCACTAATTATGAGGAGAAGAAATATGCAACATGAAATTGGAACTGAAAAATCCACCAAATAAATGAATTTCTTTTAAAATTCTAGCAGCATGTCTTTACAACAACTCAACTCTTTCTTGAAAATGAGAGGAGATACCCTATTCATAATATCTAAAAAGTAAAATGATGACCAAGATTTAATCTCATTGTGTGGCCAAGATTGACTAAAAATTAGGGTTTCATCTACCCCCAAATATTTTACAATATAAAATTACATTCTTGTCCTCTAGCCTATTTTTTCTTCTTGTGGGAAGCACTATAGCAATTTTTTCTTTTAGTTGGTTGCCCTTACTGCAGCTACTTTGTGATCAATGTTTGAAGCTTGCTTCACTCCATAATGTCAGATTGGAGCACCTGAAAGTTTAATTTCTTGGATTGGCTGGTAACAAAACCCATAAAATTCGGCATGAGTGCATCAGTGGCTTCGTCCTCCATCTTTTTTTGAAAGTGCAGCCTTATCTTCTCAGGATCGAGCTTGAGGAAGGTCATATCATAGTCTGTCATGAGATTTAGATATTCTCCATAGGTTGTCTGATGCTCCTTGGCACAATCTAGATCTAGCTCCACCTCATGGAGAACTCATTCCAAGATCTCTTTTCTATGGTCAAGGCACAATTTCCAAGTTTCTATGAGCCAGTGGTCATCTTTTACCAGTGACAACTCCTTTTCCCACATTTTCTCAGGTTTCTTGAGGATAGCCTCAAGCTTGGGGTATGTGATTCTGTACAACTCCAAGAAGTCCATACATAATTTACTTATGACTTTGAGCCGTTTTTACACTTTTAGAGACTTATTTTCTATCCCGACAGTGTGGCCGATACCCATATCTCTGTTGTATAACACCTATCAGAACTAGTCCCTTGTGGCCTTTGTCCAGTTCTTTCTCCTTTCTAATTTGTTGATATGATCTTTGGATAGTAGCAAAGGAGTGGTCGATGATGTTGAGGGTAGATCTTCAGTAGAGGACCACTGTTGTATATAGGCCATCAACTCTGCTACTTGTGCTTTTAATTCCTCCTTAGAGGTCTTGTCCTTATTCATTTGATCTACAATACTAGCAACTGGTCCCTAAAGATGATCGATTTTCTGCTCCCTCGTAGTTGTTCCTAGATCAATGGTGGAGATATTGAAGCTGAATCCTTCTCATTCAACCACCAGAGTAGCTATCTACATAGTCTTGGAACCCAAGGCATCCATTGTTAAGTGAGATCTTACCTTGGTTTCTTCTCCTTCTTTGTGTTGATTTGTGCTTGAGTAGAATGACTCCCAATCTATCCTTTGGATCTATAAGGGTAGGGATTTTCTTCTCTAATTGCTTTTCCAGCCACTCAGGCATCTAGGATCCCTCCTTTGGTGACTCACAGTCACCTTCCTCTTCTTGAGTGTTGAATTTCCATTTCTTTGCTACCTAGAGCCTCTTGTTTGTTCTTTTCTTCCTCTTCTTCATCTGAATCTTAGATAAATATAGTTTCCTTCTCTAGAGATTCAGTGGCTATATGTTCCTTGGGGCTATCTTCTCCTATGAATCTCTTCTCTTCTTCTTATTCTTGTTCATGCTCTTCGTGAAGCTTGGCTTCTAGGCTCTTTCTTGTTATAGCTTCCTCTTGAGGTTTTTCTTCTTCTTCTCTCGAATGAGGCACTTCCTCATCATGTTCGGCACTCTTATCCTTCTCCCAAGTTGGAGGCTCTGTGGTTACCTCCATTTCATCATCTGTATATTTCTTCTCTTCATTTGATTGCTTCTCGACTTCTTCTCCAACATCCCTCAGCTGCTTAGAAATTTCCTCCTCATGTTCCTAATCAGAGGTTTCCATGATGTACTTTGCACTGGGATCTTCAACTTCTTCCTCAGAGGACTGTGTTTCTTCATTTTCATACACCACTTCATCAACAACTAGGTGTTGGTGCTCTAGGTGGTCGTGATAATCAACTGCTTCTTCCTCCATTTTTTTTACTACCTCCCTTTCTCATCTCTCCAATTCCTCAGAGATATGCATTGGTACTTCCATTTTTAGTGGCTCGGTTGGATGAGTAGGAATAGGAAGGCTGAAAAAAACTTGTGCCAAGGTAGCCTGCACTACAGGATTCATCAATACTACCAAAATCTTAGTGGGTATGTCCTATGTGTGCCGAGCAAGGGCTTCTAGGAGTGAAAGGGTATGCATGGTTGTCATTGTGGTGCCCAATGGAAAGGTTGTTGTTGAAGACATGGAGGAAGAGGAGAGAAAAAAAGTTGTAGTAGATGAAGAATCTACCACCAAGATTGGTGCAGTAGGCGAGGTGGAAGCAAGGTCGACTGAGATGTCCACTGTGGGCAGAGGAGTAAGGGTAATGACAACAACAATAGTCGTGGTAGCGAGAGTAGAGGCAAAAGGTGGGGACTTTGGCTACTTGGCCTCTTGTTTCTCTCTGTTATGAGGTGGGTCTTCTTGTATGGTGGGAATCTCTATAAAACCACCTAAATTCTTTGATTTCTTGGAAGGCCCACCTTCTGATGCTTTTTTTGAATATACTTTGTGTTTAGGCTAATGTTTAGCCACTTATTTTATTTTTCTAGACCACGTAGCAGGAGGAGACTTTGAGGTTTCCCCAGATGGGCTAGTAGAAATTCCACTATTAGTCTCACTTTCTGGGTCATTCTCGAGCTCACTGTATGTTAAAGTAGCTCCTTTCAATTTCAATTGAGTGATCTACCCATCAATCCATTGTTTTGTTCTTTCTTCTATGGGCTTCATCAAAATATTGAGGTCATTGACCTTTTCCTTGTTCAAGTCAATGAGAGGCAATGACAAGTTGGTGACGACATCATACCTTGGGTCTATCACCATTTTTTCCTCTTCCACAACTTGATCTAGTACTGGAAGCAAGTTGAATGTCTTGACAAAGTATGCCATCATATGCATGTATTTCCTCATGCACACCTCTTTGTCATCTCTAAAATTTTCCCAAAAGTCCTCGACATTGTGGAGGTGGCAATATTATTTTCCAACCATCTTTTTCAACTTGCCATACAAATCCATCTGTGGATTGGTAGTGTGGAGCTCTAAGTTGTATTCATTTAACTCCTCAGAATATTTTTCACACTAAGATGTGGGGATTGCATACATTCCCTAGCTGAATGTTAGAGGATATGGAATTCTCAGTTGGTGTTTGTCACTTAGCAGCATGTGGGCATGTTGTAACTATCTAGAGAGCTCAAGTAGTACCAACAAGTTATTTGGGTACCTGGGTAGTTTATACGGACTCTCCAAGAATCCCTCAGTTTAGATGTATGTAAACTTGGGAAATTGGATAAATAGAAAGCCAAAATGGTAGATGAAGGCATTGGCACTGTGTGTGACCTTCCTTTCAAAGTCACCCCCAAGCAATCTGATTATATGCCTGATGAAGGAATCATTGACTCTACAGTAGTCCCTTTTGAAGTTTCTGAATTGAAGCCAAGGGTATTTGTCATATACCTTCAACTCTCTCCTCGTATTTTGGTTTGGTGCCACAAAAAAGACCTCTATATTTAGCACAGTCAGCTAGTAGGTAGACCAGGTATGAAGTCATGTAGAATTGGGAAGTTTTCTTCACAACTACAAATTTCTCATGTAAGCAATTGCTAATCATCCTTGCCCAATGGAATTTGGTCTTTCCCTTGATAATTTCTTCTATAAAATAAATCATCCACTCTTGGAAGAATGTTGCAATTGGGAGACCCATGATTCTATTCAGTAAGGTCAAAAGATCATGGTATTCTTCATATAAATTGCTCCTAAAGAGCTCCTGGGGTACCTTGTTTGAACTACACCTCTTCTCCTTGAGCCAATACTGATTAATCAACTTTTTGCACTTGAGGGGGTCAGCCTTCCATGTTCTTTCAGTATCTTCCTTAGTTTTTTCTTCCAATTCATCAAAGGTGGGTATATGGAAAGTCTTCCCAATGGACTTAGAGGATAATTCATCCAATATGTTGCCATCCCTATTCGCTTGGTGTTTTCCTGGTATGCCTCTTTGTAGGCCATTACTAATTTGGGAGATATGAGGGTAGGTGGGAAATTGAAATCCTTGGACAACCCACTTCCTTTGATCCTTCTAGAATTCTCTGTGGTAGGGTTGGCAATGACCCTATACTTGAATTCATCAAGGTCTATATGTACGAGGTTAGTATCAGAGAACTTTTCCCAATCTGTGGTAACCTTGGTGTTGAGTTCTATTCCTTGAAACTTGTATTTCATTTGATATTTATCTTCTTTTCCCCTTGGTGCTTTGGCTAGCTTCTTTCCCTTTCCTTTTCTATAGATGCTTCTGAAGGTCCTGCAGTTGGTTCCATATATCCTGCAAACAAGGGAGTAGTAAGCACATTCAAGTGTAAAACATTACAAATGTTAGAAAATTTCTACAAAAATGATGTTAGATTGAGTAATTCATCATTTGAGGATCCTAAAATTTCTTTCAAATCATCTTTAGCCTCTTGTTTGAAGGAGTTATGACAATATGGGCCTAGGGGTGAGAACTTCCCTAGGCTAGCAGTCGTTTTGAAGGCAACTACAAAAGGACATCATTTAGTGTAGGAGAGCCCACATGGTTACACTCGCATTAGGATTTTGATCATGAGGTGGGTCCCATCAGTAGGTTAGCCATTTTAGCATGTGCGTTGAATCAGTTTTGAGGTTTTGGAGTCGTTAAGTCAACAATCTTAGTATGCGTGCTGAAGGCATGCAGATGTAGGGAGCCTCTTAGCTGTTTCAAGCTCTATCATTTCAAACAACATTAGTAAGGTGGCGTCCTACATTGTGGGACCCATGGCCTTGGAGGATGGAACTGCTTGCCCCTTGAAGTTCATCTTGCTTAATTGGATGCAGGTGAGGAGCTATAGGAGGACGTTGGACGTTAGTCATTTGGAATGGTGGAGGAAGGACGGTGATCTACATAGAGCGACCCACATGGTCGGGTCTGATAGGAGCCTTAACATCAAGTTATTGGTTCATCATTGAGCATATGGCTCTCGTGAACTTGGGTGCCACATAGTGGACTGACAGAGGTCATTAGCAGTACAGAGTCCCGCAAGTGGCCACCCGTGTGGGGCAGCCCGCAAGGTGTTTGACACTTAATTATTTCGCTTCAGACCCTAGAAAGAGGTGGTGAGTGTGGGATTTGTGAAGTGGAGGGATGGTTTGTTGAGGTCATTTAGGATGACAAAATTGAGGTGGAATCCTATAGACGAAAGTCCACAACGGACAACCTACCAAAGGGCCAACACTTAGTCATTTTCAGCATAGGGGATCAGAGGGAGATGGCAGGGGTGGGACCTGCCCATCAGAAGGACCTTAGGGTTTCACCATATTTTGAATAGTCATTTAAGCGATGGTGAAAGGATAGAGGAAGTCCACATTGGATGGTTTGTCAAGAGCCTTTTGTGTTTAAGTTAAATCAATGGATGTGGTGATAGTGGGACCCGTGAGGTGGAGGGTCGGACAGGTCTACCATTTACGAATGGTGCATTATGAAGGGCAGTTTATGGGTGGAAGCTTGTACATGCAGATCCATGGGAGTAAAAATCCTTTGTTTTAACTTATGTTTTTTCTTAACTCTGAACAACAATGGCAAGGTGTGAGTACCCACCTGCATGAGCGAACCTGAGGGAGATGACGACTAGTTGTGAAGTTTGGCATTTTGAGGAACAAGGCAATGGCGTCGGGTGCTATGTGAACCTGCAGGGTGTGATTTCCATAGCTCAAGAATATTCGCAATGGCTTCAAGTTTTGTAGGTCTTTAACAAATAGATTTTCAAAGGTCCCTTGAATTCTTAAATATGGGTTTTGTTCACCTAGAGGTGTTCTAACTAGTTTTTAATTTTTCCCTCTTCAAAATTTAATAACTTTGCAATAATTGAAGAAAACCTATGAAACAGTCGGCACTAAAAAATTGACCTGAAAAAATTGATGAATTATGTGAAGGAGTTACATATGATAGCATTTTGGATGGTAGAGCAACTCTGTGGGCATGGGGGCGACAATCGCTAGGGCTTCTGACGAGTTTCCTAAATGTTTGACAGTCAAAATGACCCTTGTAAATGTCTATTTATAAAATTTTATGCACTAAATTCCCTCCATTAATGTCGGTACAACGGCAGGTGAAGTTGGTGAGCATGCACTTCAAAAGATGATGGTAGGAATGGCGGAGTCCACACAATGGATGACACTTGAGAGTTGGCCGTCTGACATGTCAGCAATGAAAACAGTGAAGGAGGAAGTGGATCTTGCAAGGTGCGAGGACATGCTAGCTCATCCATCACTAGAATGGTGAAGAACGAGTGGAATTCTGCATAAAGAGGTTCACATTGGCAGACCCACAACACTTGGAGGATGGAAATTTCAAAGTTTGAAGGAAAAATGCTAACAGAACCCTGCCAAGGCTAAAGACTTGGAAATTTTGAAGGTGATGAGACTTGGTCAACTTAGGATGATACTTCTAAGACTCCTTGACCACTTATGACTCAAAAATAGGGGGCATGTAAAATGAGGAAAAGGAAAAAGTGACCCGACAAAGCAAAAAGAGAGGGTCCTTGTTCTGAACGGGGTGTGTTGTTCTATAGGCACAACAAGACACTCATCCTGGACACAAGAGTTAGAAGAAATGAAGATGAATTTGGATGCAACTATTTCCAGGGTGCAAATGAATAAATAGAAGACAAGAGAGTTGAAAGAATGGGTTTCTAGCCTAGAAAAATTTATAGAGTCATTAACCCTATTTGGTCAAGCACATATTGAATTTCTCCAAAATCTAGTACTTATGTCACAAGAATAGGTGAATGCAATTGCAACAATTCACCATAGGATGAACACATTTGAAGAATGGATTGAGTATTGAGTAAGGAAAGGGGAAGAATTTATTATAGATGCAAGTGGGAAATATAGAGAATTATACCGTTGGTCTAAGAAATTTAAAATATTTGAAGGAGAATGCAGGTTTCGCCAGGAACAGGTTGATGTTGAAAGGAAAGATGTAGAAATTCTCATGCAAGTGGATGTCCAAGAATTGATAATAGAATATAATTTCAAACCAAGAAGTTCAATTTCTTGAAAAAATGGAAGAAATAGTTGAAATGGGAAGGTGACACATTGACACAATGTATAGAAGGATTTGAAAAGGTCACTGAGAAATGCAGTAAGTTACTTGATAAAGATCAAGATTTTATTGAAGTGTTAGCACATCAAGATTGTGATCCCTAGAAACTAGGACAGGAGGGTCAAGAAGAAAAATATTTCAAGGAATGGATTTGGAGAATAAATAAAGACCCAGCTTAGTTGTTAACCCAGGAAGTCATTGATGAGATCATACATTGCGGAAACACTATAGTCATATATGAAATAGAGAAAGTGCAAAGAAATGCCAATATACTCCAGATATCAAAAGAATACACTAGGCTCAAGTTTAGTTGGAAGGCAATACAAGGAATTTCAAAAGAGAGTATGCACCAAATATTGAATGCTTTCTGAGAATATCAACTGAAGAAAAGTGAAGAAAGGATCATGGAACTTGAACCCTGAGTGATAGAAGGAAGTATTGGATATCAAATACCAGAAGTGTCAGTGTCATAGAGATATTTTGTTTTTTTCGAGTTCTTCTCAGTCCTAGTGGATGTTTCCTATCTGGTATTCTAAAGAATGTCGATTGCCTTATTTTTTGTGGAGTATTGTGTATCAGAGTTTCAAGGTGAAGAGTGTTGCTACTAAAGAAGTCAAATCTTTGACTTTGTCTAGAATATTCTAATGACAGTTGGCGTATGCCACATGCTACATTTTGATTTTCTATTTTTGATTCTCTTGATATAATTTAAGTTTGAACTCTTGAGGCCTTGTTCCTATAAATGGTTGTTTATTTCTTTACTTTTATTTTAAGTTTATAATTTGTGGATGTCGGAAGAGCCAAAACTTCTTTAAGTTTTGTTCTTTTTTCCTATTTTCTGAATCATTCCAAACTAGAAACTTGTATGCACATATAATTTAATCAATATCAAAGCCAATTTGATAGCTACCTATCTCATGCATTTTTGTAGCTGGTTCTTTTAGTTCAATTGAACATGACTGTGTGCTACATTGTTTAAGGGTGCATGCAGAACCTACTTGGTGTCCAAACTAAAACACACTTCTTTAAAAGCTCACACCATTCTATATTTAGTTGTGAAGCAATCTAGTGAAGTATAAAGTGATTTGTTTTTATTTGATTAAGTCTTGGGGAATGCGTTGAGAATAACTAGGAGAAATTTTATTTTCTTAGTATTTTTATGCTTTATTTTTTAGATTAGATGTTTAAACTCTTGAAATGTTTCAAAAAATAGATGAATTGATGGAAATTTATTGAAAATATTTCATTTTCTATGATATTTATGAATTCTTAAAGCTAAATATACTTAAGTGATAGCAAAATTGTTGATGTTCATGAAATATTATTGTAAATCTTTTGATTTCATGAGATTATTTTATGATTGAATTAGAAATCTTGTATCAAATGCTTATGGTTTTGAATGAAATTGAAATCAACCATATATCCCTTGAGATTAACAACAATATCACATCATATCCTGGAGTGAACCTAGTATGGTCAAGACCTAATTATCAAAGACTTGGGATTAATCTAAGTCAACCTATTCCTATTACACAGACACCTTAGGTTTCCATGATTCAGTCTTTCAAGTAAAGATAGGTCCTTTGCAATTTCCCTATGAGGATTTTATCTGCAATGTTGTTGTGAGTGACATCATCATCAACACGTACCTTCATTTTTCTCCTTCTATGGAGGGATTTCTTTTACATGTCTTAAAGAATTAGCAGAAGTAGGTTCATCCTTAATTGCCAAGAACAAGCATTCATAGTCATCAAGATCTTCATTTACTGAATCATCATCAAATATACTAGCATTATCATTCACATAATAAGCTTTGCTAATCTTCTTCCCTTTCTTTTCTTTCTCATATCTTTGTTTATTTCTTTTAGCTCTTTCCACACACTTCACAACATAATGACATATTTCTCCACAACTAAAGCATTTAAAGGGAAAACTACCTTCATACTTACTAGATCCTTTTCCCATTCTTTGTAGAAATTTTTCTTCATCTGGATCTTCAACTTTTGTAGCTTTAAAATCAGTCTTTGATTTGCACCCATTCCTTAGACTCAGCTTCCTCAGCTCATAAGATATAAAAAATCCCAATAGCAGATCCTTAGTACAGGTTTTATAATCTATAGTCTGCTTAATAGCACTCACTTTTTCACTATAAGCATTAGGAAGAGTTCTAATAATCTTCTTTATAATCTTGTCTTCATCTATAGTAGCACTAAGTCCTCTCATTTTGGCCACTATCTCATCCAATCTCTATACATAAGCTTTAATATTCTCATCTTTAGACATATGTAGAATATCAAACTTTGTTTCCAAGTTATGTAATTTTGCTTCTTTAACTCTTTCATCACCATCATGTGGTCTTTCCAAAGAATCTCAGACTTCCTTAGCCTTTTTCAAATTTTGAACCTTAATCAACTTGAAATGTACCAAACTATTCTTCAAGATGAACTTCACCCTATTGTAAACTTCACCTTGAAATGTACCAAACTATTCTTCAAGATGTGCTTTGATCTCTTCAAGTGTACTCAAACCATTAGTAGGAGAAGTGTAAGGATTTTTGTAAGCTTTCTCCACATCATATCGGCAATACTCTAGATATTCTTCCATTAATAGTTTCTAGATACCATAGTTAGTTCCATCAAACCTTGGATAATAGAAAACCATTTTTTCATCCATCCCAAACCTTCCTCAAGTGGTTAGGCTCTTCACCAAGGAACCTTGCACTCTAATACCAATTGTTGAATAGGAAAACTAAGAGGGTGGGTGAATCAATTTTCATAAAATTAAACCTTTATTTGAATCACCAACAATAATCCTTAATATTGTATAAATGATTAATCATCAAATTCTAATGCAAAAAATTAAATCTAACACAATAACACCATATTTACATGGAAAACCCAATAAGGGAAAAACCATGATGAGGATTAACTCACACTATTGAGAATATCAAAACCAATTACAAAAAGGCTTGCTACCTGAATTAAGGACTCATTGTCTAGAAAGAAGGACTCACTGTCTAACAGGGCTACAAACTAGAGGGCTCATTTCCATAGAGATACAAAGAAGACAAAGAAGACTTGTTATAGAGCGACTCAATCCAAATGCAACAAAGGATTCTACCACAGTCACTTGATCAACTTGCATGAATGATAGAATTTTTCTTCTGCTCACTGCATCCAGAAACCTAGCATTAAGCTTCACATTGATCTCCCACACTCTCAACAGACACTCTTACTAAATAGAATCAATTTCACACAAAACTACACTTTATCTTTTCTCTTATCATGCTTCTTCTTTGCTCTTGTATATTTTCCATTACTAACTCATCTTGTATTTATACCATCTTCAACTTTAGAACATATCCAAAGTCATCTATCAAAATCCAAATTCAAATTAGTTCGGCGCCAAGACATCCTAGGGTGGAACTGGAATGAGGGTGACCCAAACACATGCTTGATAGTGACCCAAATAGATCCAACATGCTTCATTCTTGAAAGTAGTATTTCACACAAGGTCAGCCACACCAATGTAAAACACACAGAACCATTCAACACGAGCTTTCCAAATGTTGAAATTAACTTCAATACAATCAGGGAAACTTAACTTTAGAACCATATGACATAAGAATTCATCAAAGAGAAATTTGTACCAACACCATTTCTCCTAGACCTCAATCAAAATCAAAGAGAACCACAATTCACAACTGGTGAACACAACTTGCAGTGTACCATGAACCAACAACCAAGAATTTGAATATAGCACCTTCTCACAACCATGAACAACATCTCTGAACTGAACAATCATAGGAGCGAATATGGAAAAAAATCAGAGCAACCGCAAAACACCTACATCATATCTTTATTAAAAATTTCTCAATATCCTTGACATATACAACAACTAGTAGATAACTAGCTAGCCAGTTGACATCAATGACAACACTTCCAATCTTTCCATTCTTGCAACAATTATATGATGAGCTAATGAAATTTTGGAAATGAATTGAAGCAATTTAATCTTTAAGAGATGGACATTCAATAAAATTCACTTTAAGATCTTCCTTATGGTTTACGATTTATGATCTTCCTACATATGGCTAATTGTATGGTCTTAATTTTCATGGATACCATAGATGTCCTCCTTGCAACTTTAAGGATTTTGTGAGGCACTCAAGAAGTTTGTGTAAGTGTATTTATTGTGAACATCATGCTTACCTTAAAATGGATCATCCATATTGTCAACAAAAAACATAGTTTAATGGTCAAGAAGAGAATCGTGAAGCACCTTTACTAATAACAAGTGAATACATTATTGAGAATGGACAAAAAAGAATTTCATTCATTGAAAATGGTGGGATTGTTGGTAGTAGATATGATCCATGTAATGAAAGTGTTGTAAAAAGGTTGTGCATATTCTATAAGTTTCCATACTTTAAGGATATAGCCATTAGGCATATTGTTGACTTTATGCATACTGAGAAAAATATAGCTGATGCTATTATAGAAACTCCTTTTGGTGCTTTTGATACTATTTCATCACGTGAAGACTTTCGACAATTAAAGATTTGTCGAAATCTTTGGGTTGAAAAAAATATGATGATGAAAAATATAGAAAACCTAGTGCTCCTTATGTCTGGACAAAGGAACAACATGCATAATTCTTACAGTTGATGTATCAGACTTGCTTTCTCACTGGATATGTAAGTAGTAGTATTAGAAGCCAAGCTGACATTAATGGCTTAAGAGGCCTCAAGAACCATGTGATATAGGAGCATCCAGTGGTGTAGGGAAATCTTGGATCACTGAAAAAATTTATTTTCTTTATTTTCTTAGTTGTTTTGAGTCCCATGATGACACTTAAGGGGTATAAGACTATCAGGTGTGAAAAATAGCAAAAAATAGGCACTTACTATTTTTAGTAAGTGAACCAAAATGGGCTTGTATGGATGTGAAAATTTACCCCAAGGAGCAGAGCTGAAAAATATTTTTGGTCACGAAAGAATCACCTCAATACCATACATAGTTTGGGAGAAATTAAATTTTTCGTTCTGGTAAACTTCTCCAATGTAGCTTCATATTTAGAAATAGAACTTTAGAGGCCCTAAAATAGCTCAAAAAGTGGTTGAACCAACCTACTATGGGTTCATGTTTTGTAGAGCTTTTCAAGAACTCTCCAATGATATGCAATAATAGAAAATCTGACACCCCGATAAAAAGTTATGGCCTTGCGAAGTTGCTCCTCAAAAAAGTAAATTTTATAAAATTTCTTCCTAGGCCATAAATCAAATGGCAGGACTTTTGGCACCAAAACAAAAGGGGAAATTTGAACTTTCTAGAACATTCTAGGGTGGTTATTAGGGAAAATAAAAAGGGTTAAGTGGGGTTGTAGAAGGCAGCCCTGGTAGTGTAGATTGTGGCTCAGAATAGTAGATTTTCTTTTCAAAGTTGATTTTGTTGTAATGAATCAAGCCCATGAGGCTATAGCATGTAAGATTTGAATCTATAATTTCATTTTTTGAAAATAATTGAAAGTGAGTTACTTTTCTATCTCACATCTTCTGTGTTGGTATCTATTGTAGTGATTTATGTGGGTTTTGGGAGGTATGGCCCTCATCACCATGACTATCATGCCATAATGGAGAATATTTTACCTATTGTGGTAAATATATTAAGTTTGTAAAAGGGACCAATATTGGCAATTATAAGTTTGGGCCTAATATTAAAGATAATGAATTTACATGTATTAGATCATTTGAACTTTGATAGTTTGAGGGAGGAGGTTGTTGAAGTTCTTTGTTTATTGGAATGGGAATTTCCACCAACAATCTTTAACATTTCTATGCATCTTTTGATACATCTACAATATGAACTAAAGCATTGTGGCCTGATAAGAACAAGATGGATGTATCCTATAGAATGATATATGAAGGTTTTGAAAAAAATTGTTAGTACTAGGGTAAAACTAGAAGGCAACATGTCTAAGGGATATTCAATGCAAGAGGCCATGGGATTTTGCACATAATATATGAAGGATTTTAAAAATGTCAATTGGTGTGTATGGGATGATGATGAAGAAGAGACAATTGTAGGTGAAGTATTAGAAGGAAATAGATATCGCTTCAATCTATCACATCAAGAAAGAAGTGTGATGCATGCCTATAATCTTCAAAATACATCTTCATTCGATAAGTGGCATAGGTAAAAAGAAAATTTGCACAATAATATATTTATTCAATTGCATTTACACATTTATATTATTAATCTTACTATTTGTACATTAATATTCTATGTAGAAAATATGAAGACAATCAAAGTTGGATGCAACATCGACCTCAAAAGTGTAGACATCATGCTGATTTTATTGGAGGTGAATCTTTTCCAAAATTTGAAGAATGAATTGCTAATGTAGTTAGTGATACAAAAGAAGAAGGTCAAGATATAACAATGGAGGAAATTGAGCTTTCACAATCTCCACATTTATGGGCTATGCATTTTAGTGGAATGTGGGCGTATAGTAGTCATTTACAAGTGGAAGAAAAAGATGTTGAATAGGACAACTAAAAGGTGGCGTGAATCAGTTGTCACATATTTTAACCTTTAATTCAATCATCAGAACTAATACTTAAAACTGCTTAAATGATTAATCATCAAATGCCAATGTAGAAACTCAAATCCAACACATAAACACAATAACACCAGATTTATGTGGAAAACCCAATGAGGGAATAAATATGGTGAGGATTAACTCACACTATAGAGAATATCAAAACTGATTACAAAAATGCTCACTACCTAAAACAAGGCTCACTGCCTGAAATAAGGACTCACTATCAGAAACAAGGACTCACTATCTGAAACAAGGACTCACTGTCCAACAAGGCTACAAACTAGAGGGCTCACTACCATAGAGATATAAAGAAGACTTGTTATAGAGAGACTAAAATCCCAATGCAACAAAGGATTCTGCCATAGTCACTCGATCAACTTGCATGAATGATAGAGCTCACCTTCTTCTCATTACATTTGGAAACTTAGTAGTAAGCTTCACACTGATCTCCCACACTCACAACACACACACAGACACATACTCTTACTGAATAGAATCAATGTCACATCAAACTACACTTTCTCTTTTCTTTTATTACTCTTCTTCGCTCTTGCATCTAGGCTTCACCATTAACTCATCTTGCATTTATACCATCTTCAGCTTTGAAACATATCCAAAGTTGGCTATCGACATCCAAATTCAAATTAGGTCAATTCCAAAACATCTTAGAGTACAATTATAATTAGGGTGACCCAAAAAAATGCTTCAAGGGACCCAAAATATCCAACAAGCTGTCATTCTGAAAGTAGTATTTCACACAAGATTTGGCTAATCCGATTGTAAAACACATAGAACCATTAAGCATGAATCTTCCGGATGCTAGAATTATCTTCAATAGAACTAGGACAACATATAATTCTATTAGAATCCAAGATCACCTGCATGCAAGATGGATACATGTCATGCAAAAGATATGAAAGACCAGGTGTTACCGAACCTCAAAGTAAAAATGCATTAAAGAGAATCAATTATTACAAAGAGATCAATCCTTATGAAGGAGATCAAAAAACCCTAAAAGGGAAACCCTAAATGAAACCCTAGTGTGCACACTTAATAATTAATAATTAATTATTAATGTGCCTAAGTTTAGCTTAAGTAATAAAGAGGAATAAGTGACTTAATTAATTAATCAATGTGGTGTAATTAATTAAGCATAATAACTTATTACTCTAACACCCCCCCTTAAGATGAACTTAGGAAGAAGCTAAAACACTAGAATAAGATGCATGAAAGCAAAGATGGGTCCCGACAACTAGGCCTGATCAGGTACCCATTTACAATGCAAGAATGGAGTAGAGAAGGAAAAACCCAGTGGGCCAAAACCCCCCTACAATGTGATGACATGCTGCAAAGAAGCACTGGAAGAACTCTGTAGAGTAACACTGGAACCGCAATCTGACAAGCAAGGAAAGATATCTCTGTCTACAACTGAAACCAAAACTAGAATCAAAATAATGTGACAGCAGACCCGATGCCACGAAACACTTGAAAACTCCAAATGGGAACAACCCTGGAATCTATGAAGTAGCAAGAAATTATTGAATGATGTATTACTGAAAACGAAGTGCAAAGATGCAAGATGCACTCTCCCAACTGCCAAAATATCCAAGTAATCGCCAAACAACCCATCGGGCCAAATCTGGACTAAGTGATAAACCTAGGATAGATACAGAAAAAGTGCATGGACAACAACCTAGAGCTCCTCAATACCTTTCCAACACTTCAAACAAGGCGAAAAATGAAGATCGTGGCAAAAAGTTATGAGCTCGGAAGCATAAAAAGTACATCTGACTTCAAAGAGAAATAAATGTAGGAAAAAAGTAAAATACTAAAAATAAAGCTGTAATCAAATAGAGAAGTACTCAGAACCGGCTTTTGCGACGTATCTTTGTTTGCCTAATTTGATACCATATGCCCAAGTTATGGCCAAAGAAAAAATTGCTCTTTAGAAAAACTAGGGTTAGGAGGGAAAAGAAGAAGGGTTATCTTGACGTAGCGTCATCTTGCGACATCACCCATTCACAAGGTTAAAATTGATGGTCAATAAAGCGTCACATAAAAATTGGCCACCCTACAAAATGAAAAAATTTGGGCCCACTGGTCCCTATGAAGCGACAGTGGCGAAACTGATTAGCTAGGCGGATCCCCGGTTTCCATATGACCTCGCAGCACATCCCTCTTTGAAATTTGAGCGGCCGGTGAGGGGAGCTCGGCATAGTGCCGATCCCCATAGGACCCGGCCGATCTTTGCCGAACTGCGGGGTTGAGATGTCCGGGTGGCCGGTGTCTTTGAAGCCGGTGTATGCAGCCCAGGAGTGGTGGCAACGATGGCATACCTTCTGATAATGGGCAAGCGCTACAAAATATTAATTTCAAAAAATGCCTGCAATCTGCATCTTTGGGGAGGCCGTCACGACCCTCGGACAAATTTTTTTTGCCTCCCAGATCAACTACACCAAAATGGATGATTTGACAGGAGTTTCTAGGGTTTTGGGATGCTGTGAATGCGATGGCGACGTCCGTTTGAGCCCATAGTGTCCCAAAAAAATAGCTACCCCCAGATCTTGCAGAAAAGATGCCTATGGAAACCCTTGCACTTGAAACTCACTGAAAGGCCATATCTTTAGATCACGAATAGGCAGCTGCAGGTCTGGAGCTCTGATACCATGTTAGAATCCAAGATCACCTGCATGCAAGATGGATACCTGTCACATGCAAAAGATATGAAGAACCAAAAAGATGTTCTCTGAACCTCAAAGTGTAAAATGCATTAAGAGAATCAATATTACAAAGAGATCAATCCTTATGAAGGAGATCAAGAAACCCTAAAAGGGAAACCCTAAATGAAACCCTAGTGTGCACACTTAATAATTAATTAATTATTAATGTGCCTAAGTTTAGCTTAAGTAATAAAGAGGAATAAGTGACTTAATTAATTAATCAATGTGATGTAATTAATTAAGCATAATAACTTATTAACATAATTCTAGAACTGAAATTCATAAGACTTCATCAAAGAGAAATCCAGACCAACACCATTTCACTCAAACCTCAACTAGAAACATAGAAAAACATAGTTCACAACTGGTGAACACAACTTGCACTGTACAATGAATTAACAACCAAAAATATGGATATAACATCTACTAACAACCATGAACAACATGTCTAAACCACACAACCACAAGACTAAATCCAAACCAAAAACTAGAGCAACCATTGAACACATGCAACATATCTTTATTACAATTTTCTCAATATCCTCGACATATACAACCAACAATAACTAGTAGATAACCAGTCGACTGGTTGACATCAATGAAAACACCAAAAATATTTCCACAACACTTTCATTATTGCGACAATCTCCCCCATTTTCATTGATGGCAACACATGATGTGGAAAACCATCAAAGACAACATAGTAGCTCTACATACATTTTTTTGTTTTCTCCCTCTTAGAAGATGATATCTTATATGCTTTTTCTCATTCTCTTTTCACATGATTCTTCTCCTTCTCTTTTCAAATGCTTCTTCTATCCCCTTTGACATCAATGGAGAAGGAAAAAGAATATTTTCCATTGATATCTCCTTTGACATGACAAACACAATGACAACCCCTGATACTACCTAGCCCCCTGAAAGGTAGCCACCAAAACATCAGTCCAAAAGAAAGATAGATCCATAGATCCATAGGAATAATGAATTTCCATATGCTTCTAGTTCAAGAAAGGAGGGGAAATAACCCCTAACTTCTCCCAGAGATACTCAAAAGTATATTTAGGAAGAGCCTTCATGAAAATATCAGCAATTCAATCCTTCGTCAGAACATATTCAAGATGTACCTCATTCTCCATAACATTCTCTCTCAAGAAACAATACTTGATAGATATATGCTTCATCCTTGAGTGCATCACAAGATTCTTAGAAATGTTAATTGTACTTGTATTATCACAGAAAATGGTAATGGGATTGTCATATAGCACTGTGATATCTTTCAATGTCTATTTCATCCATAGAACTACAATATACTTAGCTTCAACAGTAAACAAAGAGATTGAATCTTGCTTCTTACTTAACCATGGCATCAATTTGTATCAAAGAAAGAATGCACCACCACTTGTACTCTTTTTGTCATCTACACGTCCAACCCAATCTACATATGTATAGGCACTAAGTGTAAATTTAGTATCTCTAGGATACCACAATCCATAATCTAGAGTGCCATTCAAATATTTGAATATCCTTTTAACTGCAAAAACATGTGTTTCCTATGAATCCTCTTGAAATCTAGCCATAAGATAGACCACATGAATAATATTTGGTCTAGTAGTAGTTAACTATAATAGTCCACCAATCATATATCTATACCTACTCTGATTGACCTTAGGTGAATTATCATCTTTACCCAATTTGAAACCAGTCACCATAGGAGTACTTACCAGTTTGGAACCATCCATTCCAAACTTCTTCAACATCTCTCTCACATACTTAGACTCTAAAATGAAAATTCCTCTTCTCTATTTGATTAATCTATAGCCCAAGAAAGAAATTCATCTCCCCAAACATAGAAATTTCAAATTCTGTTTACATCTCTTCCGCAAACATCTTGTACATATTTTCATTTCCTTCAAAGATAATATCATCAACATATACAACTACAATCAAGATTCTATCATTTTCAATCTTAAAGTACAAATTACTATCTATTGTATCTGTGTTAAATCCTTGTTGAATCAAGTACTTATCTAACCTTGCATACCAAGCTCTAGGAGCTTGCTTCAACCCATATAAATATTTCTTCAATTTTCATACCATATCCAATCGATCTGTTAATTGAAATCCTTTCGGTTGTTCCATATAAACTTTGTCTTCTAATTCACTATTCAAAATTTTTGACTTGACATCCATCTGATAGACCTTAAAGTCATTATAAGCAAGAAGTTCCAAGAACATCCTTATAGCTTCCATTCTTGCTACTAGGGAAAAAAATTCCAAAAAATATATACCTTCTACTTGTGAGTAGCCTTTATACACAAGCCTTGTTTTGTTTCTAACAATTTCTCCATTCTCATTGAACTTATTTTTGAATACCCATTTTGATCCCATGATGTTTTTATCTGTCGGTCTTGGGACCAATTTCCAAGTTTGATTCTTCTTAATATTCATAATTACTTCATTGATTCCTTCAAATGTTCATCTTTACAAGCTTCACATAGAGTCTTCGGCTCAATCTCAGAAATTAAACACAGATTTAGTCCAACAACAATTTTTCTTCTAGTTAATACACCTTTTGTCTTATCTCCAATAATCTCACTTTTTGAATGATTCTTTTGTACATATTTCAGTATCTTAGGGGACATCACTGGAGCATCTTCTTTTGTTTCATTATGTTTGTTCTACTTCTTTTTCTCATCTTTATCTTGTTCTTCCATAATTTATTCTATTCTTGTACAATCATGCTCATTAGATACATATCCATCAATATCAATATAATTCTTCATTTCCTCATCAACCTTCACATTCGAGCTCTCTACAATTTTTCTATCTTTTATTGAAACATTTGTATGCCTTTCTTTTAGTAGAATATCCAAGAAAAATACCTTCATCACTTCTTGCACCAAAATTACCCAAAGTTTCTTCATCTCTTCTGATATAGCATTTGCTCCTGAATACCTTGAAATATTTAACTATAGGAATTCTTCTATGCCATAGATCATAGGGATTATTTGTACTATTTTCTCTTTCTTGAACTTGATTGAATACATAAATAGCAATATTAATAGCTTCTTTCCAATAAAATTTTGGTAAACCAGCCTCAATAATCATTGATCTTGCAACCTCTTGAACTATTCTATTTTTCCTTTCCACAAATCCATTCTGATGAGGATTTCTCAGAGCAAATAACTATCTCTTTATTCCATACACTTAAAAAAGCATATTAAACTCATGGGAGGTGAATTCTCCACCTTTGTAAGATATTAATCATTTTATCTTCAAATTCATTTCATTTTCAACCATTGCTTTCAATGCCTTGAATATATCTATTGCGTCTGATTCCTCTCTAAGAAATGTAACCCATGTATATCTAGAATAATCATCAATTAAAAGCATAAAGTACCTTTCAACAAGTAGACTTCTCACTCTCATAGGACCACACGGATCTGTATGAACTAAATCTAGTAGTTTGGTAGTAGACTATTCCTTTGATCTGTAATGATTTCTTGCTCGCTTTCCAAACTGACAATTCCTACAAATAGAATTAATAGGTTTTATAATTCTTGGTAAATCTATCACGGCTTGAATAGCACTAATCCTTACAAGGTTATCAAAATTCATGTGACACATTCTCCTATGCCATAACATACTATCATTTATTTGAGTCATAAAGCATCATCCATCAACACCCTTTTTAATATTAGATATTCCCTTTAGATTTCTTTCCTATAGAAATCAATGTTCTGGATCCTTTCTGCATCTCACATTTCTCACCCTTAAACACAAGATCTTATCCTTTTCTACACATCTGACTAATGCTCAATAGATTATGCCTTAAACCCTTAACATAGTAAACATCGTCAGTATGATGCTTTCCATGAAAACTTACTAAACCAATCCCACATATTTTAGCACTAGTATCATCTCCAAACATAACTAAGGTTCCATCATATTTCTCAAGCTTGAAAATCTTAATTTTATCACTAGTCCTGTGTTGTGAATAACTACCATCATCTACCCAAAAATTCTTCTTGTTTAGCATGTAGGGAAGAGATAATTGTACCTTCATTTTTCTCCTTCTCCTTCTCCAGAGGGCTTTCCTTTACCTATTTTTTAGAATTAGCAGAAGTAGGTTCATCCTTAATCACCAAGAACAAGCATTCATTATCATCTAGATCTTCATATTCTAAATCCTCATCAGAAATACTAACATTCTCATTCACATAGTAACCTTTGTTAATCTTCTTTCCTTTCTTTTCTTTCTCATATCTTTGTTTATTTCTTTTAGCTCTTTTCAAACACTTTTTGGAATAATGACCTATTTCTCCACAACTAAACCATTTCAAAGGAAAATTACCTTCATACTTACTAGAGCCTTTTCTCATTCTTCTTACAAATTTAGCTTCTATTTCATCAAAGTTCTCTTCATCTAGATCTTTAGCCATTGTAGCTTTAAAGGTAGTCTCTAATTTACTTCCATTTCTTAGACTCGACTTCCTCATTTCATAAGATGTCAAAAATCCTAACAATAGATCCTTAGTACATGTCATATAATCTATTTTTTTCTCAACAAAACTCACCTTTTCACTGTAAGAATTAGGAATATTTCTGAGAATCTTCTTTACAATCCTTGTTTCATCAATAGTAGCACCAATTCCTCGCATTCCATCCACTATCTCATGCAATCTTTGTACATAAGCTTTAATATTTTAATCTTCAGGCATATGTAGAAGATCAAACTGTGTCTCCAAATTTTGTAGTTTTTCCTATTTAACTCTTTCTTCACCATCATGTGCTCTTTCTAAAGTATCCCAGACTTCCTTAGCTATCTTCAGATTCTGAACCTTAATCAACTCAGAATGTACCAAACTATTCTTCAAGATAAGATTTTCCTTATTGTTTGCTTCATGTGCTTTGATTTATTCAAGTCTAATAAGACCATTAGTAGGAAGAGTGTAAGGATTCTTGTAAGCTTTCTCCACATCGTATCCACAATACTCTAAATATTTTTCCATGAATACTTTCTAGATACCATAATTAGTTCCATTGAACCTCAGATAATCAAGACCATTTTTCTAGTCATCCCAGACCTTCCTCAAGTGGTTAAACTCTTCACCAAGGAACCAAGCTTTGATACTGATTGTTGAATAGGACAACTGAGAGGGGGGTGAATTAGTTGTCATAGATTTTAACTTTTAATTCAATCAATGGAACTAATACTTAAAATTTCCTAAATGATTAATCATCAAATGCCATTGTAGAAACTTAAATCCAACACATCAACACAATAACACAAAATTTACATGGAAAACTCAATGAGGGAAAAATGAAAATGACAAATAATTCACAATATAGAGAATATCAAAACTGATTACAAAAAGGCTCACTACCTAAAACAAGGCTCACTTCCTGAAATAAGGACTCACTGTCCAATATGGATACAACCCAAAGGGCTCACTGCCACAAAGATACAAAGAAGAAAAAGAAGACTTGTTACAGAGAGACTACAATCACAATGCAACAAAGGATTCCACCACAGTCACTTGATAAACTTGCATGAATGATAGAGCTCACCTTCTACTTAGTGCATCTAGAAACTCAACATTAAGCTTCACACTGATCTACCACACTCACATCACACACATAGACACACACACAAACACACTTACTGAATAGAAGCAATGTCACATCAAACTACACTTTCTATTTTCTTTTATTGCTCTTCTTCAATCTTGCATCTGCACTTCATCATTAACTCATCTTGCATTTATACCATCTTCAACTTTGAAACATATCCAAAATCAGATATCCACATCCAAATTTAAATTACGTTGGTGCCAAAACATCCTGGGATGGAATTAGAATGAGGGTGACCCAAACACACACTTCAAGGGACCCAAAAACATCCAACACACCTCACCATTCTCGAAAGTAATATTTCACACAAGGTTGGCCAATCTAGTGTAAAACACATACAACCATTAATCATGAGTCTTCTAGATGCCAAAATTATCTTCAATAGAATTAGGGAAACATAATTCTAGAACCAGAAGTCATAAGACTTCATCAAAGAGAAATCCAGACCAACACCATTTCACCTGGACCTCAACTAGAAACATAGAAAACCATAGTTCACAACTGGTGAATGGAACTTGCACTGTACAAAAAATCAACAACCAAAAATATGGATATAACATATACTAATGACCATGAACAACATGTCTAAACCTTATAACCATAGGAGAAAATCCAGATCAAAAATCAGAGCAACCATTGAACACATGCAACATATCTTTATTACAATTTTTTCAATATCCTCAACATATATAACCAATGGCAACTAGTAGATAACTAGTTGGGTAGTTGACATCAATGACAGTGCCAACAATATTTCCACAACACTTTCATTCTTGCAACAAAAGACAAAGGAAAGATAAATTGTGATTGTGTTGTTAGTGATGAATTTATTCATGAAACTGAGAAGAAATTTTATGTTGGATTCATCCAATAAATTATTCTAATGGACTATGGTGAAAATAGTCCTATATTATTAAAATGTAAGTGGATATGAGCATCTGTAGTACAATTTTATGAGTATGCATTTGTATGTGCAAATACAAGAATTTTTTTATCAGACTGATGAGTACAGTATGCTTCCCCTCATCAAATTAACCAATAATTTCTAATTGATGATGTAAGAAGCCCACGATGGTCATATGTCATTCAAACAGAGTCTCGTTCAAAATGAAAATTCATGGAAGTTGTTGATATAATGCCTGATGGGAAATATGTTAATTTACAAGAAACATTTGAAGAAGTGGATGAAGATAATGATGGAGTGTTTGAACAAGAAATTTTGATTACCAATGAAGAGATTGGGAGAGAGAATGCATTGCATGTAATAGATGAGGATGAGGATGAAAATAAAGCAGATGCAGACACAAGTGATCATGATTTTGATCTTGCTAGTAATTTAGATGATTATGATGATGTTTGGTCACCTTAAGAGGGGAATCATTGCTACTACATCATTGCTCAGGATACCAAATCTTTTCAGTTACTGCTCACCAGGTGGTGGGAATTCTCACTATATATACTACTCTTTGCTTCTCAAGAGGGGTTCTACAGTTCCATGAGTTCGAGAATTATAGAAATTATAAAATTTAGAAAGACACTAGGCCTTTTTATTGTTATTAGATTATTTCAAAAAGACACATAGACTATGCCATTATTCAGCCTTTCTATTTTTCTTAAGCTATTTGAATAACTATATACTATGTCTTTATTGTTTGAATGGTTCATTTGTAGAACTTCTATAATTTTAATGCAAGTTTTTTGGTTTAGATCATGTCTTTTGACTCCTCTTTTCAATGAATAGGTGTGAAAATTATTTTATGTCATTAAATGTATTTTTCATGCTTCAATCTTTAATTTATGTCATTCTAGGACATAGAAAATTGTTGAACGGGCCCTTAGATTGTATCCAAAAGATAGATTTATCATGCCTTTTATCTAAATTATGGCACATAGCCTTACTTAGATCCTTTTTTTTTATATCTGTTTTCTTTTCCCTTTCCAAACCCCAATTACAGAAGAAGTCAGTTTCTTTAAAAACTCAGAGGTCACTCAGTTTAGCGTAATAGGTCCCCCATAAACCGAGTTTACCACAAAGGGTTGTTACCTTGCCCATTTTTGGCATCAACAATTTTTCCTTTTCCTAGCACGCTCGGTGGAACCGAGTTTAATTGAACCTATTTTTAAGGGGGGTGTATGAGCCATCAGCCTATAACTATATCCCAAACAACAAATAACCCTAGTTTATTAGTAACGCCATTAGGGATAGTACAGCCCGTGACCCAATTAGTGAACATTCCGCTTTCTCCGCCCCTACCGCTAGCAATGTTGCTCACTGCTAAGAAAAATTACATGGCATGGGATTCCAGAAGCTCTCTTGTTGCACCAATAGCACCTGTCATTTGGGCCACTATCTCAGTCTCCACCCTAAAGCTATACCTAAATTCACCAGAGATGGCTCAAGAACACCATCCAAAAATCTACAAGATGTTGCAGATGTATGCCTAATACACAACGTTACAGACCAAAATATAGCACTAAGGTTACTCACCACCTCTTTTAGAGGCAAGGCATTGGATTGGTACCAGACTCTATAAGTGAATACTATTAGTACCTGGGATGAGCTCGAAGATCCTTTCTATTAAATAATTTTTGAACAACAAAGACCGGTCCTCGTTATGTTATCAATTATCTACCATAGAGTTGGCCCTACATGAAGCCATGATTTACTTCAATTCCTAGTTCCATACAAGCTGGCAAAGAATCCAAGTTGATATCCGCTTGCTGCCCGAGCTGGTGTTCATGTTCTACTTGAAATCTATCGACCCTGGAATCTCCATGATGATATAGTCTTTGGGTGATACCACACTATCGGGTGCCTACAACGTCATCATCAAGGCAAAGAACAATCTGATAGATGCCAGGAAGTTGCCACCTTGACCCATCATTCTTATATTTATAGAAATATTGGTTCTTGCTCAGGAAATGCCTTCTACCAGCGTGCTGACTGCTCCTTAATCTATGTACACATATCCAAATCTTCCATAAAATGTTGCTTCTACATCTGACTCTTCGAAGGAGGAGATGAGCGAGTTCAAAGAAATGTTGCAAACTATTGAAAATGAAATAACTATCATCAAGCAAAACTAGGCAATGCCTCTGAAACCAAATTATCAAAATTATCAAGGAAAAGGGTCTTCTTATCAATAGAATCAATTCCAAGGAGGTGCTTGCATGAATCCATAGGCTCAAACAACAAATCAAATAGTTTCAATTCCTTCTCCACTATAGAGCGCTAACCTAAGCTCGAACAAACAACTAACAGTGGGGAAAACCAATTTAACTGATGACAACAACCCCTGGTGCTTCCCTTGTGGTGACTCACATATGCCCCAAAACTACCCACGTGGCAACCTACAACAAAAGGTGGCTGAGCAGTGTAGCCAAAGTGCAATGTCAGATCCTGGAAGCTATGTGTATACCTCCTCACAAATGGACAATGCGGTGCTCACCGCACAAATGCAGGGGATTTCATTAGAGCAAGAGGCGGACATTGCTCCAAATCATGCACTCCTCTCATGGATGGAAGAAGAGGAAGTGTTCATGAATGATGCATCCACATCAAAAATAATGCAAGTGCAGTTTGATTACAACACTTGCTCGAAGAGGAGATTCACAGGTGAACCAATTTTCCTGTAGCTAGTTAGTCTATAGCTAAAAAATGCTTCTAACCAGCCACCTAGTACCTACGCAGTGGTGCTACAATGTTCACCATGAAGGGAAATTGTTATAACCAAATCCAAGGAGCAGAAGCCTCCAAATCCACCACCCTTCAATGTGGTGGAACAATTGAAAAGGTCATCTGCTAATGTGTCTCTTTGGGATATATTAGCTATTCCATAGCAAAAGACATTACTTCAGAAAGCTCTCTGGGAGGATCCAATCATTGAACCAAAGGAGCAATCGCTCAAAGGAAACACTATTGATCAACCATCTCTTGCCAAAGTTCTCACAAATAGCACAATAGAAGCCCCTACTGAGGTAAGAGATAAGTTGAAGCCTAAACCCTTCTTCTTAACTCTCCTTATAGGGGATAAATTATTACACAATACCATGATTAATTCTAGTGCTAGCACCACAGTTATGGAAAAACAAATAGTTGAAGCTTTAGGACTTAGTTATGAACCTTTTAAAAGAGGAGTGATGCAGCTTGATGGAAATAAAGTCGAAACTATCAGTCTCATCAAGGACCTTCCCTTGACTCTATTAGTCTGCCCTAGCATCACAGTGTCGCAAGATACTGTGATAATAGATGTTCCCCCCATGTTCGGCCACTGTCTATCCTGAGAATTCACTTCAAAGGTAGGAAGATACCTATCACTGAATTGGTCACACATGATCCTCAGTACCATGCACGGTGTGAAAATGAAGATAGAATTAGAAGCTCTATATTTGGAACATGTGGCTGATGAATCCATGATTAGATTTGAAGCCACTCATACTTCTATCACCAAGCAAGAAATGTATTGCACTGAGCTACTGGAAGATGAAAAAGTGACTGGAGATCGGACCAATCAAGAAAAGTTTCTCTTGAGAAAACATATAGATAATGATCCCTTTGAAAACTACCATGCTACCAGGTTGGGAAACTATGTCATCTATGATGAAGATCAAGTACTCCCGAAGGTCATCAAAGAAGTGGAGAGCGGTCCATCTTTAGAGCTATGGATGCTACACTTTGATGGAGCAAGATGCAAAGTTGGTGTAAGAGCCAAGATATATTTAATATCCCCACACAATGAAAAGACACTAAGGTCTTTCCAATTCCAGTCTACTTGCTTGAACAATGAAGTTGAATATGAAGGACTAGTGCAAGGTTTAACCCTTGTAGAGCAAATGGGCATCACACATCTAATGGTGTTCAAAGATTCTGAACTAGTACTCAATCAAGTTCAGGGAATTTTTGCAACCAAGAATGTTCGCATGTACTCCTATAGAAACCAAGTTTGGGACTTGATTGAAGGCTTTGAAGCCTTCAACATTCAAATGGATCCCAGGGAACAAAATACAGATACGGATCACATGGAAGCAATCGGATCCTAGTTTGGCCCTACCTCTGACCTCATTCACAACAAACACTTTGTACGAGTGATAGTCTGACCAGCCATTCCAGACATTGACCAAATTTGGCAAGTGATCGATAATGATGAACACACTGCCTTAGTCATCCAATAGTTGGGAGAATTTTTTGACAAGCTCCAACTGAAGATCGCTGAAGCTTATGAAGGCCAAATCATCCAGCTAAAATCCAAAAAGCTTCCAAAGGGATTGGTCACTCTCAAAAATATTTTCAATTGTGATGATGCAAGAAACGACAAGAGGAAGTTTGTAGTAGAAAAAGGTGACTATGCAGATCTTCAGGTCAGAGATGGGAGAAAGCTTAAAGTTAGGAAGGATGTATCGAAACATGATAAAGAAAGGCTCATCGAATTCTGTAAAAGGTATGAAGGAGTGGTGACCTAGTCATATGATGACCTCAGGGGATATGATCCTGATATCATCCAACATACAGTAGAGCTAGCAGAAGGTGCAAAACTAGTCTGCCAGAAATAGAGGCCAGTGAATCCCAAGATTGAAGTGCTAATGGCGCAAGAATTAACAAAGCTAATCCAATTGTGAATTATCTTCTCAATCAAGCATAGCATGTGGGTATCCAATCTGGTCCCGATCTGAAAGAATAATGGATATATCCATCTGTGTGCGGACTTTCAAGACTTAAACAGAGCATCCCTGAAGGATCATTGCCCGCTACCTTCAATGGATTCAATCCTGCAAACAGTGGTAGGATTAGAGATGTTTTGCCTATTAGATGGCTTCTCCGGTTACAATCAGATTTGGGTCAAAGAGGAGGATGAAAATAAAATTACATTCACTACAAAGTGGGGAATGTTTACATATGCTAAGATACCTTTCGGCCTCTGAAATGCAGGAGCCACCTTCTAGTGGGAAATGGATATCACTTTTAGCAAACTGATAAAAAAGATTATCCTAATCTATTTGGATGATTTGATGGTGTTCTCCAAGTCCAAGGATGATCATTTTTTTCACTTTGTGATGGTGTTTAAGAAATGTCAGGAGTTCGGGATATCCCTAAACATGAAATTTTTTGTCTTTGAAGTACTGCAAGGCAAGCTATTGGGACACGTAGTGTCCAAAAAAGGAATTTCAATTGATTCCAAGCAGGTGAAAACAATAAAAGAGCTTCCCCTTTCGGTCAATAAGAAAGGCATCTAGTCCTTCTTGGGAAAGGTAAATTTTGTAAGAAAATTTATTTCTGACTTTGCAAGAATAATTAGGCCAATCACCCTGATGCTAAAAAAGGATCAAACATTTAAATGGACAAAAAAAGCCAGAGAAGCCTTTGACAAAGTCAAGGATGCTTTGTCCTTTTCTCTTGTGCTAGTCAACCCAAACTTATCAAAGGACTTCATAATGTATGTATTTAGTAGCAAGTCAAGCATTGCTATTGTCTTAACTTAGAAAGATGATGAGGGAAAGGGAGAACACCCGATAGCATTTCACTCCTAAACCTTGAAGGAATATGAGACAAACTACAACTGTGTAGAGAGGCAAGCATTTGCAATAGTAAAGGGACTCATGAAGTTTCACCACCTAATGTCTTGCAATAAGGTGATTGTTTATGTTGCGTATTCCAGTGTACATGAATACATCATGGAAGGAGAAATCACCAAGAAAAGAGCCAATTGGATTACCAAGATCCTTGAATATGACATTGAGGTCAAGCCTACAAAGACTGTTTGAGGAAGAGGACTACACGAATATCTTGCACACGATAAAGAAATGGCCACCAAAGAAGAGCTACCAGAGCTAGTCCTAACGAATGAGTCAAAGTCCAAAGATTGTTGGCTGGTGGATAGACTAAGGTTTATGCACACAAGAAAATATATGCCAAGCCTTCCTTCTCAGAAGAGAAGATTCTACTACCTATAGAACAATGGATATGCACTCATCGTAGGGATCTTGTTCAAAAGGAACTTCAATGACATTCTATTGTGGTGTGTTACCATAGAGCCAACAAAAAGGATTCTCAACACTTTCCACAACAGTCCTACAGATGGGCATTTCTTTGCAAAGACCACTGCCATCAAAATCATGTGCGTTGGGTACTTTTGACTGATGCTATTCAATGAATCCTATTCCTTGGTAAAATATTGCAAGGAATGCCAATTATTCACAAGAAGAAGAAAGAATTCAACAATGCCTCTCAATCCGATAGTGGTTGTCGAGCCATTCATACAATGGGTCCTGGAATTCATCAAAATGATCAACCCAACCTCCAACATAGGACACAAGTGGATTTTGACGACAACTTCACAAGGTGGTTTGGAGCTATGCCCTTGAAGAATTTAATAGAGGCAAAGATAGTAGACATTCTCGAAGAGATCGTGACAAGATTCGACCCTCCTAAAACCATCATCTCTGATAATGCCAAAGCTTTCCTAGACTCTAAGGTATGTCAATTCGCACTTACGCGTGGAATATTCCTTAAAAAATAATCAAAATACTACCCACAGGGGAATGACTTAGCCGAGTCGATGAACAAGAATCTAGTCTGACTCCTCAAAAGGATTGGGTTGGAGCACAAAAGGGAATGGCATAAAAACCTTTGAGCAGTACTCTGGGTAGACTACATAACTCCTAAGCAATTCCTCAATACTTCATCATATGAGCTAGTATATGGAAAAGAGGTGCTATTACCTATCTCCATGGAGATTCCAGCATTGCAATTTCTAAAATCCCTTGAGGTGGAACAAAATGACACAATGGAGGTGCGGCTAGATGAGTTGCTGGAAGTGCAGGAGAAAAGAGAAAAGTACCTAATAGCCATGACTAACCACCAATAGGTGGTTAAATGGTGATTTGACAATAAAGTGTCCTACCAAGGTCTAAAGTGCAGAGACCTAGTGCTAAAGTTTAATGAAAGGGTTGCGAAGCCAAGTCAGCACGAGAAGTTTGATAGCCTTTGGGAAGGCTTGTTCAAAATAATTCAATGCAAGGAACATAATGCATTTGAGTTAGAAAACATGGAAAAATAAGCACTAGGAATTCCGGTCAACAGAATTCACCTTAAATTATTTAATTAAGCTTACATATCCTACCAATGTAAATATGTTTATAGTGCTTTCTTCTTTCTTTCCCTTTTTTTTCTTTTGGCTAGTCTTTTTATTTTATTCTAGGGTTCAAGGCAAAGGAAAATAGATAACCCATTATTGCAGAGAGTAGGGAAAATAAATTCACAGCTCAAAGGATAGAAAAAATTAAACACCCAAATGTAGAATTGAATTGAATACATATATTTTGAAGAGAAAAGATAAGCCATATTGCAAAATCTAGAGGCAAATAAAACAAGATGATTAGATAAAACTATATTTTCATTATATATATGCTTTAGTATTTACATTGCAGAGAAAAGATAACCCATATTGCAAAATCTAGAGGCAAATAAAACAAGATGATTAGATAAAATTGTATTTTCATTATATATATGCTTTAGCATTTACATTTCCAAAATGGCTCAAGGGCCACACTGCCAAAGTATATAGCTATATTCTACTTCCTTTTCATATATTCTATAGTAAAGCCTTTTTCGAGCATATATACAAAAAATGAACTGACTGATATGATTTTTTAAAAGAAAAAAGAGTCACAGAGGGAGGTCTTCAATCCATGGCATGTGAGTCAACAATGGACACATCAACAACAACATCCACAATTTCTTCCTCAAGGGGGGCATCGTTGGGAGTAGCAGCATCATTCATGGGAGTAATGGCTAGTGGTGGAGGAAACCCCAGGTTCCTAAATTTTTTGTACCAGTTAATATAATAGAATGGCACCACATTGTATATGTGGAAGAGGAAGTGACAGGCATGAGTGACTCTTTTACAGTGCTCATTCTATGACTGGAGGTGAAAGCCACTCAGGAATGACAACTATGATATGATTGTGTCTTCTTTAATGAACCTCTCTAGGTTGCTTGTGGTTGGGATGCCTCTATCAAATGTAGTGTTCGCCACTACCTCTCCAAGGCCATTCAGGTACTTTGGGAAAATTTATTTAACTAGGCATAGAATTAGTGGCTTGGGAATTATAATATCAAGCATAGAGGCAACAAATTGCAACTACACATTAGTGTTAACTCAGTATTTATCCTCATATTCAAGGCAATCACATCCCAAAACACATTTCATGGCTATGATAGTGAGTGAGTACTTATTCTTTGTCATTCTTTTCAAGCGCCTAGTTGAATTTTTGCCTAGAAATGTCATCTAAGACTTATGACAAACTAGCCTAATTGGGGTATTCATGCTAGCAAAGGCTCTCCAACTATCTTAGAACTTTCTCTGCAAACTTCCTAAGTCTAGCCTATGAAAAATACTACACAACTGCTAATGCTAAACTACTAAGCCAATTGCCTATTAC
Organism: Sequoia sempervirens; assembly: GCA_007258455.2. NCBI lineage: Eukaryota > Viridiplantae > Streptophyta > Pinopsida > Cupressales > Cupressaceae > Sequoia > Sequoia sempervirens. The sequence goes on along the minus strand of VDFB02047230.1, from coordinate 528,164,910 downwards.
CAACTATGCTCAAATTTCTAAGTGTGATTTCACTACTGCCTAGGTGCCTATTTATAAAAAAAGTGACGAAATGCATGGTCATTTGCTTACCATAAACCTGATGCTAATCAAGTACCAACTTGAAAGTGGTGCCAGGGATTGCTCGAATTTCCCACCCAGTTGCACCTGCTGAGTATGGATTGTTGCGTGCAAAACTAATAGGGGCTAATTAATTAACCTAAGTTGGTGATAGTAATTGGTAGTGTTATGCATGACCAAATGTTGAGGTGGAATTCTCTAGGTATTTTGCAAACTCTGAGGCTTAACCCATATCTTTTCAAACATTGATTGCATCTTTGGCTTAATTATATTCCTTTTGGGATATTAATTTCCAATGCATACGAACACTTAAGCTGCTAACAAATCATCGGCTCAAGTTCCAAGGAAATCATGTTGTACAACATGGTTGCTAATTGTAATTATGAATTCTTGTCATTTCAAAATGGCAAGTGATTCATTTCACACAAGCCAAAAGGTTGGTAGTACATGTCGAATTAAATGTAAAAAGGAAACTCTCGTCTACCACCTTGAGAAAGAATAGCTAAGTGTTGCATGCGAATTGTTTAAGTACTTAAAAGGATTTTTCAAATACGCTACTTAAAGTGAAAATTTTTTTCTAGTGCACAACCAGAGCCGAGGTAAAATTGCAAAGAAGTTCAAGGTAATCAAAATCTTCCCGCAAAGAAAAAATGGTAGAAAGTTCTTAGAAAGAGACACAGGGGGAGGAAATGTGAAACTTATTTAAAGCTATACGAGCAACACCAGCTGTCAATTTCTTCGATGAGATTTCTTATGCCACACCTGTTATTCCAGACAAGCTAGAATGGGAAAACATGTGGGTTTTGGATAAGCCCAAAAGCTACAAGGATCAGAGCCGAATCAATGAGGACTGGGATAATATCCATGATCCCAATCTTGCAAAGAAACCTAAGTCTTTGAGGGAAGTAGCATGCAAAAGGATGAAGGTATCCAAACACTCACCGTTAATGGCAGAGAAGATATGGCTCAGTGGGCTCCCACAATATATGGTCCCATATGTGCATTATTGTCCAAAATTAGTTGATGTGGCCATCAAATGTTTCAACCCAAGCACCAACACTATCAAGGCCTTGACACTAAGGGTTAATATTAGTCTGGGAGAAATTTGGAATATGTTGTGCATCCCTGATCAAAGTTGTAGAAAGGAAAAAATAGAAACATTCACTCCTGCAAAAGGGGAAAAATATGGGAAGGAAGGCAAAAGGCTCTGGAATTTTATAACAAAGAAACCAAAAGGATTTAGGCAGACCACTAGAAGCCACAAAAGATCCTGACGTAGACTTGCAAGAGGTCTTTCTAATGTTGGCATTTGTTTGCGGTCTGGACACCAACAAAGAAGTGCACACATTTTAGTTGGGCCCGGGATTCCAATTTCGTAGGAAACAATCTTTCTTTTGGTATGATTTTGTAGAATACCTTGCCGAGGAAATGATAAGGAAAATAAAGGATTACCAAATTGAATGGAAGTTCAGGTTTCCTTCCTCTCTTGCCTATATGTTTTTACATCAGAACCCTGATTTCTTTGAGAAGCGTGTGAAGTTGGCTATTTTTGATGAAAGGAATAGAAGGAAGCCGATTTTTGTCTAGACTCCTCTCCTCTCTTCCACTTTTGACTATTATGCATTTTTGGATTATTCCTTGACTCCAATTTTTCAAAATTTGCAAGGAGAGGATGGTATTAATCGGCTCACTAAGTTGCAGACAGGGTATATGCATAACTTCATTCCCTGATGTGACTAGTTTTTTAGAGTGAATTTCACATTCATCTGAATGTGAGGCTTCGTTGAGGAACCATTCCACCTTTCAACATGAATTACAAATTGAGTGTTATCCCTTAAAATGTCTTAGCAGGCATGCATTATTGATGTTACCTTCTACAAAGGAAAAGCCAAGAGGAAGGGCTTTTTCATCTATCCAATTAGCTTCAAAATAGTGGCCATGAAAAAGAAGCAGACACACCTTCTATTGCAAGATAGGCTGACTCATCTAGGGTTGGTAATGATCTGTGACAAATGAAGTTACAACCCTTTCAATGATCTACCAGATGAGCATATCAAAGTAATTTATAGTTCTCAGCCGTACTGGGAAAAGAGGCGCACCCTGCTGGAGGATGAAGATGAATTATTGGTTGACCTAATCCACATTCCTATAGATGATAGCAGGCCACCATGGAATAATTTATACTTCATTGTGGTGGATTATGATGAGAAGTGAAAAATGGGATCCACCCTATTCAATAAGTTAAGAAAAGAACAAGAGTGGAGTGTGGAAAGAATCAAATCCTTCTAGGTGTATCGCCAAGAGACAAAACAACTTGATGCCCCTTATGGTAGCATGAATGATGATAATCAGTTTGATAAGTTGTGGGATGATGAGCATCCATATTTTGACTCAAGTGCTAGCAGTGGGAATGACTTTGATGAGGAATCCGAAGAGGAGGCAAAAGAAGAAGCTGAGACATTGACGTCCTCTACTCAGCAAAGGAGAAAATCCACAGCGCATCCTACCTATGTCTCTTCAAATGTACGACTAAATATATCAAGAGCCTTGCAGACACTCACCTAGGCCTCAAAAACAACAAGAGTGTCCCAATAGCAACAATCAGAGACTATAGAGGTGGGGGACTCCCTACCTACTAAATGATAGCATACAGAAACTATTATGAGAGAAGGTTCACAAGAACTAGTTGCAAGCTAGGTGCTCATAGTGAGCCAAGAGTTCAAAGGAAGTAAGGAGCTAGCAGCAAGAAAAGAACCACCATCATCTAGTCAACAGGTAATGCTCTCTCCTTCTTTTCTTACTTCTCAATCTTTAGTATCCTCTGCTATTTCTGCAGTACCCCTCACTACAACTATTAGCCTTTCCTTTTCCACCACTACTACAATTGTAGCGGAGGGTTTCTCCCAATTGTCCCAAATAGGGGAATCTATCTTAACACCTCTGTGAACCCTAACACTAGTTGTCGCTACCCAATCTCTCCTCATGTCTCTTTCTGCAAGCTCGGCTACCATTGATACCCCTATTGCTATTGCTGCCTTGGGTCCGATCCACTATGCTCAGCAAATAAACTCTATAATGACTACCCCATCATCGCAACTACCAATGAGCCCTTCTGCTAGTTCGCAAACTAAACTTTGGAATGTTCCTTATTTCTCCCCAAAGACTGTCAATCTCCCAACAAGGAAAACACAAGGGCCTACTACACTTATGTTCCCTTTTTCCCTACCTCCCCATGCACCTATTGTAGGCGGGATAGTTCAATTGTTAGTCCAACTCATAGCCCAAGGAGAAGCCACAAAGGAAGCTTGAGCCATTAGGATCCAGAAGCAAAAAGTGAAGGATGACAAAAGGGAGTTAGAGTCGAAGGTATATACTATGTACAATGAGGCATAGTAAATGTTGAATTTCACCACCATGTACCCAAACATTGTGAAACCACAAGGGGAGATGCTTCTGGATGATTACAACATGTATGCCATGGGACTTGATTTGAGGGTAGTTAGATCATAGGACAAGGTAGAGCTCATGGAGGAAACACAGTGAGTGGTGATGACAGACTTCCTCTAGTTTGACTGCTAGCTAAAGAAAAGAGAGGAGCAACTAAAGCTTGTGAAGGAAAGGGTCAGTTTCCTAGAGATGGGGGAGAAATTATTGGAAGAAGAAGTTGTGCACTTATTAAAGAAAGTGCAAGCAACAAAGTTGGAGTAGAATAAACTCCAAGAGGAACTCACAAAGTCTCAATCCGTTGATCCCACCCTAATCAACAATCTGGGGATAAAGAACCAAGAATATCAGAGTCAATTAGCCCTGGCATGGTAGAATCTGCAACAAAAGGATAAAGATTTTGAACAACGGAGTGCTCAATTCGATCAAAAGATGCAAGAGAAAGAGGTAGAATCTGAGGTCCAAAAGGACCAATTGGAAAAGGAGCTTCAAGAGATGAAGTATTCTCTTGAAATAGAGTTGGAAAACCACATCCAGGCTGAGGAAAAATGGTCCAAAGAGCTCAGCAACATTGAGGGAAGATATGCATCCACAAATAGTAGAATTGAAGAATTGACAGAGGATGTCGCCTCGAAGGATGTAAATATTTCCCTTATAATGGATGCTCCCTAGGCCCTTGTTGCTCAACCAAACCTTATCCCAGTAGCTCAACAGCTATATATTTCATACTGGAAAAAGGTTAAGGCCTTCTACCTAACATTACAACCAACACTCTGATATATGTCAGAGGCAACAAGCTTAAGCTAGGAGGTCTATGGAGCCATTGAGCAATTTCCATAATTCATCACATAAAGGGTCCCTAAAGAATTTTTTTTTCTAAATAAGCTATACATGGTCTCTGATGAAAACTTAGCGAAGGCAAGGATTGAGGATCAAAATGTTGTTACCAAGAAAACAAAAAAAATCACCACTACCACTCGACCATCCTACATACTAACACCTACACAACTACCTTGAACTAGACTATGGATAACATGCAGGAAAATTTCTCCCAACTAACTGAGATGGGCATGCCGTCCCTGTTTCTTGAAGATGAGTCAGTTGCCACAACTGAGCAAATTGTAATGAAGATTGAAAAGAAGGAGCAAGAACCAACCGCTTTCTATAGTTTCAGCTAGCCTCCTATCATAGTAGACATTGAAGGTGTCATTCATCTGATTCCATGGCTACTTTCCCAATGCAAGGTAGGGGCTGGTTTACCTAAGGTGCTTCCTTATAAAGAAATGCTCAATCTAAGTAGAGTGCAAGAGAATTTGTGTGATATATCAAGACCATCCAAGGCTGACTGGTTTCCTCTGTAGGCCACTCTTTCTAAGCTCTCACACTATCGCCCAATGGAGGTAGGCTCTGGTCTTCAAGCTAGAGAAAATTTTGGGTTCCTCATTGCTCAAGTGAAACGACCCTGGTAGCTGCCAAAGGCTGTGAATATAAAATACATCAAGCTCCCTGCAAGTTTTTTTTTTTTGCTAAGTACCAACCCATGCCTCAAATGAACATCATCAACCTTTTTGATAAATGGTCATTGACCTCCACCACATGTCTGCTCAATGATCTCCAAAGGGATTCTTCCCTTCACTTTTCAAACGACCCTCGCCATGTTTCCATGTGTTGTCGCCGCACACCCTTAAAGACTACGTCCCTTCACTTTTGAGTCTAGCCTCAACCATGTACCACATAGCCTTCATCCACATATGCTTTGGTAGACCCCCATAGTCAGTGCCAATGAAAGAGAGTTCCTACACATGTCTTCCTAGTGCAATCCTTCAACGGTGAGAAGGAGGAATGAACCACGGGTTGTGAAATGAAGTCACACGTCTCTTCGGTGAATACTTTTTTAGATCAAAGGAGAAAACTATGGGCTGCGATATGATGTCACATGTTCTAACTGCCTAACTAGGTGGCAACACTTGTTTGCATAAGACTATGTCAGGACCACTACCATCATTAGTAGGGGATGCACCACCGAGGGGAATCATTGCTACTACATTATTGCTCAGATACCAAATATTTTCATTTATTGCTCACTAGGCGGTGGGAATGCTCACTATATATACTACTCTTTACTTCTAAAGAGGGGTTCCAGAGTTCCATGAGTTTGAGAATTGTAGAATTTATAGAATTTTAGAAAGACACAAAAACTATGCCATTGTTCAGCCATTATGTTTTTCTTAAGCTATTTAATTAACTTTATACTATGCCATTATTGTTTGAATGGTTCATTTGTAGAACTTTTATAATTTTAATGCAAGTTTTCTAGTTTAGATCATGTCTTTTAACTCCTCTTTTTAGTGAATGGGTGTGAAAATTATTTTATGTCATTAAATGCACTATTCATGCTTCAATCTTTAATTTCTTTCATTCTAGGACATAGCAAATTGTTGAATGGGCCCTTAGATCATATCCAAAAGATAGATTTATCATGCCTTTTATCTAAATTTTGGCACATCACCTTAGTTATATCATTTTATTTTTATATCTGCTTCCTTTTCTCTTTCCAAACCCCAATTATTGAAGAAGCCAACTTCTTTAAAAACCTAGAGGTCACTTAGTTTAGCACAATAGGTCCCCCATAAACTGAGTTTCCCACAAAGGGTTGTTACCTTGCAAATTTTTGGCATCAACACATAATAAAATGATGCAAGTATTAAGACCTTTAGCATTGAAGCCAGAGTAGGGACACACTCACAATTTCTATGACTGGTTCTTCTTAGCAAACCAAACAATAATAAGGGTCTATGTTTTACCTTTTTTTTTTTCTATTCAAATTGCAATTTTAGAATTTATGTTGTAAATGTTATGGATGGAGTAGGATGTTATGAAAAGATAGAAAAAGGGGACTTTCCTCCCTGGCCTAACTAAATGTGAGGAGCTATATATAGGGTCTGACACTTTTGAAGAACTGAAAAACAATTTGAATATGAGGTATCCATTAAAATCATGAGGATAAAGGTTCTTTGATCCTAAAGGGAATATTAATTTTATAAAGCAGACACTTCTCACTAGAGCAAGGATTACCCATGTAATGGATTATGAAGAAGATGTAATAAGAAATTGCTTTACACCTAATGAACTTTATTAGAGGAAGAGGAAGTGGGAAATAATAAAGAGGCTTGAGGAGAAGAAGAAGAAGAAGAAGAAGAAGAAGAAGAAGAGGGACACTGGATTCTAAGGATTCTATGTTGAAGAAGGGGATCCTATCAAAAGGATGAACTTAATTATTGAAAACTTTGAAAGATTATATTTTGAACCAAAAAAGAAACCTGAGGGTTAGTCTTCAAAACCCTCCAAGATTCCCATCAAACCAAGTGGTATTATAATCACAGATCCCCTACTAGACACTACCACAATACAATCAGAAGCATCCCCTGAGCAAGAAAATCCTAAAAGGTAGAAGACACATGGATTGGCCCCCTTAGTGGCATATTAAATAAGTGGAGTAGGGGATACTGAAGAGGTAGTCAATATACTTTTGAATTTTAAATATGATCAAGTTGATTAGCCATCGCCTAAGCTTGCAACTGATGCTCACAAACCAGAAGAAAGAGTGGGTGTACATGGACATAATGGTCAAGAAGTGCATGATGATGAAAGGGTGATTGTTTCCCTTAGATTTATTGAATATGATGAATTTATTCAAACTCCCAAGTTTAAGGATTTTTGGTTTAAGATAAAAATGAAATAATTTGAGGAGAGACTCCAAATTAATAAGATGGGAACTGAGGAGTCAAAACATGACCAGATTGTTCCCCAAAATTTTGAAGAACTCAGGATTAATGAAATTACTGTTAGCCCCCAAGAAGCAAGAATATTGGTCTTAGAAAGAATTATACTAATTATTCATGGGATGGAGTTAAAAAGGATATTCTTATCGGATCAAGTAAGAAGCCAAGAAGATCCCATGTTGGTTTTTAAATTCAATTTAGATGAGGGAATGAGTTGCACCTATTACAATCCAAGAATTGAAACCCTAGCCTTTTGGACAAATAAAAAATAATAGAAAAACCAAGAATGCTTGATGTTGTAAAAGAAATGAGAGGGACTGCCATGGTAAAGACACTTCAATACACATCAACATTGGAGGTAGCTACTATGACAATGCACTCAACAATGTTTACTAAGGATGCAGTTAAAGCTATGGAGCTTAGATTGGAAAAATATGAGAAAACACAAACTAATCTGAATGATGAAGTGAATAGGTTATTCATAGAAAATGTGAAATTGAAAGAGCAGTTGAAGGGAGTAGGTCCTTCCCAAAGCACAAAATTAATAGTATACTAGCCCCTTGCCATCCATTCTTACATAGGTGCAATCACTATTGAACAAGTAAATGTGCTAAAACAAGAAATTGAGAAGTTGAAAAAGACTAATGAAGAAACAAAGGAAAGAGAAAAGAGAGAAACCCTTAGGTTATTGGAACAGATCTTGGAGCATAGGGTTAAACTAATTGTGGACAAATTGGAAAATGTGTATGAATGCTATGTCTCCTTGTCATAAGAAGTTGATCAGATAAAGGACCATGTACCTATATTGGACCCCTTATTCAAGAAATGGAAAACTCTACATCACACCTTAATGACTTTGTGCAGAATTTTATAGAGTCTTGAGGCCCTTGTAGCTTTAAAGCCTATATAGAAAATGGTCTAAATGGTCACAAATGAATTTCAATACATATCTACAAAAGAGAAAAAGATCAAGGCAAGAATGGATTCATTTCACACACTAAAGTAGTGGTTTGTGCCTAAGATACTAAGGGATGATGATCAACTGAAAGGCTCCAATGATTGGATAGATGAGTTTAGAAAAATTGTTCCCAACTGCCTCACTAGTTTTCAGAAGGATGGTGAGATAAATATTCACTGCCTCAATTTAACCTTGGATGGAATAATTGCACTAGATGTTGGATACTAAAAATTCATCACAGATGGAAAATCATTATTAGAAAATAAATGGAAGAGTCACTTGGCCAACACAAAAAAAATCTAGGAGTATAAATGGCCTCATGATTACAAAGTGTACCATTGGGAGAAAAAATATCTAGCTCCCCCAAAAGAATAGGCCCTGCAGTGAAGTATCAAGCCTTGCATATACTATCATGGAGAGTGGACCTTGCCAAATCTGAATGATCATAGGTACCTTATGATGAGTAATAGACTTTTGTATCTTATGAGTGCTCTGGACTTCAACATTTGATCATTTCTCTTCATTTCTCATCTTTCATTGCTTTTATGTAATCCTATGTAAACAATGATAATTAATAATTTTTTATTTATGTTAAGAGTGGGTAACTGAAAAGACACTTTTTCACATGTCAGTCAAGAATTTTTTTTAAACGTATTGTAAAATCTTTTTTGACGATCAATAGAATGAAGTTATAATTGGTGATTGAATTTTGGTTTCAATTGTTTGTTGAAGTGAATTAATGAATGTTATCTTGATGTCTCCAGTTTGATCTTTCCTTGTTATTTAAATAAGTATATCAAGGGTATATTTGGTTTATCAAAACAAATTTGTTGTCAAACAATTCATTTTGTACAACATTTTGGTGTCAAATCTTTGGTAATTATGGTTAGTTTCATTACATTCAAATTCCGAATTCTGGGAAATTATATACAATAAATAGATTGATGGATATTTCGATAGTGAAATTAGCTCTCTTAAAAATTAACTAAAATATCTTGTCTTGAAATATCTAGAAGGATTATTTTAATTAAGGACAACTTTTTGGTTATTTTTATAATAATGATTAACAATAATTTTATAGTGTGGAGATAGCTTGCTATTTTCATTCAAAATACAAGTCATGATCAAAGTCAAGCACATACCAAGAAGATGGTACTCTACTTCAAACCCTCAACCTCACTTAGTTTAGTCTACTTACATGGGGATATTAAGGAAGTTGCTAAACAATTAATATATATCATTTGTTGTTTGTGAAGGAGAATCCTATGAGATCCAATATGGCAGTGGATCAATATCTAGTTTCTTAAGTAAAGATGATGTCATAGTTGGGAAACTTCTTGTGAAACATCAGGTTAGTAATTTTTGGACGTTAAGGCTTCCTAGTTGGATATCAAAGATCTATTCTCATCAACTTAATTTAGAGTTTATGTGTAAATTGATTCTTTCATGCTGTAGGTCTTTACTAAAACAACACATGAACCAAGGTTGACATTTTTGTTGTCTAAGTTTGATGGAATTCTTGGGCTTGGTTTCCAGGAAATTTCTGTTGATAATATTTTTCTAGCCTGGTTAGTGTAGATAGCCTTTATTCTATAATATGTCAACTTCATCTATAATCTGAGTGTATCACCTCTCTTAAATTTTGAACAAGGTTCTAAAATCAAGGGTTCAATATGCATATTTCAGGCTTATGTTGAACACTCTATTATAGGAATTTGTTGACAAGGCTATAGTTTTTTAATTGATTTATCTTTCTATTGTGTTTGGACTTACTTTTGCAAACTTGCAATATACAATGCACTTTCATTCTTTTTGAATTAAGACTAATAGTTATTTTTTTGGTTGCATTAAGGCACAACTTTATTCATGGAAAAAAAGGTAGCACCTTGTTGCTCATATCAAATGACACGTTGCATATAAAGGAGGAAAGATTCTAGCTAGGTTATTGTTGACTGCATTGAAGGAGAGAGGTTCATATATAAGACACGATCAACACTCTCCTTGGATTATACAAATTAGAGCTTGCTCCAAGAAGATTTCCCATGTCGTAGAAGTTTTAAGAGATGAAAGGGGCATGTGCTCGCATTGAAGGGATTCAAGCATGTGTTTCCACAATTGCAAATTATTTTTTGGAGAAGTTTCTTTCTTTTAGTCATTTTTGTGCAATATTGTAACTCATATTTTTAGTCTTGTGACTGAAAATAAAAATTGTAATACTCTATTTCTAAGTTGTAACTAGAACACCTTTCTTTTATTAATAAATTTCACCATTTTTTCCTTCTTATAGTTGTCTTATTTTGTGCAATTGATGATTGGTGTGTATTTCTATGTTTTATGCTTAAATCTTCAAATATTAGTCAATTAAAATGACTAAATATACTACTAGTTGACATAAATTCATAATTAAATTGACTAAATATACTACCAATTGATAGAAATTAGCAAACATTGAAAAAATATGACTAGATATATGATTAGTGAAATCAGTGAATAAAAATGACTAAATATACTACCAAATTGATCAAAATGATGATTACAATTAATGACTAAATACACTACCAATGCACAAAAATCAGTGAATAAAAATGACTAAATAAGTGACTAGTTAACAACAATCAATGACTAAATATATCAGTGAATAAAAACATGACTAAATAAGTAACCAAATTACAACAATCAATGACTAAATCAACAACTAAATAAGTGACCAGTTAAATATATCAATGAATAAAAAAATGACTAAATAAGTGACCGAGTTACAACAATCAATGACTAAATATATTAATGAAAAAAAATGACTAAATAAGTGACCAGATTACAACAATCAATGACTAAAGATACGACCAAATCAATCAATAAAAAAAAAATGAGTAAAAATGGTTTCGTGATCAATCTGGTCAAGTTATAAATGTCTGGCAATAAACTGGTAATGGTCACATGACCATCTTCAGTCATTTATAAGAATTTTTTAGTAGTTTCTTCAGTCATATATTGTTTCTTATGTACAAGTATATATAATCAAAGCATTAAATCAACACACACCACCTTGGGCTTATTGCATACTTTCTTTTTATCTTCAACCCTTCACTTAGTGCAATGTCTCATTTTCAAAGCATAATAGTTTTAGAAGCTCTCCAAATTTCTTGGAGAAACATGGTACTTTTATATAGTTGTCAAGTTGCTTCAGTTCATCATCTTAAGTGCTTAGTGAGATATTAGTATGATAAAAAATATATATTTTCCTTATTTCAATGATTTTAGCAACTTGAGCGATTTATTTAATTAACTAATTAGAACTTAAATTTTCTTAAGAAAGAAATATTAAAAAAACAACAAAGGTATAATTATTTATTTAATTTTTTTAAGTTGTTCCAGGGGGATTCCTAGGAACAAGGGGGTCTTTGTCACATAATTAATTGTTTAATTTGAAAAAAAAAAAGGTTCTCAATGAAAAGGAGATATTATTAATTTATTATTATTTTCCCTCTGATATGATAGAAAGGGAGGTTGACAACTCATTATTGAGGTTAAACATGTTATGATATTTATTTATACTTTATAAAGACCTATGTTCATATCTAGTTTTCTTGAGGATGAAAAATCTCTTAAAAATATTGGTTTCAGAGATAAAAACTTCCTTAGTTAGTTTGGTTGGTTTCATACAAAGGTCATAGTTTCACTTGCAACTATAGTTTTAGTTGATTTCTTCAAAGATGGATGTATTTGATGTGTTTTTGTTAGTTATTTTTCCTTTTGATAATATTGTTGGCTATTGAGTTTGATGAGTTTTTAAAGGATTTTGATGGGGAAGCAATACCACCATAGTGTTGAAATGTACCTACAATTGGGCATGAGCTTTTAGAGGATCAAGGAATGCATTTTTCTCTAGTTTGACTGACTCTTGGGTGGTATAAAACATAGGTGATCATGTTCCTATCATTTTTAGGTAAAATTTTTGGTGTTTGCATGTCCTAATGAAGGTTGTACATATCATTATACTAACTATATACTAGTCATTAAAACCTTGTTTCAAGCTTACACATGCTTCAGTATGACAATGTTTTTATATTGAGTTGTCTTATATTATTTTTGGATGAAAATAAATATTTAAAGTATAAGTGACTTTTATATATGGATATTTACTTCTTTATATTTCAAGTTATATTTCATGTATATAGTTTCAAGATGTTTAAGATGGGTTTCAGATCTATAAGAGTTAAAATGAAAATTCTAGTTTTGGAGGATCTTATAATCTTTTTGTTTTAGTTGAATTTTAGTAATCAATAATTTTGAGTGTTCTCTCAATGTGTGCTCAATTTTATTTTATAGATTATCAATAGAACTAAGTGATATCAAACTTCAAATTAATTTCTAATGCCATATATCTAAGGTCTGCATTTGTTGGGTACTTGATTGGTTTTTTTTATATATGATATTTTATTTGGTTGGGTTGTTTGAAAATATTTATTAATGATCAAAACTTTATATTAGAACATATTAGCAATTAACCTTTCTATAAGAAGTTTGTAATGCACTTGATCTAATCTTGTAATACCCTAGATGGTAGTACCATTAGTGGTATTAGCTTTATATCATGTTGTAATCACACTCACCACTAAATAAGTGGAAGTGGATATAACTATTATGATTGCGATCACCACTAAATTTAAATAGAATTGGTTATGACTATTGTAAATGCACTCACCACTGAATAAGTGAAAGTGGATGTGGTTGTTGTGGTTGCAATCACTAGTGAATAAGTGGAAGTGATTGTGTTATGTGATTATACACCTTGCTAAATAAGAAAGAAGTGTATATGCTCATTATAACTACACACTTTGTTAAATAAGCATAGACATGTGTTTTCCTTTTAGCAATTGCATAACACACTCCACTAAAGAAGTGAATATTTGGTCGGCTCTACCACTTAGCATGTTTCTTTAAATGTTTCTACATTATATATAGTTGGTGTGGCCCTCCATATGCTCTTATCATGCCCATCACGAGAAGTGGGTGATTAAAAAATGATAAGAACATTGCATTTCAACTTAATTTCAATTAAATAATTTTGAAAAAAAAATAGGGTTGTTATGATAGAGTTGAGCTTAAAGGAATTTCAAAACAACAATATTTGATATGTGAATTTGGATCAATCTAATGAAGATTACTTAGAAATTGAAGGAGAGGCACATGAGACTTTTGAAGAATTGAAGAATTAAGTTACAATTTCATAAGGATAACTATTCTGGGGAGGGAGTATTGTAATGTCACCTTTTCAAGAATAATTGGTTTGTGAACAATCAGTTTATTTCTTGAGTTTTTACATAGGTTAATTAGTGAGAAAGGGATAACTCTAAATTTCTTGGAGAGCACAAGATTATTCAAGACTGGTGTTGTTCATGGTAGTGAGTTTAGATGATCTTGTTGAGCCTAATGATGTTTTCAAAATTGGGACCTCTCCAAACTTATTGGAGAAGTATGCTATTTTTAGATAGTTTCTAAGTTACTTTAGTTCGTCATCTTAAGTGTTCAATGACATATTTATATGATCAAAATTTCTTTTTTTGTCTCATTTCAATACTTTTTGCAACTTGGGCGATTTAAGTAATTAGTAAAATAATTATGAATTAAGTTAGACTAAGGAAGAAATATTTGAAAGGAAACTAAAGTATAATTATTTATTTGAAAGTCTATTGAGGTGTTCTTACATGAAGATGCCTAGGCACAAGGGGGTTTTTGCACATAATAAATTATTTAATTTGAAAAAAGAGTTTGTCAATGAAAAAGGTAGATTATTATTCTTAATTTTCCCTTCAAAATGTTTCAAAAAGAGGTTAAGAGTCATTGTTAAGGTTAAAAATGTTATCATAGTTGTTGACTAACTACCCCTCCAAATGTGCAACAATTGTGAGTGTTGTCACTAAAGTATTCACCTTTACTAAGTGCATAACTTAGCTACCTTGTGAAACATGGGATCATCCTCAAGCTATGGGTAACTTATGATGAAGATGAATCTCTAGAGAGGGTTGGCCTTATTTGTGGCCACTCATCTATCTCTGGTCCCCATACTACGACATTGTCTACTACCTTGTACAACTTGACTATTAAAGGCTCTGATTCTATTACTCTGGGAGCGATAGATTGCAAAATTTGTTATACAATAGGGCTGAATTTTGCACTCAATTCTTGTGCATCTGCCATGAATATTAGAGCTAGACACAAAGATGTTACCACATCCTTTATTTTCTCTCAATAAGATATATATAATTGTTGAATCAAAGAGAGAAATTTTTTTTGTTACGTTGGAATTATCGCCACACCTTTCTTGTTGGATTTGTAAATTCTTATCTTTAATTTCCTCATGGTATTTATTAACCATCTCCAAAGAATTTGAATTTTCAAGGCACATTTGTGCCATCTCTTTCTCTTACACATGTAAGGTTGAATTTGCAATCTCTTTTTCCTGCTTCTTTGAATCCATCAATACCTAAACTTCATGGAGCTCAACTTGGAATTGAGTCTCCTTTTGTTATAGCTCTTGTTGGTTTTGCACTTGTATCCCAAAAGAATCAAAGAGATCTTCCTGGACCTTATATAACTCTTCCATTTTATCATGCACCTACCTCTCAACCAACTCCTTTGCATTCTTCTCATTTACAGCTTGGGATTGGGCATCAAACAACCTTTTAAGGAATTTTTCCTTCTCTTTGTGTATGTTCTAATGCAGCTGCTCCTTCTAACTATTAGCATTGGAAATATCTTTGTGTGCTTATTGCAGTTCCTATTCCTTAGCTTGTAGCTTACACTTTAGATCCTCATCTTTCTGCTCTATAATGATCTTGTCCAATGCATCACTTATCTCGACCTGGAGGTTATCCTCCACTTGTTCCACTTGCAAGGCTACCAAATTTTTGTCTTTCTGCTCTTTCCTTAGATGAGTGATATATGCATCCTTCCCCTTGACCTCTACCTATAGCCTATCCACTGTGACCTTAACACTTTTTAGCTCCTCTACTTCTTCATTTTACTACCATATGTATTTCTTCCATGAGTCCTAGCTTGTTGTGTGGATGGGTGTTGCTAAGGTTGAGTCCTATCACCCAAATATCATAGTCTTCATATTGCATTTGGCCCTTGATCATGGAGACTTGAGGGTTCATTTCAACAATCATTAGAGTTTGCTTCTTTTCATTAAAATTTGTTTCATCCTCGAGGTGGCCGGATCTAACACTTATTTTTCTTTCCTCTTTCAGTTCCTATCATCCCTAGCTTTCTTCCATACATCCATCTAGGTTTGGTATTCTAAGGGAGATGGAATGCATTGTGTGGAAATTAGGATGCAAGTGGGGTGGCTAAAAGAAATAGGAACAAGGGAGGACCTTGTTTGTTCTCTCGATGGGGAAATCATCAAAAATCTTAAGGTTACAAGCAAAAAAGGTGTAATTCCTTGTAATTCTTGAGTAGGAAAACAATGGATGAAAGGTCCATTAGTGTAGTGCAAGGTGGGGTTGAGGAGGCTTGCATGATAGGTAGATTAGAAATGGGATCCTGCACTACCAATAAAGCAAGCATCATATCAATCATGGAGGTGGAAGTAGTTGTGGGGTCGGGGAAAGGAGATTGCAAAATGGTGGAAGTAATAGTGGTAGCTATGGAAGAAGGTGTGGAGGGAGTAGCAAATGCAACCACAACCATAGAAACAACCACAAATGTAGATGGAGGAGGGAGTGAGAGAGAAATGAGATGAACCAAACATTGAGAAGAAGAGAGAATAGGAGAGAAACTTACCTGCATCGTGGAGACTACTTGTTGCTACATGATGATGATCATGTCATCATCTTCTTCTTCATGGACATTATCTAGGTCCAACCTTCACCCTCTTGGTTTCTTTGTAGGAGGCATACTAAGTGAAATAGATCCCTCACCTTTGGAACCTAATGAGCCTTGAGCTCCTTGAGAAGTTGGGGGCTTCCTCTTGAGAGTCTCGCTTTGTGGCTACCTAACTGATACACTTGTAGATAAGGCTTGTTGTAGAATTTTTCATGGCATCTTTTCCACCAATGATCTTTCTTCTATTTTTTACTCCTTTCCTTTCTACCACAGTGACAAGGCAAGTTCCTTTTCCTCTAATATGCATGTTCATGATTCTATATGTCATTAAACCTACTATCTAAAGTGATAGCATCATAGTTGGAGTTCAAATCATGTATCTTCTATTGATATGTCAAAAAATTGGTAATCTTCTCCTCACTCCAGCACATTCGCATCAAAACTGTCTTCATAGGCTTATGAATTTTGATGGCTTCATTTTCCTCCAGGGTGAGTGCAGGATCATGGGGTTCCAAAAAGTGACAATATGAGAAAATAGTGGCTAAAGACCCTTTTTTATATCAAAATTTGATGAAATGAAAAGGGTTTATTGAGAAAATTGTCAAATTTCCAAAATATAAGATATTCCTTATTTGGAATTAAATAGATAATTATTATTGAATTTATACATATATTCTGACTAAATTCCTGATTGATAGGTTGATTAAAAAAATCTATAATTTTTATCACATTTTTTGAATCTGAAAGATGCAACACATTCTATGCTTCCCGTACTATAGGATAAAAAAATAAAATTGAATTTCATAATTTTTTCACCAAGTTATGGTGGTCAAAAAACCAAGTTTTAATATTTTTAAAAATCTTTTAATAAAAAAAATCATAACTAATTATTTATTTGCAAAAAAAATACAAAAAATGTGTGGCACATCTGAGCATGTCTCCTCTACTTATATTGAAAGTTTTAAATAAATATGTTATTTTTTTCTTGTACTTAGGTTGGTCAAACATATACCTTCTTTTTATTTTTTCCTTAAAATTTAGTACTACTGCATTGAAATTTCAAAATTTCACCAAATAGATTTACTTCTTTTTTTTTTAAAGGAATAGTATCTTAGAAACTACATTCAATTTGCTACAATTTTTTTTCTTACACATTTTTCAAATTATGTTAATAACTTATTCAAATTTTTAAGTCAAGTTGTCTAACTCTATTTTTTTGAATTTTCATTGCCACTTAAGGGCCTAGTTCAGATTCCCATGATCCTGCATTGACCCTCCACCAAAATCTTATAGAAGGAAAGCCATGGGGGACTTTCAAATGGGACACGAGATAATTCAACACAAAAATACAGAGTAGATTCTTTCATATTTCACCTTTGGTATCAGTATGGCTACAAGGAATGGGTTAGAGAGATCCCCATGTTGGATAAACATCCATCTGGGTTCTATTTCCAAAGATCGTGAATAACACCAAGGCCCAATTGTGTTAGCTTATCCACCAACAAAACATCTATATTTATCTTTTGTAGTGTGACCTCACTCTGCATGACTAGGGGTTTGTAAACTACAACTTTTCTCCTTCCCTCCCCAAAGTGTTATCAATGATTGAAATCTGCCTCAACATTTCAATGGCAATGGTTATGCCTATTATACAAGTGGGTAGCCTAAAAGGACCCTTTGTAAAGTTGTGCATATGCATGAAATTGAAATCCACTCTATAGAAATTATCACATGGAGGTGGACTCTCCATCATTCATGCAACATTTTCCATTGTAAATCTAGTAGGTTTCTCACACTGGTGAAAATCTTGAAGAGTGGAGGCCAAGAACAAGTCAAAAAAGCATAATAATAGTGGGTGGCAGAATTCACATGGGTCCACACAATGACTAAATTCCTCATACCTGACACATTGGTGACACTCAATGGCATATAATTCTAGAAATACTAAAAAAAATTGATGTAAAATCATGTATGCAATAAAATAAGAGCACCTAAATTCATAAGCCTTATCATAATAGCTACTTGACCATTTTTCTTACAATGAGTTATGTGAAATCATACCAAAAAGACTCTTTTTGCTTCCTGAGCTTGTAATCCAAGCCCATTTGAAACTCCTCTAGATTATCACCTTTGTTCCAACCATAGATGAATGTGAGGATTATGAGGATTCCTTGTAGGTTTGAATGAAATTCAGGTGCCTCAGTCCACCATTTTTTCCTTTTATCTTGTAATTACAGAAACAAAGTTTGTCCTTCATTGTTTCCCAATAGTGCTCCAGTCTTTTCCTTGGAAATTTGTCTACCACCTGAGCATCCTAGTATGTGCATCAAAATTAAACACACAAGAATCCATCCTAGTATGGATGCACTAGTGGTACCATGTATTGTGGGAGGCCGCATTTCCATATCTAGATGCCTAGAGATTCACATTCTTCCTTCCCCATTTTCCTTTTCTTTCTTATGAAAGCACCTTCATTGAGGCTTTTTCATTTTGTATGTAGTTCTAATTCATGGATATTATCAGTGAAATCCTTGAGTAGAGTTGAGTCTATGTGCCTAGTCTACTTTAGGAATCGAGTGTTTGTGAATGTTAGCTTAGGAAACATAGGGGCTGATGAGTAACATTTTTCACCAAAAATGTTGACATAGAAAGATGAAGTCATCACTTCTACAACACCAACGCTAGAGGATATCCCTTCAGCTACCATTTTTTCAAATTCCTTTGAAAACTATTACCATCTTTCTTAATCTCACTACTTCTACACCCCAAACTCCAAACTTCACTTGAAATTTACATGCAAAAAAAATACTATAACTTTCTTCTTTCTCATTCTATGTCTTTCTCTGCTTTTAATTCACACTTAGGATGATTGTGAATGAATGAAACAATTAGCATTTGAACCATTTCCAAAAATACCACTTGTGCAAATTAACTACCTTCTTTTTGGGAAACACCAACCTTTTGATGGAAAAGGGAGAAGGTACAATTGATGACACCAAATTTTTAGGAAATACATTAAAAAGTGGCTTGAAGCTAGCTAAATTAAGGGCGACTTCTCATGATTGCATCAAGAAATATGTGCCAAGGTGGCTAAACACTTGGCAGCAAGCCAAATGGCTTACACACACATACCTCCTAAATCAATTTCTCAAACCCTTCAAACCCAACTTTGTACAATTTTTGGCATTTCAAATTCCCCACTTGATAAAATTTAATATCATCACATAGGTAAGCATCTGATTTCATTCATATGGCTCCTACTCAAATTTTCTATAAATTTATCTCAACCTTAGTGCATTATAAATAATTCTAAGCTTAAGGTAAGCTTGTTTATCTATAGATAGGTGGCCATGGGAACTTCCATTAGGTTGGTTAGCAATAAGTTCTAGTTGGACTTTGTAGGAGAAGTATCAAATAATAGGATGAAGAGAATAATGAAAATGAAGAATCATTTGACCATAGCTGCTATCAAGTGGGTCTTGGGAGAGGATTTCATTTATGATTCCAATTAGTATAGAGTAAATAATTATATTAGATCCATATTTGTAACATCCCTCCTTGATTTGAGTGCGTTGAATCCTCGTATCATAGAGCTCACCAAAGCTTTTTACGTAAAGAATATTTGGTTGGGTTGGAGGATATTCTGAACATAGTAGTTCTAGGACTAGGAATCCCTTCTATGATGGACCTAATATGGTTCATTGATAGTGGCGAGGTGGTGTCATGGCTCACTTTTCTCTCTAGATTCTAAACAACTATGGTGGACTGACAACCTGAGAAATCAAATCCCTCATGTTCCTTTCTACTCAAGATGATGAACATAGAGCTCATCCATGATGTGGAGTGGTGCACTAACTTTTTGAGACCTCATGTACCCTCCTCAACCTATAATGGGTGGGAATTTTGATGGAGCATGATTCACTATTGAATTCTTAAGAGTTTTTTTCTTACTTTTTGACAGGTGCTTCGACTAGCACATTCTTTTGAGTTTTTGATATTTCCAATTTTTGTTTGGATTATTAGTAACTTGATTTGTCAAAACCCTAGATTTCTCTTGATCAGTATCTTTCTTAGATTCTTCCCTATCAAAATCTTCAAAACATATCTCTTCAATTCTTTGGGGGCTTTCAAGAGACACTTCCGCCCAAAGATATTATCTTTTTGTATCTCACTCTCTGCCTTATAGATCTCACCAAATCTCCCTTTTTCTAAACATAGGCCTAACTTCTTGTTACTATATTGTAAAATTATTTCTCAAATATAAATGAATATAATTTTTTATATTCTGGGTGTAATTTCCCTTCTTGCAAAATTTTGCAGTTTATAGTTTTTACATATGGTGCAAAATTTACAGCATTCACATAGTTTACAAAGAATAAGTCTCATAAGAGATGAGGAATTAATTAAAAATCTTCAAATAGATATTGTTCACTAGAAATCCAAGAGTGTTTCCTTCCATATATTTAAGTTCAAATGTGTTGCTCTCTTTACAATTACTAATATTGAAATGACCTTTCCATAGTGTACCAAAATTAGAGTGTTAACTTGGTTTAGCAACTCATTCATCATACTTCAGGACTAAATCACCCTCTTTAAAACTAGGGTCAGATGTCTTCTTATGAAACCATCTTTCACCACCTACTGGAAGTTTTTCATAACATCATAAGCTTTCTCCCGAGCATTGTGGACATTAAGAAATTACGCTAACCTTACTTCCATGCCACCACTCTCCTTAATTTATAGGGAATTAAGTGATTGTAGCACTAGGATCTCCATGGAGATCGGTAGTACCAATTCTTTCCTGTAAACCAACTCATATGACCAAGATTTCAACACACTTTAGAGTAAACTATTTGACCCATAACACTACCCACAAATTCCTATGCAATTCTTTCTAGTGATTTTCACCTATCCACTTGATCAACCGAATTAGATTTTTGTTTGTGGACTCTGCGAGTCCATTCCATTATGGATAGTAGTTCAATGAATTTTTGGGAAAGACTATATTATTTAATGCCAATTTAGACATTTTGGATCCTACAAAGGCCCATGCATTATTAGCAATGATGGTTTTAGGAGAGCCAAACATTTCCACTAATTCTTCGAGGAATTTCACAATTTTTTTTGGTGGAATTCCTTAAGGGTACTGATTTTGTCCATCTAATGAAGTAATCCATTGTGGTCAAGATCCATTTGTTTCCTTAGTTGGAAATTGATTTTATCATCCCAATGAAGTCTACACCCCACTGTGCAAATGGCTCATCAACTACAATTAGACTAAGGGGCATGGCAATTTTCTTGTGATTTCCAATAAATAACTGACACTACTAACATTTTCTCTCCCAGTTATGATACTCCAAAAATAGGGTATGATAAACGTATCCTATGTGCATTATCTTCAAGGTGGTGGTCTTCACTAAGGAATGGCCGCCTTTAGGGTTATTGCAAAATTCATCTAAGATTCTTTCTACTTGATCCTTATCCACATAGTGGAGGAAGATACCATCAAAGTTCCTTTCAAAAAGAACACCTTCAACTATGGTATATTCGGTGCCCTACAGTCTGTGAAATATCCTTTTGTATGAAGGGATGATAGCTAGATACCTTCCAGCTTGTATGAAGTTGGTTCTATTAGCCACTCGAGACTCCTCTGACTCCAATTTTATTTATTTGAACTTTATTTGCAAGTTCTTCTTTGGCTTGGGGCTCAAGCTCATTGGCCAGATACTTATAAAGTCCTTTTCCCCTTATTACTTTCACTATTTTAACCTCACTATCATATTCCAAGATCTTAGTGATCTCCACCTCCATGATATATTCTCTCATGCTATAGTGAGCCACATAAACCATGATCTTTCTCCCCAACACTAAGTGCTTGAAAAATTTAAGACCCTTCATAATGGAGACTACCTATTTCTCAACAAAATTATATTTGGTCTCATACCCCTTCAAGGTTCTTGAGTGGAAGGCAATAAGATTCTCCCGCTTTACTTCATTATATTTTTGTGTCAACACTACGACAATGTTGTGCTCACAACCATAGACATACATAATGAAAATTTTAGAGAATTTTGGGTTTACTAACACAAGAGATGAGTAAATGGCTTCCATGATCTTTTCAAAAGCATCTCTCCCTTCTAGAGGTCACTTGAAAGCCAAGTCCTTCTTTTGCTTAAGGGTAATAGGACTTACCAGCCCAACAAAGTTAGAGATAAATCTATTGACAAAATTGATTTTAGCCATGAAGGATTAGACTCCTTTCTTATTTACTGGTAGAGGAAACTCCTTGAAATATTTCACCCATTCAAGGTCTATGTAAATTCCTTTCTTGGAGACTACGTACCCAAAAGACTTTCCCTACGAAACTCAAAAAACACATTTCTTGGGATTCAAAGAGATCTTGAACTGATTGGCACCTCTAGAAAACCTTCTCTAGATGATCAAAATGATCACCCTTAGATTTTGAGAATACCATCATGTCATCCAGATATACAAATATGATCAAATTGATCAAATCCTTGAAAGAAACATCCATTACCCATTGAAAAGTGGCTCTAGAATTTGATAAGATAAAAGACATCTTACCATATGAAAATGTTCCCCACTTACTAGTAAATGTATTCTTATGTTGGTGTTCTTCTTTGAAACTCACTTGATTATATCTGGAGAAACCATCAATCAAGGTAAACATTTTTGACCCCACCATAGTTTGAAGAATTTATTCCATTTGTGGAAGTGGATAGTGATCCTTTAGAGATGATCAATTTAAATCTCTAAAGTCCACACAAAGCTGAATTTCACCATTCTTCTTTTAGATAGGGACCAATTTGGACACCCAACTAGAGTGCTTAATTGGATATATAATTCTGGATTCAATAAAACTCTTCAACTCTTGGGCCATGAGGGATTTTTCCTTTGGATTCATCAGTATGCTTCTAGCGGATTGATTTAGCTCCTTCAACTAGATCAATGGTGTGTTGGATCACACTAGGGTCATAACCCCCTCTAGGTCATCATAGGTCCATACCATGACCTTGTCATACTCACTACAGAAAGAGATTAGACTTTCTTTGTCCCTTTAGAGAAAATATTTCCCTACCTTCAGTTTCCTGCCACCTCTGACATCCAAACTAAAGTAATCACCTTTATTTGAAATGAACTTCATCTGATCTTTTTTGGAATCATCATGATCAAAAATATTTTATAGAGTGATTAAACCATTCAAAATCTTGTTGAGTAAAAGTTGGATAACCTGATCTCCATAAGCCTCTTCAACCTTGGGCTATAGTTATTCTACAAATTCACTAGAATTTTGAATAAACATGGTGATCTACGCATTTCTCTTGAAGAATTACCAGTTCTGATTGTTATCAGAGATAGTGGGTCTCACAATCACCCACACTACATGCTTGTTTAATAGTAGTTCTATCACTAGGTAGAACTAAGAATTGACCATGTTCATTTTGTCCATTGTGACATTTTGAGATCTTGGAACTACCTGGATATTGAAGCTTCAAATCCTTTATTTATATTCCACACTCTATGGTGATAGGATCACATTCACACATTATTCATAGCCAATAGCCCTCTAACTTGTTTAATCACTAATTTCAAATCTTTGAAGACCTTCAACCTCTTAATCCCAATATGCTCCAGTAGACTTAAACCATAGAATAATCCTTCATAATAAACTTCATTATTTTTGTAGGGAAATTGGAATTAGAAGGCTCTAAGAGTTTCCACTTCGCTAGGGGATGCTAGGAAAATTATTCCTCCTGAACAAACTTTGCATCTTGCACCATCAAAGTGCAATATCCATAGACCTTGTTCATTATCTAGGCTTTCATGTTGGGCCACTTGAATTTTAGTTACTTGGGGAATGAATTGGTTCTCAACATATATCACATAAGTCCCTAACCCAAGAGCATGGAATTTTCCAAATGGATCAATCTCCATTAATTGATTCAGAAGGAGCCTCTTCATCTTCTAGCATCTCCACAAAGAACATTTAATTTCTTGAAAGGGATGTATGCATAGCCTCAAAATTCATCACATTAACATATAATATGTGCTTTAAGTGTAAGGGTGCTGGGAGTATCTTCATTTTAGCACCATGATTGGTCCTTAATATTAGATAAGACCAATCTACATATCAGTATCCTCTAATTTTCAAAATAAAATCTCTAGAAAATCACACCCCAAAAATAGGAGGAATATATGTTGGAAGACTAAAATCACTAAGAGGGGGGGAGTGAATCAGTGATTTAGGAAATTCACAATATTTTAAACTTTGAAACCAAAATATAAAATCACAAATGAAGAGAAGAATTCACATGAACTTAGACAATACTATATGTATTAAAAATCAGATAAACATTTCATTAACAAAGACTGGCTTGATAAATTTTGCACATGTATCAAAGCTTGTAACTAAACCATTTATGCAAGATGCTCTAATTTAAAAATGGGCAGAAATGAATGACTGATATCAACAATTTTATGCAACTCAAGAAAATGAACCAATCACACATAGAAACATCATATATCACCAAAATTTTGTCCTGAGTGGAGAAACCCTCTAGGGGAATCAAAACCACTCAAAAAATCTTTCCTTTATTCACTTAGAGCACTAAATATTTCACATTTAGGAGCACCAACTCTACAAAAGTCAAAAGCACCAACTTTTACAAGATTACAGGAGCACCAACTCCTTTTAATGCATGAAAATTATAGAATCCTATCAGAACCCTAGAAGTACATATTTTGCAACTCTAGAATTTCAATAGAAGACTATGTATATAAATATTTCAATAAGAACATTGAAGAAGAATGTTGTATTAAATTGACATCTTATTTTACAAAGTATTTGAGATTCAATGATTTTCAATGTAAACCTAGTTTCTTGTCACTGTAAAGATAAAAAAATATGATGTTTCACAAGAGCTTTTCTCTTCTTCTCAGTAACCCCAAAAATACAAAAAAAACTTCTTAAATAAATACATAAGCATCTCTGCAGAAAGGTTTGTAACTGTAAGAACAATCTCCAAATGAGATTCCATAAACCCTAATGGGTTTTCAATCATAATCATCAAAATATTAAGCATTTTAACAAAAGTATTAACATAACCCATAACAGTTTGTAACATTTATGGCCAACTATCGAATAACTGAGAAACAAAATGTTATCATCTTGTGCATAAAATAGCTTCCTTTCTTTATTTTTCAAAAACAAATAATAAAATCCTTTTAATACCCTTAATAATTGTTTTAGCAAGAAAATTTCAATGCAAAACTGAAAGTATCTGATAGTTTTTCCTTTACCTGTTCACAGTGGGAGAAAGAGAAACAAATACCATAAATTATTTTTGAAGACCATCATAACTACCCAGGTGAAGACTTCCATTAATGAGCTCTACCTATTTTCAACTTCCTAAGTTAAGGTTTTACCAGAAATCTGCAATCACAATTCCATGGTGGTGGCTAGGGTTTCACAAGTTTACACAATGAAACAATAACAACTCTTCCCTACGTTTCCCCCAAGTCTTTCAAAGAATTTTCAAAAGAGTATAATCATTTGGAATCCGAACATCATAATACATTTGAATCTACTGTCAAAGATTAAATCATTAACTTATGATGGTTGTCGATACTTGTGACTTCCAAGTGACTTTAAACAAAGTCAAAAACTTTATATTCATAACACCCGATGTCACATGCTTAATGTGACCGAAACATAAGCATCAAACTAGCTTTAATATGCTTGACTCCTTCAATGTTTAGTATGCCCGACAAGGGCTTGATTTGCTTTGTTTAACAAAGACCTTATATCTCTTTAGTTCCTGACACCATTTATCATGTAAAATATAAATATTTGAATATCCTCACCATAGGATATATTAACCATGAAATACTTCAAAGACATTCACCAATGTAACATATACAGCTGAAATATAAGCTACCTGAAGCCATGTACTATGTGTATTGAAGACCTTGTTAGTAAAAATACTCTATGAAGAAAATATATACAGGTGACCTGAACTTGTAATCTACATTTCTTGAAACTTGTATGTGCAAACATAAGAATTCATATCACATTTAAACTGTCAGTCCATATAAAAACAAATTTGCACAAATGTATAAGAAAATGTATACCTCAACAAGAACTTGCCAATGTATATGTCATCCAGAGTATGTATGCCACTATCCATGGTGTCTAAGATGCCTAATCAAAACACATGTTATCATGTAAAACCTGACTTGTAGCACCCTAAAAGATAAACACTATTAGCAACATGCATCGAGAGTATCAATATGTATCAAGAGCCCAAACATCATATTCCCTAAAACAAACACATGTCCTACTATGATGAACATATGCCAAACATCAGTACCAACCATGTAAATCACCTGTAAACATCATTTTCCACCAAGATCATATAAAATCACCATGTGAGCCAACTACAAGCCAAGTTTTTTCATAAAGAAAAAACAATAAACAACTAAAAGCCAACAAACTCCCCCTTTGTCCTTGATTGCAAAACAATCATCTCTCCCCCTTTTTTCCTCAATGACAAAGAATGAAAGAGGAGAATGTGAGATGCCATGAAATAAACAATTGAAACCAACCAATTGTCCAACACAATAACCAGCTAGAAATAGAGCAATAGAGTAGCAAATATATAAGATAGTTGTAAATGAGAAACCATAGAACCAAGCTCCCCCTAAATCAGATAGAGGAGAATCAATGAAGTAAGGATTGAGAGATAACTCCCAATCTAAGTCTCAGTCTTTCAAAGACTTCTTTGGATAGAGGCTTAGTGAATATATCAACCATTTGTTCTTGTGAAGCAAAAAACTATAGACATACATCATTAGCCAACACTTTTCCTCGAAGAAAGTGAAACTTGATAGCAGTGTGTTTAGTATGGGAGTGCATAATAGGATTCCTAGATATATTGATTGTACTTGTATTATCACATAAAATAGAAATAGGCTTAGAAACTATGATACCCATATCAGACAATTTTTGAGTCATCCAGAGCAATTGAGTACAACAAGAAGTGGCAGCTATGTATTCTACCTCAGCAGTGGAAAGAGCGACTGATTCTTGTTTCTTGTTGTTCCAAGCCACTAATCGATTGTCAAGAAAGAATACAATACCACTAGTGCTTTTCCTATCATCCAAAAAGCCAACCCAACTAGCATCTGTATATGCAATAAGAGAAAAAGCATTGCTTCTGGGATACCAAAGACCGTAATCAAGAGTACCTTGAATATACTTAAAAATTCTTTTAACAATAGTAACATGGGATTCGTTAGGAGAAGCCTGAAATCTTGCAACCATGCAAACTGCCTACATTATATCAGGTCTGGAAGTAGTTAAATATAACAAATTTCCAATCATTGATCTATATTTAGATTGATTTTCATTAGGAGAATCATCAACTTTTGTAAGTTTGCAACCTGTAACCATTGGAGTACTAATAGGTTTACATCCATCCATTTAATTTTTTTAAGCATCTCTCTAGCATACTTGGTTTGAGAGAGAAATATACCACTTTCAAGTTGAGAAACTTGAAGACCAAGAAAAAAAATCAATTCTCCCAACATTGACATTTCAAATTCAGATTCCATAATATGAGAATTTTTTTTAGTTAAAGCATCATTATTGCAGCCAAAAATGATATCATCTACATAAACTTCAACAACCAGAATATCAGTACCTTCAATCTTGACATAGAGATTGTTTTCAACAGCACCTCTAGTGAAGCCATTTGATGTCAAATGATTATCCAACCTACAGTACCATGCCCTAGGTGCTTGTTTTAAGCCATATAAGGCCTTCTTCAACCTATAAACATGATTAGGCTTGTCTTTGCAAACAAACCCTTCAGGCTATTCCATGTAAACCTCTTTATCTAAATAACCATTTAAAAATGCAGTTTTGACATCCATTTGATAAACAATGAAACTCTTAAAAATAAAATAATCCAAGAATATTCTAATGGATTCTAGTCTACCAACACGTACATATGTTTCACCAAAATCAATACCTTCCTTTTGAGCATAGCCTTTTCAAACAAACCTTTCTTTGTTGTGAACAACTTTTTCATTTTCATCAAGCTTATTCCTGTAAACCCACTTGCCACCTATGAAATTTTTGTTATCAGGTCTTGGAACTAACTCCCAAGTTTTCTTTTTCTCAATTTGACTTATTTCTTCCTACATAGCCTTAAGCCAACATTCATCCAAAAGAGCTTCACCATAGTTATTAGGTTCAAATTCAATGACTAAACAAAAGGTTGTATGCTCTACCATTTGAGCTTGTTCTTAAGTTTAGCAGCCTTTCTTCATGTTTGAACTCCAACATTTCTATCCCCAATAATCTGACTTTGAGGATGATTTTTAGCAATAGATTTTGAAGGAGTTTTGGGCACAATATTTTCAGAACTTGTTGTTTCATCATGTTTAGGACTTGTTGCCTCAACAATTTTAGGTATTATTTCAAGTTTTGTTTTTGTTTCTTCCTCACCATACTGCACATGATTAGTTTCTAAATGTGGTCTTTCATCAACTTTCACATTGACTACCTCAACAATCTTATTAAGCCTTTTATTATAACATTTATAGGCTTTACTTTGAGTTGAGTATCCCAAAAAGATACCCTCATCACACTTTGAATGAAAGATGCCTAGATGTTCATCATCTTTCTTAATAAAGCATTTATTGCCAAAAAAATTAAAATGTTTTACAGAGGCAGAATTTCTATGCCACAATCCATAAGGAGTGAATTTTGATTTCACTCTAAGTTGCATTATGTTTAAAATGTATACAGTCTTAGTGTATTTAATTATTTATTACACTAGCATAAGTTAATTTAGGTCTTGTATTTAATTAATTAAGTCCTAGGTTGCATAATTAGATAAATCATTTAATAATGGGGTAATTCCCCCTTCCTTGTTTGTAGGAGATAAGATTCCTTCTAGAAGATAAGTTGTTCTTCTAGAACTTATCTCTATCTTTTTATCATTCTTAGATAGGGTTCACATGTTGTCACATGTAGTGTGATTTTAACACTTGGTGACATCTTATACATTTTAGGTTTTCACTCATGCCTATATATTCAAGTCATTTTGTATATTTGTAATCATCTCATATTCAATTTGGCATTCTTGCATCTTAATGATAGCATGATATTTCTGCCATTTCTCTCTTGTGGAAGTTATTTTGTCTTGCAGGTGATTCTAGGGTGTTTCAAGAGTTCACCTAAACTCCTACATGGTATCAAACCTTCAGTGCTACAAAATTTTTCCCAGATATGAGGGATCAATTTTGGCATGAAAGTCTTGCTAGATGCAAGTAGTTTTTTTATTAAAGCCATTTTCCATTTTTCCTTTAGAAATATAGCTTCCACTCAGTTGCAGGAAAAATAATTTCTGGGTTTTGTAGCCAGGGTCGAAATATGAATTGGGTATCTTTTATATTTTTGATATCTTGTATGGATATGGAGAAAATATCTGTACAAAAATTAGAACATGTCATTTTTCTCCTGGCTGAAGGTGTAAAAAAAAATTGTTTCATCTTCTGCTTGCTAGATCAAAAAATGATTTCTCGGTTTTGTTCTTAGCTTCAAAATATTTCTAGGTTTCTCTTTTTTTCCACTCATTGTGAACATATTTTGCAGAAATCAAATCAGAAGTAAACTTTTTTTTGCTAGAAAACCCATTTCCTACAAGCTAAATTCAGTTTTTTGAAAAATTCATAACTTTTAGCCATGGTGTTGGATTTTCGCAAACAAGATATCATCGGAAAGCTGGTTTCATTGTCTTCACATATATTAGACCTATTTTTTGTAGTTTTTTCACCAGGTATCTGATTTTTTTGTCAGAACTCAGCCTTTGCTTTCTAGGTTATTTTCTTGGGAAAGGTGTAATCAGGATTTTTTTTGAGATCAAAGGAGAATAGTTTTTGCATTTGAGAGTATATACTGCTATATTTTCATGGATTCACAAAATATTGCACCCCTTACTCCATTCAACTACTTTGGTTGGAAAAAACAAATGGAGATCCTTTTGAAGCATAAAGAGTTGTACAGAGTGACCATGGGTACTGATGTTGAGCCTGCAGGTGCTATTGAAAAGAAAAAGTGGTTTAATAGGTGTGATGAAGCTTTTGGTAGTTTATGTCTGTCCATTTCTCCTGATTTTCTTTTTCATATTGAGTCTTGTACTTCTCCAAATCAGATTTGGACTACTTTAGAGTCTTTGTTTGGAAAGCACTATACTATGAGAGGATTGCAGTTGGAGAATGAGTTCATTAGCTTAAATCCTAGGGATTTTGATAGCATTCAGGAGTTCTTCACAAAACTCAAGTCTCTTCGTTTGCAATTGACACAGTGTGGTATTCAGAAGCAGGACTCTCAGTTGATTTTGTCCATCCTTTCAAAGCTTGGACCCGAGTATTCAGTTTTTATTTCTATATTTTATGCCACCTAGGATGCTCTTGGTGCAAGATTCACTATGCCCTCTCTTGATGAGTTTGCTTCATCCCTCACTTGAGAGCAAGCTAAGTTAGCTAGCATGGGCATGGTGAAACCTTCTTCATCACAGACACTCATTGCATCTCATAAGCGCAAAGATCAAAAGGCTTCTTCAGGAAAAGGCAAGAAATATAAACAAAAGGATTCCAAATCTCATGATCAACAAAAGGAGTCCTCAAATTCATCCTCCTCTTCTAAGGGGAAATCATCTAAGAAGGAGAAAGTTACATGTGCTTATTGCAAGAGGGAAGGACATGCAGAACATAGATGCTACAAGAAGGATATTGATGAGCTGAAACATCTTCAGAAACATCAGATTGATTTTCCTTCTAGGATGTCTACATCATCTTCCTCCCCTCCTTTTTCTTCTTTAGAGCAGCTTGACATAGGCACAGCTGGTTTGCATACCAAATAATTTTTGAAGGGACATGCTCTTTGTGCTTATTCAAGTCATGAATTAGGAATATGGCTTCTAGATTCAGGAGCTTCTCATCATATGGCATCTTCACAGTATATTTTCACTTCCTTTGAGCCTTGTACTATGTCTCCTATTTTAATGGGAAATAATGCATACATGAGTTTTACAGGGAAGGGGTTTATTAGTTTTGGGGACAACACTTTTTAGGATGTCTTACGTGTTCCTCATTTGATAAACAACCTTCTTTCCATATATCAGATCACACATGGAGGCAATGGGAGATATGTGGAATTTACACCTGATTCTGTTATCATCAGAGATTTGGAGAGTGGAGCGGTTATTGCTACTAGGGTGTTGGATCACTCATCTCGGTTGTATTCATTTGCAGATTTTTCTACTGATAGTGCTTCTGTTCCTGCAATTGTTCCTCACACTTCTAGTGTGAACCATCATTCTGAGGAGACATTTGGCTTTGTGAACTTTAGGGTTCTTTCTTTGGATCCTGTTCTCGAGCCTTCCATTCCATATCCTCCTCCTCCTATTACTGCTGCTATTGCTACTAATGTGGCATCTTATGTTTCTATGCAATAGGATCCTGTTGATCCTCCCTCTCTAGAGGCTACTCTTGAGTCTTCACCTTCTTCAACTTCTTCATTTGTTGAGGTCACCTCTGCTTTAGTAGAGACATCTTGGGCTGCACCTGTTCCACCTTCAAAGATTACATTCATGCGGCCACCCTCTCACTTCTTTCAAGAGATGTGGTTTCTTCAGTCCTACTGGAGTTACTTATTTTTGGGAGGGCTATGTGGTCTTTTCATTCCTCTCTTATGGGGGGATCTTTCATGTATTTTCGTGATGGATGGTGTCCTTTGGGGGTCTTATGGAGTCCTCCATCATTCATCACTTAGATTTTTTCATCCTATTTTGGGGAGGAGTTTTTGTTCCCATGTGTTTTTCTCCTTTACCCCATTTACATTGCATTTGTAAATGGGTACCTGATCAGGCCTTTTTTGTCGAGACCCATCTCTTGCATCTTTGCATCATTTGCATAATAATCTGCTTCTCCCTAAGTTTCACTTATGGGGGGGTTTTAGTGTAATTAATTATTTATTACACTAGCATAAGTTAACTTAGGTCTTGTATTTAATTAATTAATTCTTAGGTTGCATAATTAGATAAATCATTTAATAATGGGGTAATTCCCCCTTCCTTGTTTGTAGGAGATAAGATTCCTTCTAGAAGATGAGTTGTTCTTCTAGAAATTATCTCTATCTTTTTATCATTCCTAGATAGGGTTCACATGTTGTCACATGTAGTGTGATTTTAACACTTGGCAACATCTTATGCATTTTAGGTTTTCACTCATGCCTATATATTCAAGTAATTTTGTACATTTGTAATCATCTCATATTCAATTTGGCATTCTTACATCTTAATGATATCATGATATTTCTGCCATTTCTCTCTTGTGGAAGTTATTTTGTCTTGTAGGTGATTCTGGGGTGTTTGAGGAATTCACCTAAACTCCTACATACAGCTGTATGAGCAAATTATTTCCAATACATGTCAGGCAATTTACCCTCATCTAACATGCTTCTTGACATTTCCTTCACAATTTTGTTTTTACGTTCAACTACCCCATTTTGTTGAGGTGTTTTAGTGGCTGCATATTTTATTTTAATACCATGATGTTCACAATAATCAACAAATTCCTGAGAGGTGAACTCTCCTCCTTTATTAGATCTTAAGCATTTAAGTTTTAAATCAGATTCTTTTTCAGCCATTTTATGAAAGATCTTAAATCTTTCAAATGCCTCTGATTTATGTTTAAGAAAATTAACCCAAACCATTCTTGTATAATCATCCACAAACAACATGAAATAATTTTCACCATTAATTGAACTTATTCTAGTTGGGCCACACAAATTTGTATGCACTAGTTGTAAAGGCTTAGTTGAAGAATGTTCTTTTGTCTTAAAATTGACTCTAGTTTGCTTACCACTTAAACATTCTTTACAAACAAAGTTTTTTGGTTTGTTAAGGACTGGTAGACCTCTAACATTCTAGTTTTTACTGATTCTAACTAGATTGTAAAAGTTTATATTGTTGGATGTTGTGGGTGTGTTGCTGATATATTGTTGTCATTTATGTCAACATTATTAGCATCATTGTATTGAAGGTTGTATATGTCGAGGATATTGAGAAAATTGTGAAAGGAAGAGTTACAAAGTTGTCTGTTGCTAGTGGAACTATGAAGGTCATGAAGGTGTCCTTTTTCATACATTGGAGATCAGCTACTATGGACTAAAGGGATTATTTTTTAGAGTATCTAGATCATCTACCAGAAATTTCAGAGGTTCGTGTGTTGATTTGATCATGTTGTGGTCTGATAGTATTTTTGTGGTCTCTGTCAGTGTTCTTGAGTGAAGATTGTGTGATTTTGATAATCTCAATTGTTGCGGATGCTTCTCTATTATTTCCCAGTGTTCTTGGATGCTTATAGATTATTCTCCATCATTCTTGTATGCTCAAATTGATCGGTGTGCTCATGGTAGAATATTTTTCTTGTGCATGTTCGGGTTTTCATGTTCCTGGCCAACATGATGGTGGTAACATGCTCTAGATCCTTGAAAAGTAAAATTTGAATGTTTGGTGCACTCGTGAATGTTGTTTTGGGTCGCATCATTGTATTGGCCAACAGTGTTTAGATCCACATTGAAAATTTAATTGTAAATTTGGGCTGACATCATAAATATGTTTTATTTTTTTGGTCGACTAAATTGTTAATGTAATCCATGATGCAGATATATAAGAGCAATTGTTTCATCGGTGTAATGTGTGTTGGGTGTGCTCCTATGCGTGTATGTGCAAATATCATTTGATTATAGAGAAGAGTGTGAAGAAGACTGGGCGAAGTGTGAAGTATTTTGAGTGAAAAGTGAGGGAGTTTTATGTGCTTAATTGGAACTATAATTAGGCTTGTGCAGAAGCTATTTTCTCAGTTCGTACCCTCCAGATTTAATCCTATTCTATATTTTTGGGAAGTGAGCCCCTTTTGTATTTGAGCAGTGAGCTCTAGGTAGTGTGCTTGAATGCATGTACATTCCCCTTTATTATTTTCATTATACTTTTAATAGGGTATAATATTGTGGACTAACATCTACCGTGGTTTTTCCCCTAATAGGGTTTCCATGTAAAAATCTTGGTGTTCTTTGTCTCTTTGATGTGTTAATTGCTTATGCTTAATTTCTTATTCATCAAATCTGAGATTAAGTTAAGTTTGAAAATTTTATTATTTTGTGACAACTGATTCACCCCCCCCCCTCTTAGTTGTATGTCCTTGTTTATCCAACAATTGGTATCAGAGCAGGTTCCTCTGAAGAATTCTAAAAGCTTGAGGTGATCCGGGATGGCATCATACAAGAAGGATAGTCCTAGATTTGATGGAACTAACTACTTACTGTGGAAAGTTAGGATAGAATGTCACCTAAGGTGTATTGGAAAAGCTTATTGGAAGATTACAAAAGATCCATATGTTATTCCTCAGAATGGTCCCTCCACTGCTGATGAGATCAAAGAAGCTGAAAATAATATCAGGGCTATTGAAGCTTTGGTGAGTGCTATGACAGATTCGGAGATGGAAAATGTGATAGGTCTAAAGATAGCTCATGAGATTTGGATGAATCTAGAAACTTTGTATGAAGGAGATGCACAAGTGAAGATGGCCAAGCTACAGAGTTTGAAAGGCAAGCATGAGAATTTGAAGATGGGTGAAGATGAAAATATCACTTCTTTTATGCAAAGAGTAAATGAAATAGTGATGGGTATTAGATGTCTTGGTGGTTCCCTAGATGAGGATGAAATTGTGGCTAAGATACTCAGATCCTTGCCTCCTTCCTAGAAAGTGAAGGATCATGCTATTGAAGAGCTTAGATCACTAACAAAGATGACAAGAGATACACTGGTTGGTAAGCTTGTTGCCTTTGAATTAAGTGAATTTGGTGAATCTGTTCTGAAGACTGAATCTGCATTCAAGGCTACTGTATCTAGAAGTAACAAGTAAAGATATAATCTGAGGAAGTGTTCCAGATAGATATACAAGTATGATGAAGAACTAAGATAGGTTGGAGATAAAGAAAGAGAGGTGGAAGAGTTGGAAGCACTGATTGTAAAGAAAGAAGGCATAGGAAAAGGTAAGTATGAAGGTTTATTGCCTATTAAATTTTTTTCTTGCAGTAAAATAGGTCATTTTACATCAAGGTGTCTTGAAAGAGTTCCTAGATCTAAGCCTAACAAGTCTAGATTCCAAAAGAAATGTTACTTTGTTGAAGGAGTGACTGATGATGAGTCTGATAAAGATAATAGAAATGAAGATGAATGGGTTTTCATTGCTACCATTGAAAATAATCCTATTGCTACTGAATCTGCTAAAGATGAGAAAACTCTTGCAACCCAAGTTGAAGAAAAGGATGAGTGGGTTATTGATAGTGGATGCTCACATCATATGACTGGTGATAAAAGAAAATTTGTAAGTCTAGAGAAGTATGATGGTGGGTTTGTAAGGTTTGGAGATAATAATGCTGGTGTGATTCATGGAAGAGGTTCTATTTGTATTGGTGGTAAACACAACACTGATGATGTTATTTATGTTGAAGGCCTAAAGCACAATCTTTTGAGTGTTGGATAGATGGTGGACAAAGGCTATGATCTACAATTCAAAGATAGGAGATGCAGGATACATGGAAGTTCTGGCAATATGATTGCTATAGGTAAACAAACAAAAGGCAATATTTTTCACCTAAATACTGCTAGTGAGAGTTGTTTAATTGCTCAAGTAGATGAAAGTTGGATGTGGCATAGGCGACTGTGTCATGTGAATTTTGATAACATTTCCAAGGTAATTTCTACTCAAGAAGTAAGAGATCTACCTAAGTTAGTAAAGCCTAATAACACAATTTGTAAGGAGTGTCAAATAGGTAAACATACTAGAGTCTCTTTCTAGAGCAAACAATTTAATTCAAATGATTTTTTGGAGCTGCCACATACTAATCTATGTGGTCCCTCCAAAGTCAAAAGTATTCATGGAGAAAGGTACTTTATGTTGATTATTGATGATTATTCTAGAATGATATGGGTTTCTTTCTTAAAAGAAAAATGTGAAGCACTGGATAAGTTCAAAAGTTTCAAGGCTATGGAAAAGAATGAGAAAGGTCTAAAAATTAAATTCCTAAGATTTGACAGAGGTGGTGAGTTCACCTCCAGAGTATTCAACTCTTTTTGTGAAGAACATGGAATCAGAAGATAGTTAGCTGCTCCCCGAACCTGAACCCCTCAATAGAATGGAGTTGTAGAGAGAAAGAATAGAATAATTTTGGATGTTGCTAGAACAATGATGATAGAAGGAAATGTGCCCCAAATCTATTGGAGTGAAGCTATAAGCACTGCTATGTATACTTTGAACCAATTAAATGTTAATGGTAATTCTGGTAAGACCCCTTTTGAGCTATGGTTTGGTTATAAGCCTACTATTAAATATTTTAGGATCTTTGGAAGCAAGTGTTATATCAAAAGAGATGATGATATAGGAATGTTTGATGCAAGAAGCGATGAAGGAATTTTCTAGGTTACTCCACTAAGAGCAAGGCTTATAGATGCTATAAAAACATACTGAGAAAAATGGTTGAGAATGCAAATGTCAGAGTTGATGAGGACTCTACCAAATCATCTAGTTATCATGGTTATGATTCAGATGAAAATAATACAAGTCAAGGGAAGAATTCTCAGACACATAACCAACTTTAGATTATTCCATATGTTTTGGTAAAGAAACCTCAATTTGTTCTGGTAAATCAAGTAGGTCAGGAAGCACAGACAAGTGCAATTACAAAAGAAAGAACATAAGAACCAAAAGCTTGAGAAAGTCCTAAAGTTCCAAGGTATGTAAAGCTAAATAATTTTGAAAATCAAATTATAGGAGATAAGAGTAAAGGTGTGTAGACTAGAAGAAAGATTGCAGAAGAGTATTGCTTGATTTCCAAGATTGAACCTAAAGATGTCACTGAAGCCTACGAAGATGAACACTGAATGGAAGCTATGAAGGAAGAACTGACACAGATTGAAAAGAATGACACATGGACATTGCTTCCCGAACCCAAAGACAAAAATGTGATTGGTACTAAATGGGTGTTTCGGAACAAGCTGAATGAACAAGGTGAAGTGGTCTAGAATAAAGAAAGACTGGTATGTAAAGGGTATTCTCAAATGGAAGGTGTTTATTTTGAAGAAACTTTTTCTCCTATTGCCAGAATTGAAGCTGTTAGATTATTCCTTTCTTATGTTGCATATAATATCTATAAAGTCTATCAAATGGATGTGAAGTCGACATTTTTGAATGGAGAACTAGAAGAAGTATATATTGAACAACCAGATGGTTTTTTGTTGACTGACAAGGAAGACATGGTTTTCCACTTAAAGAAAGCTCTATATGGACTTAAGCAACCTCCCACAGCTTGGTATTCTATATTAGACAAATATTTATTGAAGCTTGGATTTAATAAAGGTATTGCTAATAGAAATTTACACTTCAAGTTGGATCATTATAAAAAGTTAATTATAGAAGTCTTTGTTGATGACATTATTTTTGGAGGAGATGATAATCTATGTATGAAATTTTTTGATGAAATGAAGAGTGAATTTGAGATGGGTATGATTAGATAAATGAAGTTCTTTCTAGGATTGCAAGTTACCCAGTTAGATAAGGGAATTTTCATATCTCAGTCCAAATATGTGAAAGAGCTACTAAAGAAATTTGGGATGGAAGAATAAAAGCTAGTTGGTACTCCCATGGTGACCAGATGCAAGCTAACACAAAATGATGATTCTACTAAGGAAAATAAAGCTAGATATGGGTCAATGATCGGTGGATTGCTCTATTTGACCCAAACTAGACCAGACATTATGAATGTTGTATGTATGGTTGCTAGATTTCAGGTTGATCCAAAAGAATAACATGTGACTATTGTTAAGAGAATCTTCATATATCTGAAAGAAATAGTTGAATTTGGACTTTGGTATCCAAAGGATGATGATCTCACTTTGAGTGCATATACTGATGCAGATTGGGCTAGAGATGTAGATGACAAGAAAAGTACTAGTGGTGGTGCTTTCTTCCTAGGGAAGAAGTTGGTGTCCTGGTTGAGCAAAAAGAAGAATTCCATTTCTCTATCTACTTCCAAAGTAGAATATATTGCTGCTCCCAATAATTGTACTCAAGTGATATGGATGAAACATATGTTGAAAGATATCAGGGTGGTATATGAAGAACCTATTTCCATATACTATGACAATTCAAGTGCAATAAATATTTCAAGGAATCTGGTACTACACTCTAAGACAAAACACATATCAATCAAGTTTCACTTCTTGAGGGAGAAGGTGAATGGGAAAGAAGTCAGATTGGAGTATGTACCTACCAAAGAACAAATTGCAGACATCTTTACTAAGCCATTGTTGAAGGATACTTTTGAGTATCTCAGAGGAATCCTAGGGGTGATTACCCCTAATGATAAGAACTAAAAGATGCATTTACTTGCATCAATACATGAGCTTCATTGCTATATTCTGATCTGGATTGATGTCTTTGTGGCTGCTACTTAGGGGGAGTAGTCAAAGGTGCAAATATGTGGTTCAGAGCATGTATATGGAAAGTTCATGGTTACCTTTTCCATTGATATCAAAGGGGGAGAAGAGTAATGTGAAAAATATTTTTAGGGGGAGAAGAACAATTGAGAAGAGGAGTCAGAATCTAAAGGAAAGTAAGTGTAGCTGTGCTGATGGTATTTTTCACATCATGTGTTTCCATCAATGCCAAAGGGGGATATTGTTGGATGTTGTGGGTGTTTTGTTGATATGTGGTTGTCATTGATGTCAAAACTATTACCATCATTGTATTGATGGTTGTATATGTTGAGGATATTGAGAAAAATGTGAAAGGAAGAGTTACAGAGTTTCCTGTTGCTAGTGGAACTGTGAAGGTCATGAAGGTGTCATGTTCTATATGTTGGAGATCAGCTTTTGTGGACTAAAGGGTTTATTTTTTAGAGTATCTATATCATCTACTAGAAGTTTCAGAGGTTCACATGTTGATTTGATCATGTTGTGGTTTGACAATATTTTTGTGGTCTCTGTCAATGTTCCTAAGTGAAGATTGTGTGCTTTTGATAATCTCGGTTATTTTGGATGCTTCTCTATTAGTTCCTAGTGTTCTTTGATGCGTCTAGATCATTCTCCATCATTCTTGTATGTCCACATTGATCAGTGTGCTCGTGGTTGAAGATTTTTCTTGTGCATGTTTGGGTTTTCATGTTCCTGGCCAACATGATGGTGGTAACATGTTGTGGATCCTTGAAAAGTAAAATTTGAATGTTTGGAATGCTCATGAATATTGTTTTGGGTCACATCATTGTATTGGCCGATGGTGTTTAAATCCACATTGAAAATTTAATTGTAAATTTGGGCCGACATCACAAATATGTTTTATTTTTCTAGCTGACTAAGTTGTTGATGTAATCCATGATGTGGATATATAAGAGTGATTGTTTCATCGGTGTAATGTGTGTTGGGTGTGCTCCTATGTGTGTATGTGCGAATATATTTTGATTGCAAAGAAGAGTGTGAAGAAGACTGGGAAAATTGTGAAGTAGTTTGAGTGAAAAGTGAAGGAGTTTTCTATGCTTAATTGGAATTGCAATCAGGCTTTTGTAGAAGCTATTTTCTTAGTTCGTACCATCTGGATTTAATCATATTATTTATTGTTGGGAAGTGAGCCCATTTTGTA
Organism: Sequoia sempervirens; assembly: GCA_007258455.2. Classification (NCBI taxonomy): domain Eukaryota; kingdom Viridiplantae; phylum Streptophyta; class Pinopsida; order Cupressales; family Cupressaceae; genus Sequoia; species Sequoia sempervirens. The sequence goes on along the minus strand of VDFB02047230.1, from coordinate 528,125,025 downwards.
ACTGAGTAGTGAGCTATAGGCAGTATGCCTAAATGCATGTGCATTCCCCTTTATTATTTTCATTATTCTTTTAATAGGGTATAATATTGTGGACTAACATCCACCGTGGTTTTTCCCCTAACAAGGTTTCCACGTAAAAATCTTGGTGTTCTTTGTCTCCCTGATGTGTTAATTGCTTATTCATTAGATCTGATATTAAGTTAAGTAAAGTTTGAAAAGTTTATTATTTTGTGACAACTGATTCACCCCCCCTCTCAGTTGTCTATCCTTGTTTTTCCAACATATGTCCTAATCTTTTATGCCATAACCAGCTTTCTTCAACTTGACCCATTAGACACATACCTTCATTATTGTCATTACCAGAGGTGTCTAGGAGATTATAAACATTACCTTTAGTCCTTCTCCCTACTACAACAGTCTTTCTAGACTTGTTCTTGATCTCACATCCTTGTTTAGTAAACATAACATGATAACCACTATCACAGATTTGGCTAACACTAAGTAAATTATGCTTTAGGCCTTCTACATAATACACATCATAAATAGGTGTGTCCTCATTTAGCAGAAGTGAACCTTTACCTTTAATCTGTATACCAGTATTATCACCAAATTTCACATATCCACTAGTATAATCTTCAAGTTTGATGAATTTGTCCTTGTCCCCTATCATGTGGTTAGAACAACCACTATCTAGGACCCAAATGTCCTTTTTAGAATGAAAAGTAGTTTGAACAAGCATTGATTGCTCTATGCTTTTAAAAAATTTAGGTTTCCATACCATTTTTATTTTCTATTGTTTATTATGTCGATTAACTTTGCATTGTTTAATTGTATGTCCCAAAGTGTTGCATTTAAAACATTTGACCTGATTAACAAAACCCAAGTACTGCTTATGCCCAAACCTTGGTATTCTAGAAGTCATGAGTCTACAAGTACTCATGTTATGGCCAAATTTGTTGTAGAAGAAGCAATAACCATGAAAGAAAGGATTGAATATGAATAGTGTTCTTTTATTTTCAAAAGAATGTACATGATTCTTACCAGATTCAAAGTGATTTGGTTTGAAACTCTTGTTTGTAGAGATAGATTTCTGCTTGGAAGTATCAATTGAACATTCACCTTTTTTAAACCCAACACCAATTTTATCTCTATTCAGTTTCTGCTTGCTAAGCATATCATTGAGTTTTAATGTACTTTCGTACTCTTCAATTTTCTTTCTAAGACTAACAACTTCTTGTTCCAATTTTTGCATCTCTTTGTCTTTGGAACTCATAGTTGTTTTAAGACCGTCCTCAATCATCTTAGATTCTTCAAGCTCGGTCTTCAAAGAGACTATTGCTTGATTTGGCTTTTTCTCTTGAGTAAAGACTTGATTTTTTAGTTTTTTAATTTCCTTTAAAGCACATTTTAACTCACCTTCAAGATTTATTTCACCATCTTCTAACTCAATCTTGTTGTTTGAATCTTCTTACAGTTTGAATTCAACCATAAACAGAGTCTCATCTTCTTCATCTAAAGAGTCTTCTGCTTCAGTGTTTGTTTCATCTTTATTGAACAAACTCTTTTTCTTTTTGAAACTGAACTTCTTTTTAGGTTTATAAACCTTCTTCTTCTTAGACTATTTGTCAGATTTTTCATTATCATTGTTTTGATCACCATAGGGACATTTAGCTGTGAAATGTCCAATTTTTCCACAGTTGAAGCATTTAAAGGGAAGTTTTCCTTTGTATTTACTTGATCCCTTTTTCAATTTTCTAACAAAGTGAGACTCCTGTGTATTGGAGTCTTCTGACTCATTTTCAACTACAATTTCCTTTTTTTCAATTTTAAAAGCAGTTTATTTTCTTGGTAAATTTTTTTTTCTTGTTCTCATTTCAAAGGTAGTAAGAGTTCCTTGTAGATCATCTAAGGTAAGCTTATCAAAGTGTTTCTTTTCTTCAAGAGCTGAAACCTTAGTTTCATATTTAGGATGTAAGGTTCTAATGCTCTTTTTGACCACATCAAACTCTTCTATTTCTTCTCCTAAACCTCTCATTGCATTAAAAACTTCACTTATTCTCAAAAAATATTCAGCCACCTTTTCGTCATCATTCATTTTCGTTTCCTCAAACTGAGTTTTGAAAGTAAGAATCTTTGACTGTTTGATTTTATCATTTCCTTGATAAATTTTTTTAATTTTTTCCCAAATATCTTTAGCAGATTTTTAATGCATGAATTTAACAAATACATCTTTGGTTAAGCCACACAAAAGAGCATGTTTGGCTCTAGCATTAGTTTCATACTTCTTTTCAGCAGAATCTATGGATATTATGGATGGAACAACATACCCATCTAGAACTATGCTCCAAACATCAAGATCAATTGAAAACAAATATGTTTCTATTATGACTTTCCAGAACACATAATTTGTACCATCAAATAGTGGAGCTCTAGTCACAAGAGTGCCTTCTTGAGCTTGTGACATGTTTGACTGACTTCCAAAAACCAAAATCAATCCTAGGTGGATTAGACCTATGAAAGGACCCTGCGCTCTGATACCAATTGTTGGAAGACTGAAATCATTGAGAGGGGGGTGAATCAGTGATTTATGAAAGTCTCAATATTTTAAACTTTGAAACCAGAATATCAAATGAAAAATGAAGAGAAGATTTCACATGAACCTAGACAATACTATATATATTAAAAATCAAATAAAAATTTTATTAACAGAGACTAGCTTGAAAATATTTGCACATATATCAGAGCTTGTAATTAAACCATTTATGCAAGATGCTTTGATTTAAAAATGGGCAGAAATGAATGACTATTATCAACAATTTTATGCAACTCAAGCAAATGAACTAATCACACATAGAAACATCACATAACACCAGAATTTTGTCCTGAGGTGAAAAACCCTCTAGGGGAAAAAAAACCACTCGAAAAATATTTCCTTTATTCACTTAGAGCAAGAAATCTTTCAGATTTAGGAGCACCAAATTTTACAAGATTATAGGAGCACCAACTCCTTTCAATGCATGACAATTATAACATCCTATCAGAACCCTAGAAGTGAAAATTTTGCAACTCTAGAATTTTAATAGAAGACTATGTATATAAATATTTCAATAAGCACACTGAAAAATAATGTTGTATAAAATTGACATCTTCTTTTACAAAGTATCTGAGATTCAATGATTTTCAATATAAACCCAGTTTCTTGTCACTATAAAGATAAAAAATCTGATGTTTCACAAGAGCTTTTCTCTTCTTTTTAGTAACCCCAGAAATACAACAAAAAATTCTTAAATAAATGCATAAGAATCTCTACAGAAAGGTTTGCAACTGTAAGAACAATCTCCAGATGAGATTCCAGAAACCCTAATGGGTTTTCAATCATAATCATCAAAAGATTAAGCATTTTAACAAAAGTCTTAACAACATAACCCATAAGGGTTTGTAACAGTTATGGCCAACTGTTGAATAACTAAGAAACAAAATTTTATCATCTTGTGCATAAAATAGCTTCCTTTTTTTTTTTTTCAAAAACAAATAATAAGATCCTTTTAATACCCTTAACAATTGTTTTAGCAAGAAAATTTCAATGCAAAACCGATAGTATGTGATATTTTTTCCTTTACCTATTCATGATGGGAGAAAGAGAAACAAATACCATAAATTACTGTTGAAGACCATCATAACTGCTGAGCTGAAGACTTCCATCAATGAGCACTGCTTTTTTTCAACTTCCTCAATTAAGGTTTTACCAGAAATATGCAATCACAATTCCATGGTGGCAGCTAGGGTTTCACAAGTTTACACAATGAAACAATAAAAACTCTACCCCACATTTCCCCCAAGTCTTATGAAGAATTTTCAAAAGAGTATAATCATTTGGAATCTGAACATCATAATACATTTGAATCCGTTGTCAAAGATTAAATCCTTAACTTATGATGGTTGTCGATACCTGTGACTTCCAAGTGACTTTAAACAAAGTCAAAAACTTTATATTCATAACACTCGATGTCACATGCTTAGTGTGACCGAAACATAAGCATCAAACCAAATTTGATATGTCTGACTCCTTCAATGTTTAGTATGCTCGACAAGGGCTTGATTTACTTTGTTTAACAAAGACCTTATATCTCTTTAGTGTTTGACACCATTTATGGTGTAAAATATAAATATTTCAATATCCTCACCATAGGATATATTAACCATGAAATTCTTCAAATACATTCACCAATGTAACATATACAATTGAAATATAAGTTACTTGAAGTCATGTACTATATTTCTTGAAGACCCCGTTAGTAAAAATACTCTATGAAGAAAATATATACAAATGACCTAAACCTGTAATCTACATTTCTTGAAAATTGTATGTGCAAACATAAGAATTCATATCACATTTGAACTGTCAGTCCATATAAAAACAAATTTGCACAAATGTATAAGCAAATGTATACCTCAACAAGAAATTTCCAATGTATATGTTAGTCAGAGTTTGTATGCCACTATCCATGGTGTCTAAGATGCCTGATCAAAACACATGTTATCATGTAAAACCCGACTTGTAGCACCCTGAAAGATAAACACCATTAGCAACAACATGCATCAAGAGTATCAATATGTATCAAGAGCCCAAACATCATATTCCCTAAAACAAATGCATGTCCTTCTATGATGAACATATGTCAAACATTAGTACCAACCATGTAAATCACCTATAAACATCATGTGCCACCAAGATCATATAAAATCACCATGTGAACCAACTGAAGGCCATGTTTTGTCATCAAGGACAAACAATAAGCAACTGAAAGCTAACAATTTCAACCATGACTATGTATTAGGTGACTATAATGTTGGGACATGAATATAAGGTTATAAGGAGGCTTGTGATTAGACCTATATCTTGGATTCTCTTTCCATCCAACTACATGATTCCTTTATCAAGGGACTCATGTTCTAATTTTAATGAATCTACAACTAATTTAGGAATAACTATGGTGCTAACACTAGAATTGGTCATGGAATTATCTAGGAGCTTATTCCCTACAATGAGGGTTAAGAATGAGGTGTTTTTTAAATTGCTTATGTCATCCCTATCCTATTTTTGCTTCATGTTCATGAAATTTGTAGCTCCTAAATCCTAAGGCTATTGAACTGGCCTTTTCTCTTTTTCTTGATCACATTTTGGAGCTAGATTGGTCTATAGGTTTGGTCTATCCTCTCCCAAATCCTCTTAAAAAAGGATTTCTATGAGGGGATAACCAAAATTTCTCATAAAGAAATGTTGGCAGGGGCCTTCTTCAATTGTTTGACCACATTAAGTGATCCAAGAAATGGTATCTTTTCCTTGAAAGGGAACACCTCTTTCATCTTTTGAAAGGTTTGAACCACCATGAGTGAACAAGTAGTCTTATCCATGACTACCTTAGGTTTTTGAACTTGAGGTATAGGCTCTCCAATGAACCTCCACTTAGAGTGGGTGTTGCAGTTTGACTATAATTGTGGAGTCTTCAATGTTGAAGCTTCATTAGAAAACATTGCATCCTCATTCTCCATCCAAGAGAAAAGAGCATGATCTGAGGAAATCTTTGCATCTTTTCCAATGGCATACCTCACATCCGAGAATTAAGCATAGAAGTCTCCACCCTGAGGGACTGGTAAGCGTATACTCTAGCATCCAATGAGACACCTTAATTTCTTTGTCCTTCCACCATCTACTAAATATTTCTTCTCAGACAGTTCTAAGGCATGTGTGCATCATTACATGGGAAACACTAGGAATTTGTGTCATCTGCCAAATTATTTTTGGCCTATGACTAGACCTCTAATGGGATTCAAATGTATGGTCTATTGTATATTTTGAACTGAAACAATCTAGTTTGATGGTTGCAATTGGTTATTCCATCTCACACCTCCCTAATGTTGATTGTGTTGGAATGATGATCTCCCTCCTTGATAGCCTTGGAAGGGGGATTTGGGGGTTATTGCTTGTTACTGCTTTATATTGATAATCTCATTGGAGAATTTCTATAATATTTTCTTCATGTCGTTTACTTCTGCAACTAATGAAAAGGAAGCAGAGGTAGTTTACTCCACATTAGGGTACACATACATAGAAAGTAGAGGTTTGGAAAAAGTGATAGGAGAAGTTTATTCTTGGGGTTCTACTAATATCTTTGGGAACATTGGCATAGGTAGTCTAGGTGAGATATTTCTAGCATTGATTAAGTTGTTTTAAGCTCTTACCACCAAATCATATGCATTCAATAGAGTGCTACCCCCAAGTGAATAGATCGTGACCACTATGTTGAAGTTGAAAGCCTTTAAATATAAAACAAATTCCATATTTGTAGATGGTCAAGCAGTGACAGGGATCTTATGCTAGGCCTTATAGAATCTCGCATTGAAGTCTATGACAACCTCTTATGGCGCTCTCTTTATTGTTATCAACTATTATAATAGGGATGAGTGATCTCCCTTCTTTGAGAAGCGCTTGAAAAATTAGTCTTCAAGCCGATCCTAGGCACTAATAGAGCTAGGGGCTTGCGATATATATACTAGTATTGAGCTTTTCCTTTGAAGGAGGTTGCCGACAACTTGAGCACTACATTTTCCTCTATGCTATTACAAATTGTGCACACATCAGTGACATCTTGAAGATGCTCCTCTGAGGTTTTTAAATCCTCCCCAATGAACTTGGGGAGTGATTTCAGAGAAGTTGTAGGGATTAGATCCCATACCATTGGAGGAATGAGAGGAATGAGAGGCATAAGAAGTTTGTCATTATTCTAGGCTATAATTTTTTTGGGTTCTTGAGTGGCCATAGGAACTTGTGGTTGAGCTTGCTAAGTAATGGACTGGTTGCTCTAGTAGGGGCTATGATTACTAAAGGAGGTAGCAATAGTCTTGGGTTACAAGGTGTTTGTGATATAGTCACTAGCCTATGGCTCATGCATCTAACTTCTAATCAGATAATTAAAATAGGTCCCACTAGGTGTAACAAAAAATTGAACTATTGATCCCTAAAACTTGTGCTTCAAGAAAACAACCTTATGGAAAGTTCAATGGGTGGGGGAAAAATTGTGCTCTACTAGAAAATATCTGAGATTTTAAAAGCTGACTCTTCATTCATGTTTAAGGGAGGAAATAGGTAGGAAGAAATAAACATAAACAAATCTAAACTAGGGTGATGCAACAAAGCTTTTACAACATTTCAAATCTCACTTCAAATAACCTAGGAATATCATATTCTATCAAGCCTTAGTGGGTGATTCCTAAGAAAATATTTGGATGCTATGCTTTGTGCTTACCAAGCCTTAGTCATTTCATTCTCTTTTCAACAACAAAGGGTCTGTGACACTTTGTGTTCAATTCTTAGGATTTTTTACATTTCGTTATTCAAAGTGGGATTTGAAATGTTGTAAAAGCTTTGGTGCACCTCCCTAGTTTAGAATTTTTATGTTTATTTCTTCCTACCCTTTTCCTCTCGTAAACACAAACAAAGAGTTGACTTCTAAAACCTCGAAGGTTGTCCAGTGGATGACAATTTGTCCCCCATTCAATGAAGTTTCCATAAGTCTATTTTCTTAAAGTGTAGATTTTAGGGATCAACCGGGCTATTTGAAGGTCCCCTTCCATGCTACTTTATGGGAGGGAAGAAAGGCTTACCTAATTATTAGAGTTCTCTTCTCTTGAATTAGCATAAAAGATAGAGATAATAAGAAATAATGGAATGATAGGCTTGTTGAGTTGATGAAGGTGGAGGAAACTATGAACCAAGTAATGCATACACTTGAGAATCATCAAAAATAAGTCAAGAAGACTATTCACAAGAAGGATTTAAATAGATTATTCAAGGAGGGATACTTGGTGCTAAAGTTGGATGTTGATAGAGCCAAGGATAAAAGGAATACTATATTTTGTATCATCTAGAGTGGCCCCTTTATTATTACTAGCTATAAGGAGGCCAATGCATTTGATCACTCAAAGCTAGATGGTGAAACTCTTCCTATAGCAATGAATTAGATACACATCAAGCCTTTATTTTGGCATAAAATTATAAAAAATCATGTATATATTAGTTAAGTAGTTGTTGCTTTTCATGAAAATTTATTAAACACTCTACATTCTAACTAGGGCAATAGATGATTTAGATTGTTTGGTTTTTCTCCAAGTCATTTTGTGCATGTTCTATTTTGTGGCATTTTGATGCAATCCATTTTTTCATTATTGTTGTATTTATCACTTTATTACCAATAGAATATTAAGGCTTCTAAATATTATGATTAATAGGAAATCATCCCATAGAGGCTACCAAATATTTGACACGTTGTGCCCCCCCTTGTTTTACCCATTGATCAAAACTAATCCAAGAGATTTTAAGTGGGTTTCCCATGTTAGTTGTTCTTTTGTGTTGTGGTTTTCCCTTACCTTGTCCCTTAGTTGGTCACTCAAAAGTAAAATACAAAACAATACAAATTTTGGATTTTTTTTAGGTTCCTATCTTGTAAAATCCCAATTAGGCATCTCTAGTTCAAATTTGGATAAATTTGAGTAAAAATTGACCAATTTATTCTTTTGTTGAGTCTATAGTGTCTAATAGATCTTGTAGGATTTTGTTAGAAATTAAAGTAACCACTAAAATATGGAAATTTGATTAAACTTGCAAGCTTGAAAACTAAACTATAGAATATCAATGGAGAAATATTTATAAAAACAAGGAAAATATTACAACTCAATATCCATACACATAACACGAGGATTTACATGGATAAAACCCTTTTGGATAAGAAAATCCACCAATAAAAGAGGAAAATCTATATTAATCTTCAAAGAGATGCAATACATAAAATTCCCTTAATCTTGCATCCAATCCAGTAGCATCTATGCACCTATAAAACATTTGATAATGTCTCCATCTCAACCCCTCAATATATAGACTCATGGGGGTTCAAAATACCACCATAAAACATTACCGTGGGTCAAAAAAAGCGTCCAAAATACCATGATAAAAATTGATATGACCCTTACATGCTAAGCATGGTCTCTTACATGACTTTACACCCTCTTACAGGTTGTCATAAAAATTCCTTATAAAATAGGAGATTCTCTTACATGCATCATAGACCATGTGTAGCTTATGCAAAGATTCTCTTATGCATGGCATAACTTGTTCTCACATTTAAAATTATCTCCCATACTTTTAGGCTTTATGGTTATCATAGAATCTATCATAACAACCTTAAAAATATATTTTCCATGTTAGGTCCCTAAATGGGCATCTTTTGACAACTACGTACTAACTTATTTTTCAAGGCACTAACCTATAAAAAAGTGCCAACCCAAAATATCACACCCCTTTTGATGGAGCACACAAATTTAATAATATAAATGTAAAATTATCATGAGAAAATATAAAATAATAATAAATAAGTTAGGAATGTCCAAGGTTGAGACACCTTAATTAAAAAAAAATTTGTGGTGATCCGGATGTAGATAGATTGAAGCCAAATTCCCAAAAAAATGAACTTTACAGAGATTTGAGTGTCTACTAGACATTGAAAAATATCTAAGGTATTGGGACATGTTTTGATCTCAACCCAAGTTCTATATGGTTAGTTTTGAAGTTTCTTCATATAGGTTCAGTAGTGAGTCCTAACCTCGCATAGATCAATGAAGTTTGAAAATTACTAAGTATGGAATTTGTGAACTTTTGTTGTCCATCTAACATGTGGTTATTCCTAAGTGAACCAACTCAAAGAAAAAATGGTGCAATTTTGATGAAGTTTCAAGATCCACATGGACCTGATGGAGGTTCCCGACCTACATGGATTGGATGATAGTAAATTTCTTGCATTTGGCTTAATGAAGTCTAAAAATTGCTAAGTATAATTTTTATGGACAAATGGAAGTGAACTTACCATAAGGTTTAATGGTAAGTGAAATGTCTACATGGACTTTTATAAAATCAATATTATATAAGCTTTAGTAGAGTGATAATGTCCTACATGTTCAATTTTAGATAATTTTTCTACATAGAATTGATGCTCATTATGTTTCCACATGGGTATGATACTGATAAATTTCTCACATGGCCTAATGCCATTTTTATTCTGCATATCCAAATTGACCCCAATATCTTATGGATGTCTAGTTCAATGTCAACTTTTTGCAATATTAGAGATGGAGAGATTGAAAGTTCCTGAAGAAAAATGAAAGAAAAAAGCTAGGATTTTTTGGGCTTGTAGAACCTTGTGGAGATCTTTTAAGTTCATAGATTGTCTCAATGGATGGTTTTTTTTTCCATATCTTGTTGAAGGGAAAGGTTCCACCAATGCCAAATGAGTTCAAAGTTTTATAAAGAGAAAAAATGAGGACCCAATGAAGAACAAAATGTGGTAGGGAGTTTACACAAAGTCCTAAAAGACTATAGGCTATTGAAAACTTTTGATAAATGATGGGATGTTTCCATGTACCACTTGATTTTTTTCTTTTCAACCAAAGCAATGGAAAAACCACATAGCTGATGAGGGTTGAATTTCCACAAAAGGTTAAATTGCAAAGATAAATTCTAGGAAACACCATGCTACTAAAACTCCCTCAAGTTCTACTAAATTTTATTCCATGGATGATCTAGAAGGGTCTTAAACTCATGTTTTCCATGGATTCCAAAGGGAAAAGAAATTCCAATGCTACATTTATTAAATTGTAGACCCCTTTCTATCAGGCAACCATTTTGGGGTCACTCTTATAGCAGATTTCATAAAATATTATTCACTTCTTCCTCACAATCAACAATGCATAATTATGTTAGTAGTATTGGGCATGATATGCACACCTCCTAGATGAGGATTCTAATGCAGAAATGTCATACATGATTGAGACTATCATGGCTAGGGTTTCCTTCTTTGTCGTGTGGTTTTTCCTCTCATACACCCTTTTGATGTTTAAAAGGAACTTTTTTTCTCATTATATAAAGGGTTTTTCCCTTTCTTTCTCTAGTAGACTTGTATTTTTTTCATCTTCTCCAACTATAAATAGAATTATTCCCCTTTATCAATAAGATTTTTATTTCCACCCCCTCTCTCTTATTTCATTCTATGTACATCTTATTACCTCTATTCTTAGATGAAAATTTATCAGTTTTTCTACGTTTGTATGTTGTTTTAATTTTATTTGTAGGTTTTTATTATGGATCATTTCTTCTCTTTTAGTGTATATAAAACCCTAACCTCTAAACATATCACTAGTATTTTGTAATAGAGAGTTGTGTGAGTAATCCTAGTAATCCTACTAATTTTATGTGTTATTTAGGTAGGAAGAAATAGATTATAATCTTGGTACATCACCATCCTTTCAATTTCCTAATTCTCTCTCTTCTCTTTTACCTTTGCAAGCTAATAAAATCAGGTTAATTTTAGAGTTATTCAATGTTGGGTTGGATCAACACTATCACATCTAGGTTAGAGAGGAAGAAATCCTTCTTTAGAGGTTTGATATCATCTGAAATGTCTCACATCTTGAGATTAAACCCATGTTTCACTAGAATGATGAACAACAAATTCACTAAGGTTTCCTTTCAAGTACTAATAGTTGATTTAAAGTTTCATTAAAAACTACACCATTTTTGGTGATCTCAGTTGTAGATCTAAAATTCATAATCTTGGATAGTCTCCCAAGTGGCAAGGGTGTCAAACCTAGGTGTAGGTTGGGAAGCTAAGGATCAATTACAAAGGTGGGTAGGGAATCCTCCAATTTTTTCTATATTAAATAAATATGGGTTTTCTTAAGGTGCTACAACATATATCACCACAAATATTAGATATTAACTTTAATACAAACCATACCCATTTTAGAGTTCACCCATTTTTTGGCTTACTTTACCCCTATATGTTCCGTTATGATACTCAAGTTCAATAATCTTATTAGATTAGATATTCTACCATATAAATTTCTATAATGTGATTAATGACGGTCTGTATGTTGTATATATTTAGAGATGGTAGTGAGTTATACACTATAATAAATAAAATTAAATAATTTTATATCGAGTTGTTTTCTAGTGTGTTGATATTGTGGGAACATGGAACCAATACTAGAGGAGTTCCTTTTTGTAGTTAGACAATAGAGTCTTTGAGCTCATACAAACTTATAATTAATATAATCAAATATGATATCACATCTTCTTGAGATTCTCTATAGTTTCAAGTTTATGCTTACTTCTTGACCCACAATAAAAGTTTAGATCCTCTCTTTTCACAAATCCAAAGTCCACAATAAGGAACCACTCTAATAGCACCTGATGTGTATCTAGTTTAGAAACCTTATCATCTAGTTCCAATTCTAGTAGCCACAGTAAAGGAATTTCAATAGTCTAACAATAATCATAATCACAACATAGTTAAATGTTCTTTTTATGTCCAAAATTCAATTTAATCAAGAGTATAGGAAAATTGAGAACATCAATACAATCTTTTTATTCTTCAAAATCTCATAACCATATTATCATTAAAGCAATGAATTCTTCCTTCTACTAAAAACAAACCAATCAATGCATCCATTCACTATTGATGTACCCTCAAAATTGAATAAATTCATCATTTATACTTTAAAACTAGGGAATTTAAACAATCAACTCACTTGATTATTACAAAATATAATCAACATAGTTTTTTTCCATAAAAAATATTCATATGTTAATATTATAAAACCATCAAAATCATTTGAATTAGTTTTAGGGATTATCAAAACTTTTTCCACCAATAATAACTTTACTCAAAGTTTTTGGATCTATAGGAACAACCCAGTTGCATGACACTTTATTAGGATCAGGGATTGTTAGGTGTTCAATAGGGTTGAGGATTTCCACCCCACTTAGAACTATGTGATTGATTGGAACTTAAAAAAATTATCCAAGTGTTGAAGAATTTTTTATGATAAGAAATGAAAAAATAAATCATCGGGAATTTTAAGTGTTCCTTTAACACTCTAAATTACCAATTCTTGAAAAATCATAAAATATTTAGTAACGAACATGAACTATTAGTAATTTCTACTTTCTCCAAAATAAGGTGGAAAATTTTATTTTACCTAAGTAGATTTGAAAATTTGACTTCCTTAGTGTCAAGGAATTGTTAGCAATAAGACATTGAGCACGAAATCACCAGGTATTTGTAATGTCCATAACATACGATTTTAATAAAAGGCTAATTCACAGGCTATATTCAACACACATAAACATACAGACACAAAGATAATACTCCAATATATTGATAAAATTTGAAGTCTCATTCACATAAATGATATATCAATTACAACTCACAACAATGATTCAAAATGTCATACAAGGTTACCAAATATCAACAACAATATTATTACCCTTCCTTATAGATTCCTTGAAGCTCAAATGCAATACCTAAATGACAATACCCTCATGAACCAAAGGGGTTTCATCCTATGATCCTAGTGATCATTGGATTTTTGTCCACAGGAGGAATTAGGCACAAGTTTCTCAAAATACAAAATAATGACTTAATAGTTTGATGCCCATTACATGAATTGACTTCCTACATTTATGTGATAACAATTTCTCTTAAGGAAAAAAATGTTCTTTTATGAAAATAGAACCAAACCATAGAATTTATAATTATCATGCCACCCTATGGACCTATCCACATGCTTCCTTGGCCCCTTCTTCCTGAAACTTTGCAATTGATATCACATGATCTAGAGGTGTCTTATCCATTATGCCTACTGAAGTAAGTGTCATTTTTCTAGCACAATCATCTTCTAGTAACAATATATTTCTGGTACCTAATCCATTTACCTTGATATTTGGATGTATAGTGAAAGTATAATCATAGATGCTATGTTCCAAAATATAATATGTAATGTACTCCTATTTAATAATGTAGAGAGATTCCTAGAAGTGATTCTACTATGGTATAGTGAGCTTGGATTGACAATTTTTTGATGGTGATATCTTTTCAATATATGACCCTTTTCCATGGGCTCTAGATATGAAGTGAGTTTTTTATTGTGGATGTTACATTACAAACCACAAGACATGATGTACTCCTATGGAGGAGTGTTGAGGAATTCTTGGATTCCGCTCTTTAGTTAATTTCTCAAAAAAGAGGACATGATAAGTCCTCCCCTCTCAAGATTGTTTTTTCTTAAGCAATACAAATTAGAGTGTTCAAGCATGTCAAGTCCTTCCCAAGTGGAATATTTATTGGTAGATTATTCCAATGCACAAGATATTTTTGTTATACTCTTATTTCTTAGGTACTTGACTCAAGTATCAGTCATAGATTTTGAAATGAGAGTGATTTTTCCTTCACTGTATAGTGGTGGTAAATCAGCCTAAGGAGATATATTCAATCCCAAAACCTTCCTCAAACATGGAACATGGAAGACATTATGGATTTTCTAGTTTTTAGAAGCTCCACCTCATAAGAAACTTCTCCAACCATTCATATTATCTTGTATGGCCCATAAAACTTAGGTTTGAGCTTATTTTCTCAACCTTTCTTAATTGAAGATTATCTATAGGGTCACAACCTTATGAATACCATATCTGACACCTAAAATGATCTTTCTGTGTGCTTCCTATCTATATATAATTTTTTCTAATTTTGGGAAAATTATAGATGATCCTTTAGAATTCTCAAAATATCTTTACTTTTCTTTACCAAATCACTTGGTTTAAAAGATATACTATCTATGATGACTAACTCTATAATAGTTAATGCATCATATCTATAGAGTTATCTAAATGGAGAAATTACAATTGACATGTGATGGGTTTTGTTGTAGAAATACTCTCCCAAATGCAATCATTTGATCGGGGTTGATTGTTGATTGGTGGCATAATTCCTCAAGTATCCTTCTAGCCAATTGTATTTAGTTTTCTTGTTAGTTTATGAATGATAGCTTGTGTTAGTGGTGAGCTTTGTTCCTATTATATGGAGTAACTTCTTCCAAAAAGTATTGAGGAACCAGCTATCTCTTTTAGTGATAATGTTCTTGGGTAGCCCACACAATAAAAAAACCTCCTTGAAGAATAGTTCTACAACTTGTAGAGATTTATAGTCACTAGAGATGGTAAAAAATAAGCATACTTAGTCAATCTATCCAATAAAAAATGGATGTAGTCTTTACCTTATGCCTTGGTTAATCTGGTGATGAAATCCATGGAGATACTTTCCCATTTGTGTTCAAAAATGAGAAAAGGTTGTAGTAATCTGATAAAAAATTCTTGTTCCCCCTTGTTTTACTGACATGTGATGCATTCCCTGATGTTTGAGAGAACATCCTCTTGAAGAGTCTTCCAAGAAAACATTTCTTTGATCTTCTGATATGTTTTGCAGAATTGAGGGTGCCCTGTTGTTGGCACATTATGGTAAGCCTCTAATATCTTCTCTTTTACCTTGGATTTTGAAACCAAGAATGCTTTGTTCTTGAATAGTATTATACTTTCCACCATTGCATGTCGGTCATCCCTTTGTGCACCTTCTAGGACTCTAGTATCAAAGGGATCCTTGGAATATTCCTCCATGATGGAATCCTTCCAATCAATTAATATGATGTAGACATGACATAGTGTAGGTCTCTTAGAGAGTGCATCTTTCACAACATTCTTCTTTCCCTTGATATATTCAATATAAAAATCATATTCTTTTATCTTACTTGCCCATTTTTTCTACCTATCATTCAATTTTTATTGGCTCATGAATAATTTCAAACTGTTATAATCATTCTTGACCATAAATCTAGGTATTACATGAACTTCTCCAAAGCATGCATTGTAGCTAGAATATCTTTATCATATAAGGGATATCTATTTTAATTGTCCCTCAATATGCTAGTTTTAATTACTATGGGGTGTCCCTTCTAAGAAAGTACCACTCCAATTTCTTCACCAGAAGTATCACATTCTACAACAAATGGAAGTGACAAATTGGGAATTGCAAGAACTGAAAAATAGCTCATTGCCTCTTTTAGATTCTCAAAGGTCCCATGTTCTTCTATTTCCTATCCAAAGGATCCTAATTTAGTTTGATTGTTGATAGGTGTTGTAGATTGAGAAAATACTCTGAAAAAGCTCCGATAATAGATACACAGTCCAAATAAACCTCTTAGCTGGGACATGGTTGTAGGAGGGGGCTACTCTAAAATGGCTTAGATCTTTTGCTGATCAACCTGAACTCCTTTAGAACTAATGACATGTCCCAAATACAATATCCTTTTTGACCAAAACTCATATTTGGATATCTTTGTAAAGAGAGTCTGTTGTTATAGAATTCCCAAGACTATATCCAAATGCTTCAAATGTTCTTCCCATGTTTTTCTATAGATCATAATATCATCAAAGAAAAAAACATGAAATTTTGCAAGTAGGGTATGTGTAGGATCATCATGGAAAAAACAGGCCCTTAAGTGGCAAAAAATTCAGAAAAATTAGAGTTAGGAAACTTGACGTAAAAATTTGAATAAGTTATCTATATTATTTCAAAAATATGTAAGAATAATAGAATCAGAGAGGACTGAAATGCAGTTTTCAAACCACGAGGGGTTTTTTTAAATCTATTTGGTGAAAATTGAAATTGAATGTAGTACTTTTAAATTTCAGAGGAAAAGGGAAAATAAGAGGTTTCTGTTCAAATTCACCCTAACGTAAACAAAATTGATAATATTTTTTATAAGATTTTAAATATAAGTAGAGACTCACAGTCTCACGGGATGAAGATTTTTGGAATTTTACAAGTAACAATAATTATAATTTTTTTTATTACAAATTTTTAAAAATATAAAAATCATACATGCTTTACCACCTCCTAATGCAACCCCATGAATTAATTTTTTAATTCATAGTATGCAAAGCATAGACGCGATGCATGCTGGATTCAAAAATGCTGACAATTATCTGGAAAGAGCATAGACGTTTCAATTACTCATCAATCAGACTTTTAAATTCTAATTCAAATAGAAAATGAATAATAAATATTTATTAAATTCAAAGTAAAGAATAATTTATATTGATGGAAAATTGAGAATCTTATTTAAAAAACCTTTTCA
Organism: Sequoia sempervirens; assembly: GCA_007258455.2. Classification (NCBI taxonomy): domain Eukaryota; kingdom Viridiplantae; phylum Streptophyta; class Pinopsida; order Cupressales; family Cupressaceae; genus Sequoia; species Sequoia sempervirens. The sequence goes on along the minus strand of VDFB02047230.1, from coordinate 528,107,949 downwards.
TTTCATCAATTTTGGGTAAAAAAAAGTCCTTGGCCACATGGGCCATCATATCACCACTTTTTGGCCCATCATGATCCTACACATAGCCAATACTTACAAAAAATATGATTCATGCATGATTAGAACTTTATCAGAGAAATAGTGAGACCAAAGGGCATAACGAGGAACTCAAAATTCCCATAGTGACATCAAAAAATAGTCTTCTATACATATTCTTCCCTCATACAGATCTGGTGGTATCTAGACCTCAAATCAATCTTTGAGAAGTATACCACACAATGCAACTCATCAATCTACTCATCTATGCCCAATATGGGGTAATGGTTCTTAATGGTCTTCTTGTTCAATGCCTAGTAGTCTATAAACATTCGTAAACTATCATCCTTCTTGTTTACCAACACCACAAAATATGAAAAATGACTAGAGATTGGTCTAATGTATCCCATATTCAACAAATCCTTTTTTTATTTGTCTATCTCCTCCTTATATATCCAGGGATGATGGTAAGGAGTGGTCATAACCGACTTTCATCCTAGTTCAAGTTCTATGATATGATGGAAACCTCTATATGGTGGAAATCTAGGAAGCATGCCACTAAAAACCAATCTATTATTATCCATAATATTTAGTATATCCATATGAAATTGACCATTCATAGCTTTAGAAGATTCTTTTGGAATCACTAAACAACTAACAATCCAAAAAAACTTGGTTCTTTCAGATGATCCTCTCCATTCTCTTGGTTGATACTACTTGTGGACCTCCATTAGCCATTCCCTTTAAAATCACATCCTTCCCATTGGATTTGAGCATGAGTTCCATCATTTGGTAGTTTGTAGTATACTCACCCAATGAATGTAGCCATTGTACACCTAAAATTATATCAATTTCATAGAAACCAATAACATAGAATTCATTACAAACCTTATGATCTCCAAATGTTATGTCTAGCTTTTGAACTTTCTCCTTCCTGGGTAAGTTATACCTATTTGCCATAGTGACAATGAAGCATTAAATTTTTTTCACATCTAGCCTTATTCTATTCACAATTTCCTCATCAATGAAGTTGTTGGTAGCTCCTCCATCAATCAGAACCATCATTCTTTTCTTGGAAAGGAATCCTCAAAACTTGAAAGAGTAGTATTTATGTGTGCTAGATAGAGATGCTAGAATAATGCCATTGTCCTGATCCTTATCTTTCTCCCTTGGAAGGATTTATTTTAGATCATGAAACTCTTTAGACCCATCTGATTCTGATTCTTTATCATCAAGGACTTCTATATAGTGAACTTTCCCCTTACCAAGAAATATGCATCCTAGAACTGATGGCTCTATATAGGAGAAACAAAGTTTCTTCCTCCAGAGCTAATTCCTAGTCTCTTCATCTACCTTCTTCATCACATTAGGAGTTATATATTTGGGTCCTATTATTGGAACATGTAGTGGTCTTTTCTAGAACCCACCCTTATGTTTTCATGTATTGGGTTTAGGTGGTTCAGGGAAAACATTCTTTGGAATGGATGGCTTTGTTGGAAAAACAAGGACAAACAATTGAGAGGGGCAGTGAATCAGTTGTCAAAGAATATTTAAACTTTTCAAACATAACTTAATCTCAGATTTGATGAATGAAAAATAAACCATAAACAATAAACACATCAGAAGCATAGAGAAAACCAATATTTTTATGTCAAAACCCTATTAGGGGAAAAACCACAGTGAATGTTAGTCCACAATATTAAACCCTGTTAAAAGTATAATGAAAAATAATTGGAATGCAGATGCATTCAAGCACACTTCCTAGAGCTCACTACTCAAATACAAAAGGGCTCACTACCCAACAATACAAAGGAATTTGGATTAGATCTGTAGGGTATGAACTAAGAAAATAGCTTCTACACAAGCCTGATTACAGTTCCAGTTAAGCACAAAAACCTTCTTCACACTTCGCTCAAACTTCTTCACACTTTGCTCTGCAATCGAATGAATAAATAGATGTTTGCACACTTTCTCTTCCTCTGGATTTCCTTCACACCACTCACTAACTTTGTACAAACAACTACTCTTATATATCCGCAACATGAAATTACATCAACAACTTTGTCAGCCAAAAGTATAAAACAAGTTTACAATGTCGCCCAAATTTACAAATAAATTTTTAATGTGAATCATACACCATCGGAAAATATTATGATGTGACCCAAAACAAAATCCTTGAGTGCACCAAACATTCAAATTTTAATCTTCAAGGATTTGCAACACATTACAACCACTATGTCGGCGAAGAACATGAAAACCCAAACACACATGAGAAAAACATTTGACCTTGAGTAGACCGATCAACATGGATGTACAACAAAGATAGAGAATGATATAGAAGCATCCATAAGCAACAAGAACTAATAGAGAAGCATCCACAACAACAGAAATTATAGAAATCACATAATTTTCAATTAG
>VDFB02047230.1:528029371-528105395 GCA_007258455.2 Sequoia sempervirens | reverse complement strand
TTGGGACTAACTCCCAAGTTTTGTTTTTCTCAACTTGAATTATTTCTTCCTACATAGCCTTAAGCCAACATTCATCCAAAAGAGCTTCATCACAGTTTTTTGTTCAAATTCAGTGACTAAATAGAAGGTTGTATGCTCTGCCATTTGAGCTTGTTCTTCAAGTTTAGCAGTGTTTCTTCATGTTTGAACTCCAACATTTTTATCCCCAATAATCTGACTTTGAGGATGATTTTTAGCAACAGATTTTGAAGGAGTTTTGGGCACAAAATTTTTAGAACTTGTTGTTTCATCATGTTTAGGACTTGCTACCTCAACACTTTTAGGTATTGTTTCAAGTTATGTTTTTGTTTCTTCCTCATCATCCTGCACAAGATCAGTTTCTAAATGTGATCTTTTATCAACTTTCACATTGACTACCTCAACAATCTTATTAAGCCTTTTATTATAACATTTATAGGCTTTACTTTGAGTTGAGTATCCCAAAAAGATACCCTCATCACACTTTGATTGAAAGCTGCCTAGATGTTCATCATCTTTCTTAATAAAGCATTTGTTGCCAAAAATTTAAAAATGTTTTATAGAGGTAGACTTTCCATGCCATAATTCATAAGGAGTAAATTTTGATTTCACTCTAAGTTGCACCCTATTTAAAATGTATACAGTTGTATGAACAACTTCTTTCCAATACATGTCAGCCAACTTAGCCTCATCTAACATGGTTCTTGCCATTTCCTTCATAGTTATGTTTTTGCGTTCAACTACCCCATTTTGTTGAGGTGTTCTAGTGGCTGCATATTGCCTCTTAATACCATGTTGTTCACAATAATCAATAAATTCATGAGAAGTGAAATCTCCTCCTTTATCAGATCTCAAGCATTTATGTTTTAAATCAAACTCCTTTTCAACCATTTTATGAAAGATCTTGAATCTTTCAAATGCCTCTAACTTATGTTTAAGAAAAGTAACCCAAACCACTCTTGTATAATCATCCACAAACAACATGAAATACTTTTCACCATTAATTGTCCTTGTTCTAGTTGGGCCACAAAAATATTTATGCACTAACTGTAAAGGCTTAGTTGAAGAATGTTCTTTTGTCTTAAAAATGACTTTAGTTTGTTTACCACTTAAACATTCTTTACACGCATAGTTTTCTAGTTTGTTAAGGACTAGTAGACCTCTAACATTTTGGTTTTTCCTATTCTAACCAAATTTTCAAAATTTATATGTCCTAATCTTTTATTCCATAACGAACTTTCTTCAACTTGACCCATTAGACACATACCTTCATTGTTGTCATTACCAAAGGTGTCTAGGAGATTATAAACATTACCTTTAGTCCTTCTCTCTGCTGCAACAGTCTTTCCATATTTGTTCTTGATCTCACATCCTTGTTTAGTAAACATAACATGATAACCACTATCACAGATTTGGCTAACACTAAGTAAATTGTGCTTTAGGCCGTCTACATAATACACATCATAAATAGGTGTGTCCTCATTTAGCAGAAGTGAACCTTTACCTTTAATCTGTATACCAGAATTATCACCAAATTTCACATATCCACCATTATAATCTTCAAGTTTGATGAATTTGTTCTTGTCCCCTGTCATGTGGTTAGAACAACCACTATCTAGGACCCAAATGTCCTTCTTTTTAGAATGAAAATCAGTTTGAACAAGCATTGATTACTCTACGCTTTTAACAAATTTAGGTTTCCATACCATTTTTGTTTTCTTCTTTTTATTATGCAGATCAACTTTGCATTGTTTGACTATATGTCCCAAAGTGTTGCATTTAAAGCACCTGACTTGATTTACAAACCCAAAATTCTACTTATGCCCAAATCTTGGCATTCTAGAAGTTATTAACCTGCAAGAACTCACTTTGTGACCACACTTGTTGCAAAAGAAGCAGTAGCCAAAGAAATAAGGATTAAATCTGAATGATACTCTTTTGTTTTCAAAGGGGTATCCAAAGTTTTTACCAGATTCAGAATAATCTGATTTGAAACTCTTATTTGTAGAGTTAGATTTTTCTTTTGAATTATCAATTGAACACTCACCCTTTTCAAACCCAAGTCCAGTTTTATCCTTATGCAATTTCTGCTTACTAAGAGCATCATTAAGCTTTATTGTACTTTCATATCCTTCAACTTTCTTTCGAAGATCAACAACTTCTTTTTTCTAATCTTTGAATTTCTTTGTCTTTCATGCTCACAGTTATTTTAAGACAGTCCTCAATCCTCTTAGATTCTTCGAGTTTAATCTTCAAAGAGACTATTGCTTGATCTAGCTTTTGCTCTTGAGTAAGGACTTGTTTTTTTAGTTTTTTAATTTCCTTTAAAGCACATTTTAACTCGCCTTCAATATCTATTTCACCATCTTCTAATTCAGTTTTGTTGTTTGAATCTTCTTGTAGTTTGACTTCAGCCATAAACAGGGTCTCATCTTCTTCATCTAAAGAGTCTTTTGCTTCAGTTTTTGTTTCATCTTTATTGAACAGACTCTTTTTCTTTTTGAAATTGAACTTCTTTTTAGGTTTATAGACCTTCTTAGACTATTTTTCAGATTTTTCATCATCACTATTTTGATCACCATAGGGACATTTAGCTGTGAAATGTCCAATTTTTCCATAGTTGAAACATTTAAAGGGAAGTTTTCCTTTGTATTTACCTGACCCCTTTTTCAATTTTCTAACAAAATGAGATTCCTGTGTATCAGAGTCTTCTAACTCATTTTCAACTACAATTTCCCTTTTTTCAGTTTTAAAAGCAATTTCTTTTCCTAGTAAATTGTTTTTGCTTGTTCTCATTTCAAAGGCAGTAACAATTCCTTGTAGATCATCTAAGGTAAGATTATCAAAGTGTTTCTTTTCTTCAAGAGTTGAAACCTTAGTTTCATTTTTAGGATGTAAGGTTCTAATGACCTTTTTCACCACATAAAACTCTTCTATTTCTTCTCCTAAACCTCTCATTGCATTAACAACTTCACTTATTCTCAAAAAATATTCAGCCACCTTTTCATCATCATTCATTTTCATTTCCTCAAACTAAGTTTTGAGAGTAAGAATCTTTGATTCTTTGACTTTATCATTTCCTTGATAAATGTTTTCAAGTTTTTTCCAAATCTCCTTAGCAAATCTACAGAGCATGACTTTAACAAATACATCTTTGGTTAAGCCACACAAAAGAGCATGTTTGGCTCTAGCATTAGTTTCATACTTCTTTTCAACAGAATATGTGGGTATTGTGTGGATGGAATAAAATAAATCCATCTAGAACTATGCTCCAAACATCAAGATCAATTGAAATCAAATATGTTTCCATTATGACTTTCCAGAACACATAATCTATACCATCAAATAATGGAGCTCTAGTCACAAAAGTACCTTCTTGAACTTGTGACATGTTTGATTGACTTCCAAAAACTAGAATCAATCCTAGGTGGATTAGACCTATGAAAGGACCCTACACTCTAATACCAATTGTTGGAAGACTGAAACCACTGAGGGGGGGGGGGGTGAATTAGTGATTTATGAAAGTCACAATAATTTAAACTTTGAAACCATAAAATAAAATGACTATTGAAGAACAAACTTCACATGAACTTAGACAATACTATATGTATTACAAGTTAGATAAAAATTTCATTAACAAAGACTGGCTTGATAAATTTTGCACATATATCAAAGCTTGTAACTAAACCATTTATGTAAGATGCTTTGATTTAAAGAATGGGTAGAAATGAAATGGACTGAGCATCAATAATTTTAAAAATCCCAAGAAAATGAACCAATCACATATAGAAACATCACATAACACCAGAATTTTGTCCTGAGGTGAAAAACCCTCTAGGGGAAAAAAAACCACTCGAAAAATATTTCCTTTATTCACTTAGAGCAAGAAATCTTTCAGATTTAGGAGCACCAAATTTTACAAGATTATAGGAGCACCAACTCCTTTCAATGCATGACAATTATAACATCCTATCAGAACCCTAGAAGTGAAAATTTTGCAACTCTAGAATTTTAATAGAAGACTATGTATATAAATATTTCAATAAGCACACTGAAAAATAATGTTGTATAAAATTGACATCTTCTTTTACAAAGTATCTGAGATTCAATGATTTTCAATATAAACCCAGTTTCTTGTCACTATAAAGATAAAAAATCTGATGTTTCACAAGAGCTTTTCTCTTCTTTTTAGTAACCCCAGAAATACAACAAAAAATTCTTAAATAAATGCATAAGAATCTCTACAGAAAGGTTTGCAACTGTAAGAACAATCTCCAGATGAGATTCCAGAAACCCTAATGGGTTTTCAATCATAATCATCAAAAGATTAAGCATTTTAACAAAAGTCTTAACAACATAACCCATAAGGGTTTGTAACAGTTATGGCCAACTGTTGAATAACTAAGAAACAAAATTTTATCATCTTGTGCATAAAATAGCTTCCTTTTTTTTTTTTTCAAAAACAAATAATAAGATCCTTTTAATACCCTTAACAATTGTTTTAGCAAGAAAATTTCAATGCAAAACCGATAGTATGTGATATTTTTTCCTTTACCTATTCATGATGGGAGAAAGAGAAACAAATACCATAAATTACTGTTGAAGACCATCATAACTGCTGAGCTGAAGACTTCCATCAATGAGCACTGCTTTTTTTCAACTTCCTCAATTAAGGTTTTACCAGAAATATGCAATCACAATTCCATGGTGGCAGCTAGGGTTTCACAAGTTTACACAATGAAACAATAAAAACTCTACCCCACATTTCCCCCAAGTCTTATGAAGAATTTTCAAAAGAGTATAATCATTTGGAATCTGAACATCATAATACATTTGAATCCGTTGTCAAAGATTAAATCCTTAACTTATGATGGTTGTCGATACCTGTGACTTCCAAGTGACTTTAAACAAAGTCAAAAACTTTATATTCATAACACTCGATGTCACATGCTTAGTGTGACCGAAACATAAGCATCAAACCAAATTTGATATGTCTGACTCCTTCAATGTTTAGTATGCTCGACAAGGGCTTGATTTACTTTGTTTAACAAAGACCTTATATCTCTTTAGTGTTTGACACCATTTATGGTGTAAAATATAAATATTTCAATATCCTCACCATAGGATATATTAACCATGAAATTCTTCAAATACATTCACCAATGTAACATATACAATTGAAATATAAGTTACTTGAAGTCATGTACTATATTTCTTGAAGACCCCGTTAGTAAAAATACTCTATGAAGAAAATATATACAAATGACCTAAACCTGTAATCTACATTTCTTGAAAATTGTATGTGCAAACATAAGAATTCATATCACATTTGAACTGTCAGTCCATATAAAAACAAATTTGCACAAATGTATAAGCAAATGTATACCTCAACAAGAAATTTCCAATGTATATGTTAGTCAGAGTTTGTATGCCACTATCCATGGTGTCTAAGATGCCTGATCAAAACACATGTTATCATGTAAAACCCGACTTGTAGCACCCTGAAAGATAAACACCATTAGCAACAACATGCATCAAGAGTATCAATATGTATCAAGAGCCCAAACATCATATTCCCTAAAACAAATGCATGTCCTTCTATGATGAACATATGTCAAACATTAGTACCAACCATGTAAATCACCTATAAACATCATGTGCCACCAAGATCATATAAAATCACCATGTGAACCAACTGAAGGCCATGTTTTGTCATCAAGGACAAACAATAAGCAACTGAAAGCTAACAATTTCAACCATGACTATGTATTAGGTGACTATAATGTTGGGACATGAATATAAGGTTATAAGGAGGCTTGTGATTAGACCTATATCTTGGATTCTCTTTCCATCCAACTACATGATTCCTTTATCAAGGGACTCATGTTCTAATTTTAATGAATCTACAACTAATTTAGGAATAACTATGGTGCTAACACTAGAATTGGTCATGGAATTATCTAGGAGCTTATTCCCTACAATGAGGGTTAAGAATGAGGTGTTTTTTAAATTGCTTATGTCATCCCTATCCTATTTTTGCTTCATGTTCATGAAATTTGTAGCTCCTAAATCCTAAGGCTATTGAACTGGCCTTTTCTCTTTTTCTTGATCACATTTTGGAGCTAGATTGGTCTATAGGTTTGGTCTATCCTCTCCCAAATCCTCTTAAAAAAGGATTTCTATGAGGGGATAACCAAAATTTCTCATAAAGAAATGTTGGCAGGGGCCTTCTTCAATTGTTTGACCACATTAAGTGATCCAAGAAATGGTATCTTTTCCTTGAAAGGGAACACCTCTTTCATCTTTTGAAAGGTTTGAACCACCATGAGTGAACAAGTAGTCTTATCCATGACTACCTTAGGTTTTTGAACTTGAGGTATAGGCTCTCCAATGAACCTCCACTTAGAGTGGGTGTTGCAGTTTGACTATAATTGTGGAGTCTTCAATGTTGAAGCTTCATTAGAAAACATTGCATCCTCATTCTCCATCCAAGAGAAAAGAGCATGATCTGAGGAAATCTTTGCATCTTTTCCAATGGCATACCTCACATCCGAGAATTAAGCATAGAAGTCTCCACCCTGAGGGACTGGTAAGCGTATACTCTAGCATCCAATGAGACACCTTAATTTCTTTGTCCTTCCACCATCTACTAAATATTTCTTCTCAGACAGTTCTAAGGCATGTGTGCATCATTACATGGGAAACACTAGGAATTTGTGTCATCTGCCAAATTATTTTTGGCCTATGACTAGACCTCTAATGGGATTCAAATGTATGGTCTATTGTATATTTTGAACTGAAACAATCTAGTTTGATGGTTGCAATTGGTTATTCCATCTCACACCTCCCTAATGTTGATTGTGTTGGAATGATGATCTCCCTCCTTGATAGCCTTGGAAGGGGGATTTGGGGGTTATTGCTTGTTACTGCTTTATATTGATAATCTCATTGGAGAATTTCTATAATATTTTCTTCATGTCGTTTACTTCTGCAACTAATGAAAAGGAAGCAGAGGTAGTTTACTCCACATTAGGGTACACATACATAGAAAGTAGAGGTTTGGAAAAAGTGATAGGAGAAGTTTATTCTTGGGGTTCTACTAATATCTTTGGGAACATTGGCATAGGTAGTCTAGGTGAGATATTTCTAGCATTGATTAAGTTGTTTTAAGCTCTTACCACCAAATCATATGCATTCAATAGAGTGCTACCCCCAAGTGAATAGATCGTGACCACTATGTTGAAGTTGAAAGCCTTTAAATATAAAACAAATTCCATATTTGTAGATGGTCAAGCAGTGACAGGGATCTTATGCTAGGCCTTATAGAATCTCGCATTGAAGTCTATGACAACCTCTTATGGCGCTCTCTTTATTGTTATCAACTATTATAATAGGGATGAGTGATCTCCCTTCTTTGAGAAGCGCTTGAAAAATTAGTCTTCAAGCCGATCCTAGGCACTAATAGAGCTAGGGGCTTGCGATATATATACTAGTATTGAGCTTTTCCTTTGAAGGAGGTTGCCGACAACTTGAGCACTACATTTTCCTCTATGCTATTACAAATTGTGCACACATCAGTGACATCTTGAAGATGCTCCTCTGAGGTTTTTAAATCCTCCCCAATGAACTTGGGGAGTGATTTCAGAGAAGTTGTAGGGATTAGATCCCATACCATTGGAGGAATGAGAGGAATGAGAGGCATAAGAAGTTTGTCATTATTCTAGGCTATAATTTTTTTGGGTTCTTGAGTGGCCATAGGAACTTGTGGTTGAGCTTGCTAAGTAATGGACTGGTTGCTCTAGTAGGGGCTATGATTACTAAAGGAGGTAGCAATAGTCTTGGGTTACAAGGTGTTTGTGATATAGTCACTAGCCTATGGCTCATGCATCTAACTTCTAATCAGATAATTAAAATAGGTCCCACTAGGTGTAACAAAAAATTGAACTATTGATCCCTAAAACTTGTGCTTCAAGAAAACAACCTTATGGAAAGTTCAATGGGTGGGGGAAAAATTGTGCTCTACTAGAAAATATCTGAGATTTTAAAAGCTGACTCTTCATTCATGTTTAAGGGAGGAAATAGGTAGGAAGAAATAAACATAAACAAATCTAAACTAGGGTGATGCAACAAAGCTTTTACAACATTTCAAATCTCACTTCAAATAACCTAGGAATATCATATTCTATCAAGCCTTAGTGGGTGATTCCTAAGAAAATATTTGGATGCTATGCTTTGTGCTTACCAAGCCTTAGTCATTTCATTCTCTTTTCAACAACAAAGGGTCTGTGACACTTTGTGTTCAATTCTTAGGATTTTTTACATTTCGTTATTCAAAGTGGGATTTGAAATGTTGTAAAAGCTTTGGTGCACCTCCCTAGTTTAGAATTTTTATGTTTATTTCTTCCTACCCTTTTCCTCTCGTAAACACAAACAAAGAGTTGACTTCTAAAACCTCGAAGGTTGTCCAGTGGATGACAATTTGTCCCCCATTCAATGAAGTTTCCATAAGTCTATTTTCTTAAAGTGTAGATTTTAGGGATCAACCGGGCTATTTGAAGGTCCCCTTCCATGCTACTTTATGGGAGGGAAGAAAGGCTTACCTAATTATTAGAGTTCTCTTCTCTTGAATTAGCATAAAAGATAGAGATAATAAGAAATAATGGAATGATAGGCTTGTTGAGTTGATGAAGGTGGAGGAAACTATGAACCAAGTAATGCATACACTTGAGAATCATCAAAAATAAGTCAAGAAGACTATTCACAAGAAGGATTTAAATAGATTATTCAAGGAGGGATACTTGGTGCTAAAGTTGGATGTTGATAGAGCCAAGGATAAAAGGAATACTATATTTTGTATCATCTAGAGTGGCCCCTTTATTATTACTAGCTATAAGGAGGCCAATGCATTTGATCACTCAAAGCTAGATGGTGAAACTCTTCCTATAGCAATGAATTAGATACACATCAAGCCTTTATTTTGGCATAAAATTATAAAAAATCATGTATATATTAGTTAAGTAGTTGTTGCTTTTCATGAAAATTTATTAAACACTCTACATTCTAACTAGGGCAATAGATGATTTAGATTGTTTGGTTTTTCTCCAAGTCATTTTGTGCATGTTCTATTTTGTGGCATTTTGATGCAATCCATTTTTTCATTATTGTTGTATTTATCACTTTATTACCAATAGAATATTAAGGCTTCTAAATATTATGATTAATAGGAAATCATCCCATAGAGGCTACCAAATATTTGACACGTTGTGCCCCCCCTTGTTTTACCCATTGATCAAAACTAATCCAAGAGATTTTAAGTGGGTTTCCCATGTTAGTTGTTCTTTTGTGTTGTGGTTTTCCCTTACCTTGTCCCTTAGTTGGTCACTCAAAAGTAAAATACAAAACAATACAAATTTTGGATTTTTTTTAGGTTCCTATCTTGTAAAATCCCAATTAGGCATCTCTAGTTCAAATTTGGATAAATTTGAGTAAAAATTGACCAATTTATTCTTTTGTTGAGTCTATAGTGTCTAATAGATCTTGTAGGATTTTGTTAGAAATTAAAGTAACCACTAAAATATGGAAATTTGATTAAACTTGCAAGCTTGAAAACTAAACTATAGAATATCAATGGAGAAATATTTATAAAAACAAGGAAAATATTACAACTCAATATCCATACACATAACACGAGGATTTACATGGATAAAACCCTTTTGGATAAGAAAATCCACCAATAAAAGAGGAAAATCTATATTAATCTTCAAAGAGATGCAATACATAAAATTCCCTTAATCTTGCATCCAATCCAGTAGCATCTATGCACCTATAAAACATTTGATAATGTCTCCATCTCAACCCCTCAATATATAGACTCATGGGGGTTCAAAATACCACCATAAAACATTACCGTGGGTCAAAAAAAGCGTCCAAAATACCATGATAAAAATTGATATGACCCTTACATGCTAAGCATGGTCTCTTACATGACTTTACACCCTCTTACAGGTTGTCATAAAAATTCCTTATAAAATAGGAGATTCTCTTACATGCATCATAGACCATGTGTAGCTTATGCAAAGATTCTCTTATGCATGGCATAACTTGTTCTCACATTTAAAATTATCTCCCATACTTTTAGGCTTTATGGTTATCATAGAATCTATCATAACAACCTTAAAAATATATTTTCCATGTTAGGTCCCTAAATGGGCATCTTTTGACAACTACGTACTAACTTATTTTTCAAGGCACTAACCTATAAAAAAGTGCCAACCCAAAATATCACACCCCTTTTGATGGAGCACACAAATTTAATAATATAAATGTAAAATTATCATGAGAAAATATAAAATAATAATAAATAAGTTAGGAATGTCCAAGGTTGAGACACCTTAATTAAAAAAAAATTTGTGGTGATCCGGATGTAGATAGATTGAAGCCAAATTCCCAAAAAAATGAACTTTACAGAGATTTGAGTGTCTACTAGACATTGAAAAATATCTAAGGTATTGGGACATGTTTTGATCTCAACCCAAGTTCTATATGGTTAGTTTTGAAGTTTCTTCATATAGGTTCAGTAGTGAGTCCTAACCTCGCATAGATCAATGAAGTTTGAAAATTACTAAGTATGGAATTTGTGAACTTTTGTTGTCCATCTAACATGTGGTTATTCCTAAGTGAACCAACTCAAAGAAAAAATGGTGCAATTTTGATGAAGTTTCAAGATCCACATGGACCTGATGGAGGTTCCCGACCTACATGGATTGGATGATAGTAAATTTCTTGCATTTGGCTTAATGAAGTCTAAAAATTGCTAAGTATAATTTTTATGGACAAATGGAAGTGAACTTACCATAAGGTTTAATGGTAAGTGAAATGTCTACATGGACTTTTATAAAATCAATATTATATAAGCTTTAGTAGAGTGATAATGTCCTACATGTTCAATTTTAGATAATTTTTCTACATAGAATTGATGCTCATTATGTTTCCACATGGGTATGATACTGATAAATTTCTCACATGGCCTAATGCCATTTTTATTCTGCATATCCAAATTGACCCCAATATCTTATGGATGTCTAGTTCAATGTCAACTTTTTGCAATATTAGAGATGGAGAGATTGAAAGTTCCTGAAGAAAAATGAAAGAAAAAAGCTAGGATTTTTTGGGCTTGTAGAACCTTGTGGAGATCTTTTAAGTTCATAGATTGTCTCAATGGATGGTTTTTTTTTCCATATCTTGTTGAAGGGAAAGGTTCCACCAATGCCAAATGAGTTCAAAGTTTTATAAAGAGAAAAAATGAGGACCCAATGAAGAACAAAATGTGGTAGGGAGTTTACACAAAGTCCTAAAAGACTATAGGCTATTGAAAACTTTTGATAAATGATGGGATGTTTCCATGTACCACTTGATTTTTTTCTTTTCAACCAAAGCAATGGAAAAACCACATAGCTGATGAGGGTTGAATTTCCACAAAAGGTTAAATTGCAAAGATAAATTCTAGGAAACACCATGCTACTAAAACTCCCTCAAGTTCTACTAAATTTTATTCCATGGATGATCTAGAAGGGTCTTAAACTCATGTTTTCCATGGATTCCAAAGGGAAAAGAAATTCCAATGCTACATTTATTAAATTGTAGACCCCTTTCTATCAGGCAACCATTTTGGGGTCACTCTTATAGCAGATTTCATAAAATATTATTCACTTCTTCCTCACAATCAACAATGCATAATTATGTTAGTAGTATTGGGCATGATATGCACACCTCCTAGATGAGGATTCTAATGCAGAAATGTCATACATGATTGAGACTATCATGGCTAGGGTTTCCTTCTTTGTCGTGTGGTTTTTCCTCTCATACACCCTTTTGATGTTTAAAAGGAACTTTTTTTCTCATTATATAAAGGGTTTTTCCCTTTCTTTCTCTAGTAGACTTGTATTTTTTTCATCTTCTCCAACTATAAATAGAATTATTCCCCTTTATCAATAAGATTTTTATTTCCACCCCCTCTCTCTTATTTCATTCTATGTACATCTTATTACCTCTATTCTTAGATGAAAATTTATCAGTTTTTCTACGTTTGTATGTTGTTTTAATTTTATTTGTAGGTTTTTATTATGGATCATTTCTTCTCTTTTAGTGTATATAAAACCCTAACCTCTAAACATATCACTAGTATTTTGTAATAGAGAGTTGTGTGAGTAATCCTAGTAATCCTACTAATTTTATGTGTTATTTAGGTAGGAAGAAATAGATTATAATCTTGGTACATCACCATCCTTTCAATTTCCTAATTCTCTCTCTTCTCTTTTACCTTTGCAAGCTAATAAAATCAGGTTAATTTTAGAGTTATTCAATGTTGGGTTGGATCAACACTATCACATCTAGGTTAGAGAGGAAGAAATCCTTCTTTAGAGGTTTGATATCATCTGAAATGTCTCACATCTTGAGATTAAACCCATGTTTCACTAGAATGATGAACAACAAATTCACTAAGGTTTCCTTTCAAGTACTAATAGTTGATTTAAAGTTTCATTAAAAACTACACCATTTTTGGTGATCTCAGTTGTAGATCTAAAATTCATAATCTTGGATAGTCTCCCAAGTGGCAAGGGTGTCAAACCTAGGTGTAGGTTGGGAAGCTAAGGATCAATTACAAAGGTGGGTAGGGAATCCTCCAATTTTTTCTATATTAAATAAATATGGGTTTTCTTAAGGTGCTACAACATATATCACCACAAATATTAGATATTAACTTTAATACAAACCATACCCATTTTAGAGTTCACCCATTTTTTGGCTTACTTTACCCCTATATGTTCCGTTATGATACTCAAGTTCAATAATCTTATTAGATTAGATATTCTACCATATAAATTTCTATAATGTGATTAATGACGGTCTGTATGTTGTATATATTTAGAGATGGTAGTGAGTTATACACTATAATAAATAAAATTAAATAATTTTATATCGAGTTGTTTTCTAGTGTGTTGATATTGTGGGAACATGGAACCAATACTAGAGGAGTTCCTTTTTGTAGTTAGACAATAGAGTCTTTGAGCTCATACAAACTTATAATTAATATAATCAAATATGATATCACATCTTCTTGAGATTCTCTATAGTTTCAAGTTTATGCTTACTTCTTGACCCACAATAAAAGTTTAGATCCTCTCTTTTCACAAATCCAAAGTCCACAATAAGGAACCACTCTAATAGCACCTGATGTGTATCTAGTTTAGAAACCTTATCATCTAGTTCCAATTCTAGTAGCCACAGTAAAGGAATTTCAATAGTCTAACAATAATCATAATCACAACATAGTTAAATGTTCTTTTTATGTCCAAAATTCAATTTAATCAAGAGTATAGGAAAATTGAGAACATCAATACAATCTTTTTATTCTTCAAAATCTCATAACCATATTATCATTAAAGCAATGAATTCTTCCTTCTACTAAAAACAAACCAATCAATGCATCCATTCACTATTGATGTACCCTCAAAATTGAATAAATTCATCATTTATACTTTAAAACTAGGGAATTTAAACAATCAACTCACTTGATTATTACAAAATATAATCAACATAGTTTTTTTCCATAAAAAATATTCATATGTTAATATTATAAAACCATCAAAATCATTTGAATTAGTTTTAGGGATTATCAAAACTTTTTCCACCAATAATAACTTTACTCAAAGTTTTTGGATCTATAGGAACAACCCAGTTGCATGACACTTTATTAGGATCAGGGATTGTTAGGTGTTCAATAGGGTTGAGGATTTCCACCCCACTTAGAACTATGTGATTGATTGGAACTTAAAAAAATTATCCAAGTGTTGAAGAATTTTTTATGATAAGAAATGAAAAAATAAATCATCGGGAATTTTAAGTGTTCCTTTAACACTCTAAATTACCAATTCTTGAAAAATCATAAAATATTTAGTAACGAACATGAACTATTAGTAATTTCTACTTTCTCCAAAATAAGGTGGAAAATTTTATTTTACCTAAGTAGATTTGAAAATTTGACTTCCTTAGTGTCAAGGAATTGTTAGCAATAAGACATTGAGCACGAAATCACCAGGTATTTGTAATGTCCATAACATACGATTTTAATAAAAGGCTAATTCACAGGCTATATTCAACACACATAAACATACAGACACAAAGATAATACTCCAATATATTGATAAAATTTGAAGTCTCATTCACATAAATGATATATCAATTACAACTCACAACAATGATTCAAAATGTCATACAAGGTTACCAAATATCAACAACAATATTATTACCCTTCCTTATAGATTCCTTGAAGCTCAAATGCAATACCTAAATGACAATACCCTCATGAACCAAAGGGGTTTCATCCTATGATCCTAGTGATCATTGGATTTTTGTCCACAGGAGGAATTAGGCACAAGTTTCTCAAAATACAAAATAATGACTTAATAGTTTGATGCCCATTACATGAATTGACTTCCTACATTTATGTGATAACAATTTCTCTTAAGGAAAAAAATGTTCTTTTATGAAAATAGAACCAAACCATAGAATTTATAATTATCATGCCACCCTATGGACCTATCCACATGCTTCCTTGGCCCCTTCTTCCTGAAACTTTGCAATTGATATCACATGATCTAGAGGTGTCTTATCCATTATGCCTACTGAAGTAAGTGTCATTTTTCTAGCACAATCATCTTCTAGTAACAATATATTTCTGGTACCTAATCCATTTACCTTGATATTTGGATGTATAGTGAAAGTATAATCATAGATGCTATGTTCCAAAATATAATATGTAATGTACTCCTATTTAATAATGTAGAGAGATTCCTAGAAGTGATTCTACTATGGTATAGTGAGCTTGGATTGACAATTTTTTGATGGTGATATCTTTTCAATATATGACCCTTTTCCATGGGCTCTAGATATGAAGTGAGTTTTTTATTGTGGATGTTACATTACAAACCACAAGACATGATGTACTCCTATGGAGGAGTGTTGAGGAATTCTTGGATTCCGCTCTTTAGTTAATTTCTCAAAAAAGAGGACATGATAAGTCCTCCCCTCTCAAGATTGTTTTTTCTTAAGCAATACAAATTAGAGTGTTCAAGCATGTCAAGTCCTTCCCAAGTGGAATATTTATTGGTAGATTATTCCAATGCACAAGATATTTTTGTTATACTCTTATTTCTTAGGTACTTGACTCAAGTATCAGTCATAGATTTTGAAATGAGAGTGATTTTTCCTTCACTGTATAGTGGTGGTAAATCAGCCTAAGGAGATATATTCAATCCCAAAACCTTCCTCAAACATGGAACATGGAAGACATTATGGATTTTCTAGTTTTTAGAAGCTCCACCTCATAAGAAACTTCTCCAACCATTCATATTATCTTGTATGGCCCATAAAACTTAGGTTTGAGCTTATTTTCTCAACCTTTCTTAATTGAAGATTATCTATAGGGTCACAACCTTATGAATACCATATCTGACACCTAAAATGATCTTTCTGTGTGCTTCCTATCTATATATAATTTTTTCTAATTTTGGGAAAATTATAGATGATCCTTTAGAATTCTCAAAATATCTTTACTTTTCTTTACCAAATCACTTGGTTTAAAAGATATACTATCTATGATGACTAACTCTATAATAGTTAATGCATCATATCTATAGAGTTATCTAAATGGAGAAATTACAATTGACATGTGATGGGTTTTGTTGTAGAAATACTCTCCCAAATGCAATCATTTGATCGGGGTTGATTGTTGATTGGTGGCATAATTCCTCAAGTATCCTTCTAGCCAATTGTATTTAGTTTTCTTGTTAGTTTATGAATGATAGCTTGTGTTAGTGGTGAGCTTTGTTCCTATTATATGGAGTAACTTCTTCCAAAAAGTATTGAGGAACCAGCTATCTCTTTTAGTGATAATGTTCTTGGGTAGCCCACACAATAAAAAAACCTCCTTGAAGAATAGTTCTACAACTTGTAGAGATTTATAGTCACTAGAGATGGTAAAAAATAAGCATACTTAGTCAATCTATCCAATAAAAAATGGATGTAGTCTTTACCTTATGCCTTGGTTAATCTGGTGATGAAATCCATGGAGATACTTTCCCATTTGTGTTCAAAAATGAGAAAAGGTTGTAGTAATCTGATAAAAAATTCTTGTTCCCCCTTGTTTTACTGACATGTGATGCATTCCCTGATGTTTGAGAGAACATCCTCTTGAAGAGTCTTCCAAGAAAACATTTCTTTGATCTTCTGATATGTTTTGCAGAATTGAGGGTGCCCTGTTGTTGGCACATTATGGTAAGCCTCTAATATCTTCTCTTTTACCTTGGATTTTGAAACCAAGAATGCTTTGTTCTTGAATAGTATTATACTTTCCACCATTGCATGTCGGTCATCCCTTTGTGCACCTTCTAGGACTCTAGTATCAAAGGGATCCTTGGAATATTCCTCCATGATGGAATCCTTCCAATCAATTAATATGATGTAGACATGACATAGTGTAGGTCTCTTAGAGAGTGCATCTTTCACAACATTCTTCTTTCCCTTGATATATTCAATATAAAAATCATATTCTTTTATCTTACTTGCCCATTTTTTCTACCTATCATTCAATTTTTATTGGCTCATGAATAATTTCAAACTGTTATAATCATTCTTGACCATAAATCTAGGTATTACATGAACTTCTCCAAAGCATGCATTGTAGCTAGAATATCTTTATCATATAAGGGATATCTATTTTAATTGTCCCTCAATATGCTAGTTTTAATTACTATGGGGTGTCCCTTCTAAGAAAGTACCACTCCAATTTCTTCACCAGAAGTATCACATTCTACAACAAATGGAAGTGACAAATTGGGAATTGCAAGAACTGAAAAATAGCTCATTGCCTCTTTTAGATTCTCAAAGGTCCCATGTTCTTCTATTTCCTATCCAAAGGATCCTAATTTAGTTTGATTGTTGATAGGTGTTGTAGATTGAGAAAATACTCTGAAAAAGCTCCGATAATAGATACACAGTCCAAATAAACCTCTTAGCTGGGACATGGTTGTAGGAGGGGGCTACTCTAAAATGGCTTAGATCTTTTGCTGATCAACCTGAACTCCTTTAGAACTAATGACATGTCCCAAATACAATATCCTTTTTGACCAAAACTCATATTTGGATATCTTTGTAAAGAGAGTCTGTTGTTATAGAATTCCCAAGACTATATCCAAATGCTTCAAATGTTCTTCCCATGTTTTTCTATAGATCATAATATCATCAAAGAAAAAAACATGAAATTTTGCAAGTAGGGTATGTGTAGGATCATCATGGAAAAAACAGGCCCTTAAGTGGCAAAAAATTCAGAAAAATTAGAGTTAGGAAACTTGACGTAAAAATTTGAATAAGTTATCTATATTATTTCAAAAATATGTAAGAATAGAATATGTAGAAAATTGAATGTAGTTTCTCAACAAATAGGTTTTTTTTTTTTTTAAATCTATTTGGTGAAAATTTGAAATTTCAATGCAGTAGTACTTAAATTTCAGGGAAAAAATAAGAAGTAGGTGTCTGTCTGACCACCCTAACCACAATAAAATGATAATATTTTTTTATAAGATTTTAAATATAAGTAGAGTACTCATGTCTCAATGTGATGCATATTTTTTGTAATTTTTTTACAAGTAAATAATTAATTATGAATTTTTTATTAAAACTTTTTAAAAATATAAAAACTCATATGTTTGACCACCTTAACTTGGTCAAAACTTCATGAAATTCAATTTATTTTAATCCTATAGTATGCGAAGCATAGAATGTGATGCATGTTTTGGATTCAAAAACTTTGAAACCATTTGAAAGATATAGATGTTTTTCAATCAGCCTATCAATAAGGACTTTAGTCGTAATTGAAATAGAAAATGAATAATAATTATTTATTAAATTCAAAGTAAGGAGTAATTTATATTGATGGAAAATTGAGAATCTCCTTTAAAAACCCTTTTCGTTTCATCAATTTTGGGTAAAAAAAAAGTCCTCAGCCACATGGGCCATCATATCACCACTTTTTGGCCCATGATGATCCTACACATACCCCAATACTTACAAAAAAAATGATTCATGCATTATTAGAAATTTATCAGAGAAACAGTGAGACCAAAGGGCATAACGAGGAACTCAAAATTCCCATAGTGACATCAAAAAATAGTCTTCTATACATCTTCTTCCCTCATGCAGATCTGGTGGTATCTAGACCTCAAATCAATCTTTGAGAAGTATACCACACAATGTAACTCATCAATCTACTCATCTATGCACAATATGGGGTAATGGTTCTTAATGGTCTTCTTGTTCAATGCCTGGTAGTCTATAAACATTCGTAAACTATCATCCTTCTTGTTTACCAACACCACAAAAGATGAAAAATGACTAGAGATTGGTCTAATGTATCCCATGTATTCAACAAATCCTTTTTTTCTTTCTCTATATCCTCCTTATATATCCAGGGATGATGGTAAGGAGTGGTCTTAACTGACTTTCATCCTAGTTCAAGTTATATGATATGATGGAAACCTCTATACGGTGGAAATATGGGAAGCATGCCACTAAAAACCAATCTATTATTATCCATAATATTTTGTATATCCATATGAACTTGACCATTCATACCTTTAGAAGATTCTTTTGGAATCACTAAACAACTAATAGTCCAAAAAAACTTGGTTCTTTCGGAAGATCTTCTCCATTCTCTTGGTTGATGTTTACTTGTAGACCTCCATTAACCATTCCCTTTAAAATCACATCCTTCCCATTGGATTTGAGCATGACTTCCATAATTTGGTAGTTTGTAGTATACTCACCCAATGAATATATCCATTGCACACCTAAAATTACATCAATTTCATAGAAAACAATAACATAGAATTCATTACAAACCTTATGATCTCCAAATGTTATGTCTAGCTTCTGAAATTTCTCCTTCCTGGGTAAGTTATACCTATCTACCATAGTGACAATGAAGCATTAAAAATTCTTCACATCTAGCCTTATTCTCTTCATAATTTCCTCATCAATTAAGTTGTGGGTATCTCCTCCATCAATCAGAACCATCACTCTTTTCTTGGAAAGGAATCCTCAAAACTTGAAAGAGTAGTATTTCTATGTGCTAGATAGAGATGCTAGAATAATGCCATTGTCCTCCCTATCTTCCTCCCTTGGAAGGATTTATTTTAGATCATGAAACTATTCAGACCCTTCTGATTCTGATTCTTTATCAGAAAAGACTTCTATATAGTGAACTTTCCCCTTACCAAGAAATATGTGTCCTAGAACTGATGGCTCTATATAGGAGAAACAAAGTTTCTTCCTCCATAGATAATTCCTAGTCTCTTCATCTACCTTCTTCATCACATTAGGAGTTACATATTTGGGTCCTAGTATTGGAACATGTAGTGATCTTTTCTAGAACCCACCCTTATGTTTTCATGTGCTAGGTTTAGGTGCATCAAGGAGAACATTATTTGGAATGGATGGCTCTATTGGCCAAACGAGGACATACAATTGAGAGGGGGGGTGAATCAGTTGTCTTAGAATATTTAAACTTTTCAAACTTAACTTAATCTCAGATCTGATTAATGAACAATAAACCATAAACAATCAACACATCAGAAGCACAAAGAACACCAATATTTTTACGTGGAAACCTTATTAGGGGAAAAACCATGATGGATGTTAGTCCACAATATTATACCCTGTTAAAAGTATAATGAAAAATAATGGGAATGTGCATGCATTCAGGCACACTTCCTAGAGTTCACTACTCAAATACAAAAGGGCTCACTACCCAACAATACAAATAAATTTGGATTAGATACGCAGGGTATGAACTGAGAAAATAGCTTCTACACAAGCCTAATTACAGTTCCAGTTAAGCACAAAAAACCTTCTTCACACTTTGCTCTGCAATCAAATGGATAAATTGATGTTCACACACTTTCTCTTCCTCTAGCTTTCCTTCACACCACTCACTAACTTCACACAAAAAACCACTCTTATATATCTACAACATGAAATTACATCAACAACTTCGTCGACCAAAAGTATAAAACAAGTTTACAATGTCGGCCAAAATTTACAAATAAATTTTTAATGTGAATCATACACCATCAGTAAATATTATGATGTGATGCAAAACAATATCTTCAAGTGCACAAAACATTCAAATTTTAATCTTCAAGGATCTGCAACACATTACAACCACTATGTCGGCAAAGAACATGAAAACCCAAACACACATGAGAAAAATCTTTGACCTCGTGCACACCGATCAACATGGATGTACAAAAAAGATAGAGAATGATATAGAAGCATCCACAAGCAACAAGAACTAATAGAGAAGTGTTCAAAATAATAGAAATTATACAAATCACACAATTTTCAATCAGGAACACTAACAGAGACCACATAAACACTGTTAGAGCACAACTATTCATAGCACGATAAAATCTTCACACGGACCTCTGAAACTTCTAGTAGATGAACTAGATACTCTCAGAAATAAACCATTTAGTCCACAACAACTGATCTTCAATGTATAGAAAAAAACACCTTCATGACCTTCACTATTCCACTGGCAACCTATAACTCTTCCTTTAACAAATTTCTCAATATCCTCAACATATACAACCTTCACTACAATGATGCTAATAGTGTTGACATCAATGGAAACCACATATCAACAACACAACCACAACATCCAACAATCCCCCCCTTTGGCATTGATGGAAACACATGATGTGAAAAATACCATCAACACAACTACACTTACTCGCCCTTTGGTTCTAACTCAATTTCTCCTCAACACATTCACATGACTCTTCTCCCACATAACTCTTCTCCCCAGATAAGAAAATATTTTCACATGACTCTTCTCCCCCTTTGACATCAATGGTAAAGATAAAAATTATCTTCCCATCTATAAGCTCTGAACCACATATATGCACATTTGACTACTCCCCCTGAGTAGCAGCCACAAAAACATCAATCCGGATCAAGAAATATTTATGAAGCACATAGATTGATGTAAGAAAATGCATCTTTAGTTCATATCAGGAGGGATAATTACCCCTAGCATCCCTCTGAGATACTCAAAAGTGTCCTTCGGCAACGGCTTGGTGAAAATGTCTGCAATCTATTCTTTGGTAGGCACATATTCCAGTCTGACTTCTTTCTCATTCACTTTCTCCCTCAAGAAGTGAAACTTGATTGATATATGCTTTGTCTTAGAGTGTAGCACCAGATTCTTTGATATGTTTATTGCACTTGAGTTGTCACAGTATATGGAAATAGGTTCATCATATACTACTTTGATATCTTACAACATTTGTTTCATCCACATCACTTGAGTACAATTATTTGTAGTAGCAATATACTCTGCCTCAGTAGTAGATAGAGATATGGAAATCTGCTTTTTACTCAACCAAGACACCTGATTCTTCCCTAGGAAGAAGGCACCTCCACTAGTACTCTTCTTTTCATCTACATCTCTTTCCCAGTCCACATCAGTATATGCACTCAAAGTAATATCATCATCCTTAGGATACCACATCCCAAAATTAGTTGTTCGTTTCAGATATCTGAAGATTCTCTTTACAACAGTCACATGTGATTCTTTTGGATCAACCTGAAATCTAGCTTGACCATACATACAACATTCATAATTTTTGGCCTAGTTTGAGTTAAATAGACCTATCCACCAATCATTGACCTATATCTTGTTTTATTTTCCTTAGGAGAATCATCATTTTGTGTTAACTTGCATTTGGTTACCATGGGAGTACCAACTTGCTTTGAGTCCTCCATGCCAAAATTCTTCAGCAGCTCTCTCACATATTTGGACTGAGATATGAAAATTCCCTTGTCTAACTAAGTAACTTGCAATCCCAGAAAGAAATTAATCTCTCCAATCATGCTCATTTCAAATTCATTCTTCATTTCATCAGAAAACTTCATAAATATATTGTCTTTTCCTCCAAAAATAATGTCATCAACAAAGACTTCATTTATCAACTCTTTGTCATGATCCAACTTGAAATACAAGTTGTTGTTAGTAGTACCTTTATTGAATCCAAGCTTTAATAAGTATTTATCTAATCTAGCATACCAGGCTCTAAGGCTTTCTTGAGTCCATACAGAGCTTTCTTCAATCGAAAAACCATTTCTTCCTTGTCATTAGTTGAAATCCATCTGGTTGTTCAACATATACCTCTTCTTCTAGCTCACCATTTAGAAAAGATGACTTTACATCCATTTGATAGACTTTATAGTTCTTATATGTAGCATAAGCAAGAAATAATCTAATAGCTTCAATTCTAGTAATAGGGGAAAAAATTTCTTCAAAATAAATACCTTCCATCTATGAATATCCTTTACATACCAGCCTTGCTTTATTTTGGGCCACTTCACCTTGTTCATTCAACTTATTTCGAAAGACCCATTTAGTACCAATCACATTTTTTTCTTTAGGTCTAGGAACAAGTATCCATGTATCATTATTTTCAATCTACATTAGCTCTTCCTTCATAGCTTCCATACAGTGTTCATCATTGCAAGCTTCATTAACATCTTTAGGTTCAATCTTGGAAATCAAGCAATACTCTTTTGTAATCTTTCTTCTAGTTTTCACACCTTTATTCTTGTCTCCTATAATTTGATTTTTAGAATGATTTATATTTACATACCTCATAATTTTAGGATTCTCTCGAACTTTTGGTTCTTCTATTCCTTCTTCTGCACTTGCACTTGTCTCTCCTTCCTGAATTTCTTGATTTACTAAAACAAATGGAAGTTGTTTTACTAGAACATATGGAATAATTTGAAGTTGATTTTGTGTCTAAGCATTTTTCCCTTTGTTTGTGTTGTATTCTTGGTCATCTGAATCATATCCATAGTATATGGATGATCTAGCAGAGTCCTCATCGACTTTGACATTTACACTTTCAACCATTTTTCTCAATCTTTTGTTATAGCACCAATAGGCCTTGCTTTTAGTAGACTAACCTAGAAAGATTCCTTCATCGCTTCTTGCATCAAACTTGCCTATGTCCTCATCTCTCTTAATATAACACTTGCTTCAAAAGATCTTGAAATATTTAATAGTAGGCTTATAATCAAACCATAGTTCAAAAGGATTCTTACCAGAATTACCATTGTCATTTACCCCCTTTAACACAACAGTGCTTACAGCTTCACTCCAATAGATGTGAGGCACATTTCCTTCTATCATCATTGTTCTAGTAGCATCCAGAATTGTTATGTTCTTCCTCTCTGCAACTCCATTCTATTGAGGGGTTTGGGGAACAAATGATTGTCTTCTGATTCCATGCTCTTCACAAAAAGAATTGAACTTCCTAGAGGTGACCTCACCACCTCTGTTTGACCTTAAGCATTTTATTTTCAGACCTTTCTCATTCTCTACCATAGATTTGATTTGAAATTTTCTAATGCTTCACATTTTTCTCTTAAGAAAGCAACCCATATAATTCTAGAAGCATCTTTCTCCATGTAGACTTGTAACTCTAGAGGGATCACATAGATCAGTATGTACCAGCTCCAGTAATCAATTTGAATGATGTTGTTTTCTCTGAAAAGAAACTCTAGTCTGTTTTCCCATCTGACATTCCTTCCAAATTGTGTTAGCAAGCTTCACTAGCTTAGGTAGGTCTCTTATTGCTTGAGTGGAACTCACTTTGACAATGTTATAAAAATTCACTTGACATAGCCTCCTATGCCATAACCAACTTTCACTAGTAGCATTCAGGTGAAAAATATTAGCTTTCGTCTTTTTACCTAAAGAAATTACATTTCCAGAAATTCCAAGTATCCTGCATCTTCCACCTTTGAACTAAAGATCATAACCATTGTCCACTATCTTTCCAACACTCAACATGTTGTGATTCAATCCTTCAACATAAAGGACATCATCAGTGTTATTCTTACCACCAAGACAAATAGATCCTCCACCACGAATCACACTAGCATTGTTATCTCAGAATCTTACAACCCCACCATCATACTTCTCTAGAATTACAAATTTTCTTTTGTCACCAGTCATTTGATGTGAGCATCCACTATCAATAACCCACTCATCCTTTTCTTCAATTTGGGCTACAAGAGGTTTCTCAACTTTAGAAGATTTAGTAGCCACCAAACCATTTTCCTTGATAGCAAGTGTGCGAACCCTTTTCCTAGTACCTGCAAAACAACATGAATAAACGAGTTAGACAAGGAATTACAAGCTACAAGAAGGATTTCCCATGAAATCCATTTGCAAACCAAACTAGGAATGAAAATAATGAACACAAAGAAAATGATAAAAACTAGATTTAATCCTAATTTAAATAGCAAACACTTGATCCCATGGGGGAATTGGTGCCAATTTGATGTGAAAATTGGCCCTTTCCCAATTCCTATGATGAAAAATTCGAATGTTGAAGAGATTGTTGATCCACTTTTAAAAAGATGAGAAATCTAAGCCAAATCTGCAAAAAGCCTAGCTAAGAATTCAAATGATGGATAAAATTTGCTAATGATTTGAGCATAGTAAGTTTACTCAAATTGTGGATGATAAAATGAGGAGAGAAGCTCTTTATTTATAGATTGATAAGTTGAAGAGATGTCCAAATTTGATCAATGTGGGACAAAGATTCAACCAATGATATGATGCCACTTATCAATATGTGAGAGGATGAAGGTTGAGCAAGTTTTGAGGATTGTGCCAATAAATGCCAATATTTGAAATTCAAATTTGTTGAAATGACATGTAAGAGGGAAGGGAAAATGCAACAAATTCCACTTGGCTCAAGGAAAAGGACATGTAAGAGGTTTTAAATGCCTTGTTGGATGTACATGTTGACTTGGAATTTTTGAATTCAAATTGAGAGAATATTCCAAAAGATGCCTTGTGAGGAAAATAGAGATTTAATAAATGAATTAAATCTATTTTCATGTGCAACTTGCATTATCTAGAGGATGTGACATGAGATTAGATTAATTAATCAAAGGTTAATTAATTTAACAGGAGATTAGATAATGTGACTTATTTGACTTAGATTTATGGATTTATTTAAATTAGATAAGAGAGGAATATGATAAGAGGCTAATTAAATAAAGATTTTGACTTATTTAATTAAAAGGGATGGTGTTAGATTAAATCAAATAAGGTTTTAATTTATTTAATTTAATGGATAGACTTTAGAGATTTAATCAAATAAATTAATTATTTAATTAAATAGGGATAATTAGATCAGATGGATTGATTTAATTAACAAGAGAAAGTGACTTGATTCAGAAAAGTGATTTATTCAACCAAGAGAGGATATTGATGAATTTAATCAAATAGGGGAATTTGATTAAATGGTTTGACTGAGGGATGATTTAGGAAGAAACGATGTTAGTAAATCAGGATCAGATGCACGATGTCAATCAATATATTTTTGATGTCTACATTTTGCCCCTCTTTGAAGCAATGCACTTGTTGCGTTGGTTCAAAGAATAAACAATCTCGATCAAAGCCAAAATTTTTTGATATTAAAAACTTGCCCCACTGCTGCATGGCAAGAGAAAACATGCCATTATAATGCCCCCTTGAGAGATTAGACGAAAATTTTAATTTTTTGGGTGATCTCGCGAAAAAAGGTGACAAAGTGCCCGACAGGTCTGGAAGGGGTTCGGGAGGCTAAAAATGTGTCTAAACACAATAAAATAATGAAAAACAAGCCTTGAATGGACAAACATAGGCTCAAGGGTCCAAAACCCTAGCAGGACAACCCTAGAGGGTCAAAAAACCCTAATTTTTAAGCTTAAAAGGGGCCCGAGGGGTCACTTTCAAGTCATTTTCACACACATCCGCTAGCAAACCTTGAGATTCGAGCTCTAATCTCCTGAAGATATGGTGCAACGACAGCTTCCCGTACACATTTCAGACCGAGTTTGGACTTACCAGCAGTCACCTAGCATCGGTGCCTCTGTATGTGACCCTAACTGAAGCCTCATTTTTTCATTTTAACGCATTTATTACATGTTTAAAGATGAGCTCACCTCCAGCGGTGCTATTATAGCGTCGCTTGGTGTTTAAAGTGCACCGCTTTTAGTCTTTTTGTGCTGCAACGGTGCTGTTTAGCGCCGCAACGATGCAGTTTGGAGTTTAGAAACTCCGCCACTGGGCTTGGGCTCAGCTCGGACTCAGCGGGCCAGTTTGGAAAAGTGCGCCGCTATGGCACGCTTTTCATGAAAATTGTGACGCTGGGGGTCAAATTGCACCGCGGTGGTGCTATTTAGCTAAATTCAAGGTCCAGCGTCGGAGTTTGAGGAAACTCAAACTGTGATGCCTTCACAAACTACGCTGCTGGAAGTGAGTCTGGAGCGTTAGGTCAAGATTTTTCAAAAAAAAAATTTAACATGCTGACTTTCCTTGATGCAGGACGAACCTAGGGAGCTCTATTCTCGGGAGCACCGATCGCGGGATTTGGTGAGCGTCCTATGGGATTTTAGCGATAGAGACCAAGATTGGTTGGGGGTTGCAGGATTATGGCATATTGTGTATGCAGCACCCGTGCGCACACACCTCGGGATGTTGTCAGTGCTAGCAAAGCGGTGGCACAGCGAGATGTCGTCATTTCATCTTCCCATTGGTGAGGCGACCATCACATTGGAGGACGTCTGGCGCATACTGCGATTTCCCATTCATGGCCATCGGGTGATCTACGACATGGAGGAGGGATGCGAGTGCTGTACCTGAGTCCTCACCACTCGAGATATCATGTACTGCGAGGGAAAAATTGAGCTGGTGCGGTACCGAGTTATAACACCTCCCTTCCATTGGGCGATTATAGCAATTATTTCAAGTTTGGTTGCCCCAGACAGACGAGGGTAGTATTTCAGTCCTAGATGGGGATACTGCTAGGAGAGGATGGTCCGGGACAGACCAGTTCGGTTCGCATGGGGGCCTATCCTTCTTGCTTCGCTTTACATGGATCTCCACGAGTACGCATACGTGGATGGCTGAACGTTGGGAGCTGGGGTGACACTTCTGCATGTTTGGGTGTGGGAGCACATTTCTGTGCTACGTCCATGGGTTGTTCCAGTTTTGATAGGGGCAGAGGATGCCCTAGTGACACAATACAGAGGTGGTGTGTCCTTCACACACACTAGAGCGAACAGGATCCCCTACTGGAGATGGGTCATAGATGAGATGCTTATGTTTACTTGGAGACTGTACCTCGGTCAGCCTGGATGGGCTAACGATGCAGATCAGCTCTTCTATTGCCGCTAGAATTGATACATGCAGGGGCAGGAGCACATGATGATTGAGTGATATCTGTCTGGGTGCATACAAGGTCAGCTCAAAGAGCCACATGATCAGCCTGATGACAGCTATGTAGTCGTGTTTGCACGCAGCCTGACACAGGTGTCATGGGGGCCTAGTATTCCTACCGCTGAGGTAGTTGACAACTTTCAACACTTGGTGGTCTAACCTTGGGCTTATGATCAGGGCTTGGTAGACCCAGGGACTACACAGGCCTACAGAGATTGTTTCAGACCTCACCTCTGGTTGACCATTCCAGGTGAGGATCTAGAGGTGTACAGGGTCAGAGGCAAAGGTAGACGACAAGCACAAGGGTGAGGACCGAGGATCGAGATCCGACAAGATCCACTAGGGGTGCCCCCAGTTCCACCAGGTCACGAGGATGTTCCCATGTAGGACCAGCAATAGGATCTGCCAGTCCCACCACCACAAGCTGAGGATGAGGGTCAAGTTCACGCGCAGCCACGGGCACATCCAACAGGGCAGGCAGATGCATGGGATGCCCTGATTTTACAGCTACAGGCACAAGTTCAGGTAGTGACGGCTAAGAGGGACCAAGCACGGGCTGACAGAGAGTGGCTTAGAGTAGAGAGGGATCAGGCTATGTAGCAGAGACAGGCTGCAGAGCTACAGGCAGTGACAGAGCTAGGCCGCATGCAGTAGATTGAGAGTATGACAACCTCCTCGTCTCAAGGTACCGTGCTGGTCTGATCCTACAGGGATGTTATCCGATAGATAGAGTACTACCACCGGGCCTAGCATGACCATGTACCTAGAGTAGATTGGGTCCCAAAGTACTCAGAGCGGGCCAGTTAGAGACCACCAGAGGGTCACGGTGACAAGGATGAGGGCAGCATTCATGGAGATCGGCGATGATCGAGATATTATGATGTACCTCTTTGTGCCTTATGGGCTTGTTTTTGATAGCCTGATGGGAATTTTGTACCGATTGACATATATGTACAGTGATCCACTTATTATTCTTTTGTACTATGACAATGACATTAATGATATGATATATGAGCCGATTTTGATGAGATGTACCATGTACTTTTATTTATGCATGGATGGTTTATTTCTATATGCTTTGTAGTGATGTTCCTATGGATGCATTTATTTCTAATGATGTATGTGATGCCATGATGTGCAATAATGTGTGTAATAGTACTTAATTATGAGATGATTTATGAATGGATGTAATATGATGTGATGGTCGTGATATGATGCAAATGGTTTTATGAGATGCTTTAGAATAACAAATGTTATTATCCTAAATGATGTATGTGATGCAATGATATGTTAATGCAAAGTGATATGTTGATGTGTAATGGATT
This sequence comes from Sequoia sempervirens, assembly GCA_007258455.2. Lineage (NCBI taxonomy): Eukaryota > Viridiplantae > Streptophyta > Pinopsida > Cupressales > Cupressaceae > Sequoia > Sequoia sempervirens. The sequence continues at coordinate 528,076,658 of VDFB02047230.1, read as the reverse complement.
AAATGCTTATATGCCTATTTGTTAATGATTATGGAATGCTTTTATAGATGCTATGTGATGTTTTTAGATGGTAATATGAAATGGTTATGAAATGCAAATGAATGCTACGTGATGCAATGCAATGCAATGGGTGAAATGCGATGACATGTATGCACCTATCTATGAAAAATGTTTATGATAACCTATTTATATGATGATTAAAATGCAATGCCTGTGTTTCCTATATGATATGTTTATGCCATGCATATGATTTATATATGATATGCTTATGCGATGTGCTAATGATTTTTAGATGTAGGATCGATGATGATGATGGTGATAATGGTTAACTGTCATAGTACCCTTATTAGTGTGGTTAGTAAGAAAAGAAGAAGTCATTTCAACAAGATGCAAGATGACACAAATGCAAATGATGATGATGATGATGATGGTGATTACTTGCCGAGGAATTGGGATTTTCAAAGGGCCAAATTTTCTTATGTTTGATAACACATGTGGTATGATGCATCGAGGTATATAAAACTAGGATGGCGTTGTACCTAGTGCGATGGACTTTGACTCAACAATCAGATAGGAGTATCCTTGTTCACACCTGACATACATAAACCTTGCTAGGATGTACTTCAGAAATTTCAGACACCTCAGACCAAAACACGGAAAGCTAAACCTATCCCTGTAATAGTCAACAAGTTTCCCTATACCTCTTCCATACATACCTATCAAAGCAAGTATTCGCCGAGGTTATATTGCAAGAACGTCCAACAAGCACAGCAGACAAAAGATAATGATCATTGCCCCATTCCTATTTCTCTAAATCCATTGTTTTGGGATATCATCGAGATGTCCTTGGAATGAATGCAAAATAAGATAAGTCAAAAGATAAAGACCAAGCAAACAGACAAACTGATGCTCTTCAATACTGCTAACAGAAAGAGGATGTGTTTTCTAAGATGATAAACGAACTTATTGCCAAAAGATAATGCCCATTGTAGGAAGGATTCATCCTAGGACATGTTAGTGGATGGCAGCACGTCATTTCGTTTATAAGGGATGATTGATATGGGACCATTCAAATGATGTGTTACCAATATGAAGAGATAACCAACTTGCTTACGCACAGACTTGGACTTTAGACTTGACGTTGTGGAGTTTTCTTGTATTTGCTAGGCTTGTTTCCGACTGTTTCACCAAAGGTTGATGATGACGATCAATTTATTATGAGTGGTGTTATTGTAGGTGCATGCGAGATGAGGCAGGTGGATTTTTCCAAATATTTGGATGTTTTTTATGTTTTGCAATGTTTTGAGGCTGTTTTTGGTATTTTTTTAAGATTTTGCAAATGTTTTGATTTTTTGATTTTTTGATGTTTTTGGGATTTTCTAAGATTTTGAACCAAGAGACTAACCTAAAGACCTATCCTAGGGGTCTCGAGGGCTGATCGACATATGAGCCTTGCCTATGTTATATACATAGAGACCACGTAGTTTGACTGACGACTTGACCAATTTACAGAAGAAGATATACATGATGAATTGTCAGTTTATTATGACGGACTCCTATAGGACTAACCTAAATGTCTCGGGGGATGATCAAAGATCAACCTTGCCTACGTTCAAGCTCAGAGATGACATAGATCGACAAGACAACCATGTTTTTGGCATTTGATATGTTTTGAATGTGTTTGGATTTTCTGATGTTTTTGGATTTTTTGATTTGAGGACCTTAAGATCACACATGAATTCGATCTGATAAGAACATGCCCCCAGCATGATGCAATTGACTACTCTGATAAAGGTAGGAAAAACTAACCTTGAGGATGGGCCAAGTAGTACTAGGAGGGATCATGATATGAACACAGGACCAAGCTATGGTGTTGATGTGAGTGGATGAGTGATGGATGGAGACCTAAATGTGATAAGTGATAGAAACGAAAGGGATGGATGATGTAGAACAAGCTGTAAAGATCCTGGTGGATGGAAAGTGCTTATTTACACAAGGTGCCTGTTTGCCAAGTTTTCACCGAGGTACATGCCCAAAGTGCCACCAAAGTGGTTTTCACTAGAGGATGATTTTTTTGATCCTTTTTCTATTTTTTTGGATTTTTCTTGCTTTTTTTATTTTTTTTGCTTGTTACCAAGACGCCTATATGCCAGGTTTTCGACTAAGTAACCATTTTTTCAGGACTTTTTATGATGTTTTTGGATTTTTGGTTTTATACCCTGAAAGAATTAGGCATAAAACTTTTTGAGATGGGAGCTATTCATGGGCTCCTACAGAGGTTCCCCTTTGGGTGTTGATAGTTGATATGCCCCTGATTTATAACTTGCTATGATGATGAAAGGTCACAACCAATTAGGTTCAAACTTGCCTTTGCTGCTGGAGTTCAGGACATTCTTCTGATTTTCTTTTAAGACTAGTTCTCCGACTTGGAAAGTCTTGCTTTTGATTCTCTTGTTGTACCTCCTTTTGAGTCTATTTTGATAGACTTGCAGATGATTCAAAGCATCTATGCGTCTCTCATCCATTAGCTCTAGCTCGTTTAATCTTGATACCCGATAGTCCTCATCCGTGATGAGGTTTTGTAATGATATTCTAAGGGATGGGAGCTAGATCTCAATTGGGAGTATGACCTCTGATCCGTAGACCAAGGAGAATGGGGTGGCACCAGTGGGTGTACAGATGCTGGTTCGATAAGCCCAGAGGGTGGGATTAAGTTGCAGATGCCAGTCATGACCTACGTCATTGACTATTTTCTTAAGGATTTTGAGGATAGTTTTGTTCGTAGCTTCTGCTTGGCCGTTACCTTTGGGATAGTATGGGGTGGAGAAGCGATGCTGGATTTTGAATTTCTCACACAATTCGTGAACCTCCTGGTTCTTGAAGGGTGTCCCATTATCTGAGATAATGGCTTGTGGGACATCGTAACGACATATGAGATAGTTTAGGATGAATTTTGAGATTTTATTCCTAGTGATATACATCATGGGTATGGCTTCCACCCACTTTGTGAAGTACTCAGTTGCAGTTATGATGAATTTATGGCCATTAGATGAGGTGGGTGAGATATTCCCAATGAGATCGAGTCCCCACTACGAAAAGGGCCATGGTGTGACGATTGGATGAAGCTCTTGAGTTGGAGCATGGATGAGGTCCCCATGCTGCTGACATTGTATACACCTTTTAGCATGATCATGCACTTCTCTTTCCATTGTAGGCCAATAATACCCCATCCTCAGCAGTTTCTTGGTGATGGTCATTCCACTCGAGTGTCAGCCATATATACCGTTATGAACCTCAGTTATAGCAGTTAATGCCTCCTCAGCATTTAGATAGCATAGCAAGGTATCTTCTATGCTGCTATGGTATAAGGTATCACCTAGGATCACAAATCTAGATGTTTTTTTGATAAAGGTTCATTTTAGGCTCGATGGTAGGTCAGCAGGTATGACTCCTATGCGAAGATATGTGTAGATGTCATGGTACCAAGGATCACTAGGACCAACAATTTCACACATATTTTTATTCTAGTACCTCGAATGTGGGAACGAGAAGCTGCTCAATCAAAAATTCATATTTTGGCACATTATGAGGGATGTCTAATAGAGACCCAATTGTAGCCATGACGTCTACTGCTCTGTTGTTGGTTCTTGGAATCTGCTCAAATGTTATGTCAATGAAAGATTCTTTTAGTATCTCCACCAATTTCTTGTATGGAGTGAGCTTGTCATCCTTAGTCTAATATTCATTATTGACCTAATTTATGATCAACTGAGAGTCTCCATAGACTTTGAGAGCTATGATATTCCATTGCACTGCTATCCTGAGGCCTATAGTCAAAGCTTCATATTTTGCTATGTTGTTTGTGCAAGGAAATGCTAGTTTGTATGACTTCAGTATGCAGTCCCCTTGTGGGGTGATGAAGAAGACACCAACTCCTGATCCGTGCTGCATGTATGAGCCGTCAAAGTATAGTTTCTAGTGATCAGCTACATTGAGGTTAAAGATGAACTCATCTGGAAACTCTGAGATGAGAGGATTTTCATAATAAATGGGTGCTTCTACTAATTGATCTATAATAACTTGTCCCTTAATGGCTTTTCTCTCCACATACTCGACGTCATACTTTGATAGTATCATTACCTATTTTTCCATTCTGCCTGTGAGCATTGCCTTTGATAATAGATACTTGAGGGGATCAATTTTTGCAATGAGCTTTATCTTGTGTGCCAACATGTAATGTTTGAATAATTGGATTGCAAACACTACTGCGAGGAAAGATTTCTTGATGAATGAGTAATTTAGCTCGTGACTGACTATTGTCCTGCTAATATAGTAGATGGCCCTCTCCGTTTCATTTTCATCATGCTGAGCTAGGAGAGCTCCAAGGGTTGTTGCTGACACATATAAGATCAATGGCTTTCTCAGGATATGTGGCATTAACACTGGTGGTGTCAATAGATATTCCTTGATTTTGTTAAATTCCTCTTCACACTTTGTGTCCCATTTGTATGCTACCCCTTTGTGGAGTAGGTGAGAATATGGATTTTTCTTGTCTGCCAGTTGTGCTATAAATCATTGGATGGATTGAAGTCTACCTTGGAGGCCTCTCGGTTGTTTTAATGTCTTTGGTGCTTCCATCTCAAGGATTTCCTTCACTTCTACCGGACCTTGATACCCCTCATGGAGACTATGTATCCTAGCAGTTTACCTGATTGTATGCCGAAGATGCACTTCTTGGGATTTAGTCTGACTTTGTATTCCTCCAGTCTGTCAAGGATAGCACCTAGGGTTGCTATATGATCATGTCTTTTTCTTGACTTAGATAGAATATCATCGACATAGTCCTCGACTATTTTGTGAATCATGTCATGGTATATTAGTGTCATGGCCCTTTGATAGGTTGCTCTTGCATTCTTTAGACCAAATGGCATCATGTTCCAGTAGTAGGTCCCCCATGGACAAGTGAAAGTCGTCTTATGTTGATCTTCTTTTGCTATCATGATCTGGTTATATCTTGAAAATTCGTCCATTAGTGATAGCATCTCGTGCCCTGCTGTCATGTCTACTATCATGTTGATATTGGGAAGTGGGAAATCATCCTTGGGACATGCTTTGTTCAAATCTCTGAAGTCCGTACAAATTCTGATGGCTCCATCAGGTTTTGAAATAGGTACCAAGTTTGATACCCATTCTGGATAGTCAATTGGTCGGATAAATCCTACATCTAATAGCTTTTTGAGCTCCATTTTGACCAATAAGGCTATTTGAGGATGCATCTTTCGAAGCTTTTGTTTGACTGGTTTTGCTTCTGGATACACTACTAAATGATGAACCACTGTCTCTGGATCTAGCCCTGGCATATCAGCATAACTCCATGCAAAGTTTATTTGTCTTTCCTTTAGGAATGCTGTTAGGTGTTCTTGCTCTTCTGTTAATAGTGATTCCACATAGAATGTGATATGCGAGGTCTCCTCTATTCCTAGGTTGACTGGATTGCACTTTTCCGCCAAGACTGTTGATTTCTCTTGGTGAATAGCTCTTAAGGGAAGATTGAATCCTTCATCCTCAGGCGCCTCAGAGAGGTTTTCACCGTTGGATATGTCCTTTATTTTTACTTTTTTCTTGTCAAAGATTGCCACGGTGTGGTTTTCACTCAAGGACTTGGATATGATTCTTAGTTTCTCACTTTTGCAATGGAAGGATTCAATCGTTTCCCCATAATAGGCATGTGTCCAACTCTATTATAAAGCCTGCTTTGTGATCTCCATTTGGAATGTTATCCATCAATCCCATGAATTCTGAGAGCACCTCATCATTTTCAAATGTATCAAGAACTGGTGGTCCTCATTGGTCATATTCGATCAGTTGGGGGTAGACTAAGCGGATCTCATGATTTGGATGGTCTGGTTCAAAGGGGATGGTGCTAATCATACAAAGGGTGGTATCTTCGAATAACCTAGGTGGATTGGTCAAAGTATCTTTGTCGTCACTACTAATATAGGGCTCAATTATGAAGTTATGTGTGTCTTCACTTGTGACTATTGGTGAGTGTAGTTGTACTAGCACTGGCTAAGGAGAGATACTAACCGTTCTAACCAGAGGACCTCAGCCATGTATGGTTATTCTCGGAATGGTACATCCAAGACCAAAATTTTTTATGGGTCGCAGCTCTGGCATGATAGGTATTATGAGCCCATTGTCATTTTGTCCTAGTCTTTGGTTTCTGTTGTAACCCATTGCAAGCATCATGTGTAGGCCCTTGCTTCTTTCGTCCATGGTAAATTAACTGTCAGTCTTTCATCTTGATAGAGCATGTGCGATGGATCTGCTTCAATAACCTCATGGCCAAGGTCTCCCCATCGTGTGAATTCAGGATAGTCTTTAGGAGATGTTTGCGATGTGGAAGCTTGATTTTCTTGTGGATGTCCCTGTGATCTAGGAGATTGTGGTAACTCTCCTATCACAAAATAATTGTTAGGGAGCTTGTAGCTTCCACAACCGTCCTCCTGGATGATGAGCTTGATGTTGGATATGGTGGGGATGGTGGGGATGGTGGGTGTCTCTATCGCAAAAGTGGATGTGAGAGAGGCGGGGTCGATGTATGGTGTGGATGGGCCTTCATCATTCTTTGGCACTTGGGGGATTTTGTAATACTTGGCCTTAAGATTTTTGCAATATGAAAACGGTTCAGGATCTTTGTGGATGGTGACCTCTTGTCCATTATGTGTGAATTTCACACATTGGTGGAAGGTTGATGCTACAACTTTCATCACATGGATCCATGGGCATCCTAGGAGGATATTATATGGCAATTTGAGGTCCAAGACCTGACAAGTAGTTTCCATGAGTGTTGGCCCTATTTGAATAGGGATTTTAATCGTGCCCTGAGACACTCTTTCTTGGTCATCATATGCTCTGATTGTGATGCCATTTCCTTTGTGGATGGAATCTTCTGATATTTTCAACTACTTGAAGAGGCTAAGAGAACATATGTTCAAACCTGCACCTCCATCTACTAAGACCCTTTTGATTTTTCTCTTGTTGACAATGGCTTCCAAATGAAGTGCACAGTTGTGAGATGGTTGGGTGGGGAAATCTTGGTTAGAGAATGTGAGGATATTAGGTGTTATGATATTTCTGACCATAGCTTGGAATTGGTCCGCATCGAGATCTACGAGGATAGTGGATGAGGCTAATGCTTCCTCAAGAATCTTTTTATGCATTGATGAGATTTTTAACAACTCCATGATGGAGATGTGTGCTAGCATTCTCTTGAGTTGTTCTACAACATTGTAGCTATGTAGAATGGCTCTAGATGAAGGGACTCTATTTGGTTGGGATGATCCTGCAATGGTGACTTTTCCACCTCATGTGGTGACTCTACAATCTTCGACATGGGCGCCTTTGATGGTGATGACCATGTAGTCTTCATTTAGGGAGGCAACAATTGTTTCAGACACATGACTTACACTACCCATCCCTTTATCATTTTTATTCCCTTTGTTGCCATGATTTGGCATCGAATTTGTGTAGATTTTAAGATCCTGATTTCTTGTGGGTTGTTCCATGTTTATGATTTTCTTGTCGATAAGATCTTGGATGATATTTTTGAGTCTCATGCAGTTGTTAATGGTGTGACCTTTGATTTTTTGAAATTCACAAAGTTGATTCTCATTGTACCAAGGAGGTTTGAAATCGGGTTCTTGGTAGTTCTCGAATGTAGGAGGTTTGATAAGTTTTTCATCAATCAATTTTTTCATTATGTCCTCCAATGGTTCCCCAAAAATGGTGTATTTGCATTTTGGATAACTTTTGCGCTGGGGTGGTCCTCTTTGATCATTGAGGTTATTGATGGTAGGGTTGTTGTTGGCTTGGTATGTGGTGTGATGAGTGTTTTGGCATTGATTTTGGATTTGCAGTGTGGGTGTATGTTGGCGTCGACCACTGATGACCACCTTGGCATCAACGACACCATCATTAGTAACGTTCTTGTTTCTTGCCCATGTTTGAGGTTTATCATTGTAATTTGATGGTGGGTGATTGTTTTGCTGTTTGTGATATGACATTGATTCGGCGGGTTGGGTCGCAAGGGCTCTTTCGATGCTAAGAGCCTTGGAGATCAATTGTTCATATGTAGTGATACCCTGAATCTTGAGGTGGAATGCTAAGTGGATTTCAAGGTTAGTGATGATTGTGCAGACTTGTTATTCTTCTGGCATGGTCCACTTACTTCGATTGGCCTTGGATCACCATCGTTGAAGGAATGAGGTGAAAGGCTCATTCTTTTCTTGTTTCAGAGCCGATAGTTCTTTGAGACTAACATCCATTGCAATGTTACATGCGTAATTCCTAATGAATGCATCTCTAATTTCTTCGAATGCTCTAATGCTTGAAGGTAAGCGAGAGAACCATTCTATAGTGGGACTTGCCAAGCTTCTAGGGAATAGCCACATCAGATAAGTATCGTCATATGTGACCTCCATGCAATGAACCTAGAATTCCCTGATGTGATCTTCAGGGTTTCCCATCCCTCAATATTTGTCAAATTTGGGGATTTCAAATCCATTGGGGAATGGTTTCGTGTCTAGGCTCCTATCAAATGGATAGGGACACAAGTTGCTTGGCGTTTTGGTTGTCCATCCTGATTGAAGGTCGAGCACTTGTTGTGAGAGCAACCTGAGTTGTGTTGTCACATCACTTTGCAGATTAGGGGGTGGGATGAAAGTGTTTTGAGATGTTTGAATCATGGGTTGGGTGGATGGATTGGTTCGTGCGTTGTTTGATGGTATCTTCATGTTCTGGCGAGCGAAGTAGGCTTTTACTTGCTTTTGTATGAACAATGCTTGTTGTTGATCTTGCTATTGTTGCGCTTGCTATTGTTCCAACAATGCTTGTTGTTGTGCTTGTTGTTGTTCCCACAATGCTTGTTGTTGGGCTACCAATTTTTCCACTTCTTGTTGCTCTTGGTATTGCTTTAGTGCTTGCTAGTATGCTTGCACTTCTGCTACTTGTGCAAGAAGTTGTGCTTGTGCTTACACTTGTTGTGCTTGATATTGAGCTTGCACTTGAGCTTGTGCTACTTGCGCTTGTGCGGCTTGTTGTTGTAATAATAGTTGTGCTTGAGCGACCCTTTGTGCTTGCAATGATTGCATGGCTTGGGTGGCTTGTTGTTGTTGTTTTTGCAATAATGCCTAGGCTTGTTGCGTTTTTTGCGCTTGTAATGCGGCTTGTGTAGCTTGAGTAGCTTGTGCGGCTTGAGTGGCTTTTTGCACGACTTTTTGTTTTTGAACTTGTTGGTATCCTCTTTGAAAAGTAGCCTGCAATGTTGCGTCGCATTGGCTTGATGTGGTGAATGTTGGTGGTGGTGGAGGCGGTGGTGGATTTGGAATGGTGGTAGATGATGATGTTCTGTTGATGTTTTGGGTGTTGGATAGTGGTATTGATGTGATGGATCCTTGAGAGACCATGCCTTGTGATATTAGGGGTGTGTTTGATGATATTGCCATTGTTTGCGCATTTATTGTTTGTTGTTGCAATATCAACGATAAATTTTGTGTTTTTGGTGCAATGCTTTGATTGATGGTTGGGATATAGGTTTGATATAGCACCAAATGTGTGAACCCTTTTCCTAGTACTTGCAAAACAACATGAATAAACAAGTTAGACAAGGAATTACAAGCTAAAAGAAGGATTCCCCATGAAATCCATTTGCAAACCAAACTAGGAATGAAAATAATGAAGAACACAAAGAAAAAGATAAAAACTAGATTTAATCCTAATTTAAATAGCAAACACTTGATCCCATGGAGGAATTGGTGCCAATTTGATGTGAAAATTGGCCCTTTCCCAATTCCTATGATGCAAAATTCGAATGTTGAAGAGATTGTTGATCCACTTTTAAAAAGATGAGAACTCCAAGCCAAATCTGCAAAAAGCCTAGCTAAGAATTCAAATGATGGATAAAATTTGCTAATGATTTGAGCATAGTAAGTTTACTCAAATTGTGGATGATAAAATGAGGAGAGGATCTCTTTATTTATAGATTGATAAGTTGAAGAGATGTCCAAATTTGATCAATGTGGGACAAAGACTAAACCAATGATATGATGCCACTTGTCAATATGTGAGAGGATGAAGGTTGAGCAAGTTTTGAGGATTGTACCAATAAATGCCAATATTTGAAATTCAAATTTGTTGAAATGACATGTAAGAGGGAAGGGAAAATGCAATAAATGCCACTTGGCTCAAGGCAAAGGACATGCAAGAGGTTTTAAATGTCTTGTTGGATGTACATGTTGACTTGGAATTTTTGAATTCAAATTGAGATAATATTCCAAAAGATGCCTTGTGAGGAAAATAGAGATTTAATAAATGAATTAAATCTATTTTCATGTGCAACTTGCATTATCTAGAGGATGTGACATGAGATTAGATTAAATTAATCAAAGGTTAATTAATTTAAAAGGAGATTAGATGATGTGACTTATTTGACTTAGATTTATGGATTTATTTAAATTAGATAAGAGAGGAATATGATAAGAGGCTAATTAAATAAAGATTTTGATTTATTTAATTAAAAGGGATGGTGTTAGATTAAATCAAATAAGGTTTTAATTTATTTAATTTAATGGATAGACTTTAGAGATTTAATCAAATAAATTAATTATTTAATTAAATAGGGATAATTAGATCAGATGGATTGATTTAATTAACAAGAGAAAGTGACTTGATTCAAAAAAGTGATTTATTTAACCAAGAGAGGATATTGATGAATTTAATCAAATAGGGGAATTTGATTAAACAGTTTGACCGAGGGATGATTTAGGAAGAAACAATGTTAGTAAGTTAGGATCAAATGCACGATGTCAATCAGTATATTTTCGATGTCTACAGCAACACCCATTCATCTTCATTTCCATTATCTTTATCAAACTCTTTATCAATCACTCCTTCTTTAGTATAGTAACATTTCTTTTGAAATCTAGATTTGTTAGGCTTAGTCCTAGGAACTCTTTCAAGACACCTTGATGCAAAATGACCTATTTTATTGCAAGAGAAACATTTAATAGGAAACATTCCTTTATACTTACCTTGTCCTATGCCTTCTTTCTTCACAATCAGTGCTTCCAACTCTTCTACTTCTCTTTTTTCATCTTCAAGTTGTTTCATTTCTTCCTCATACTTGAATGACTTTTTTGGAGCACTCTCCCAGATCATATCTTTGCTTGTTTCTTCCAGATACAATAGCCTTAAATGCAATTTCAGTCTTGGGAACATATTCACCAAATTCGCTCAACTCAAAAGCAACAAGTTTACCAATCAGTGTATCTCTTGACATATTTGTCACTAATATGAATTCTTCAATAGCATGAGCCTTTTGTTCGTAAGAGGGAGGCAATGATCTAAGCACTTTAACCAAAATTTCTTACTCTTCTAGGGTACCACTGGCACATCTAATACCCATCACTAGTTCATTAACTCTCAACATAAAAGAAGAAATATTTTCATCTTCACCCATCTTCAAGTTTTCATACTTTCCTTTCAAACTCTATAGCTTATCCATCTTCACATGTACATCTCCTTCATACAAAGTTTCCAACTTCATACAAATCTCATGAGTTTTCTTCAGACCTAACACATTTGTCATTTTTGAATATGTCAGTGCACTCAACAAAGCTTCAATAGCCCTAACGTTATTCTCAACCTCTTTAATCTCATCAGCAGTGGAATTACCATTCTAAGGAATAACATATGGATTGTTTGTAATCTTTGGGAAGGGTTCACCAATACACCTCAAATGACACTCCATCCTAGCTTTCCATAGTGAGTAGTTGGTTCCATCAAATCTAGGACTGTCCTTCTTGTATGATGCCATCTCGGATCACCTCAAACTTGTAAACTTCTTCAGAGGAACCTACTATGATACCAATTGTTGGAAAAACAAGGACAAAAAAATAAGAGGGGGGGGGTGAATCAGTTGTCATAGAATATTTAAACTTTTTAAACTTTACTTAATTGAATCTCAGATTTGAGGAATGAACAATAAACCATAAAAAATCAACACATTAGAAGCATAAAGAACACCAATATTTTTACGTGGAAACTCTGTTAGGGGAAAAACCATGGTGGATGTTAGTCCACAATATTATACCCTATTAAAAGTATAATGAAAAATAATGGAAATGCACATACATTTAGACACACTACCTAAAGCTCACTGCTCAAATACAAAACGAATCACTTCCCAACAATACAAAGCAATTTGGATTAGATCAGTAGGGTATGAACTGAGAAAATAGCTTCTACACAAGCCTGATTATAGTTCCAGTTAAGCACAAAAAACCTTCTTCACACTTTGCTCTACAATTGAATGAATAAATCAATGTTTGCACACTTTCTCTTCCTCTGGATTTCCTTCACACCACTCACTAACTTCGCACAAACAACCACTCTTATATATCTGCAACATGAAATTACATCAAAAACTTCGTCGACCAAAAGTATAAAACAAGTTTACAATGTCACCCCAAATTTACAACTAAATTTTTAATGCAAATCATACACCATCGAAAAATATTATGATGTGACCAAAAACAATATCCTTGAGCATGCCAAACATTCAAATTTTAATCTTCAAGGATCCGCAACACATTGCAACCACTATGTCGGCCAAGAACATGAAAACCCAAACACACATGAGAAAAATCTTGGACCTTGAGCACACCAATCAACGTGAACATACAACAAACATAGAGAATGATCTAGAAGCATCCAAAAGCAACAAGAACTAATAGAGAAACATCTGCAACAAAAAAAATTACCAGAATCACATAATCTTCAATCAGGAACAAAAAAAAAACCCCAAAACATTATCAGAGCACAACTGTTAATAGCATGATGAAATATTCACGCGAACCTCTGAAACTTCTGGTAGATGAACTAGATACTCTCATAAATAAACCCTTTAATCCAAAAAAACTATCTTCGACATACATAACAAAACACCTTCACAACCTTCACTATTCTACTAGCAACTTGCAACTCTTCCTTTAACAATTTTCTCAATATCCTTGACATATACAACGTTCACTACAACGATGCTAATAGTGTTGACATCAATGACAACCACATATCAGCAACACAACCACAACATCCAATAGGCTCAAGTGTTAGATCCCTGTTAATAGTTTCTTGTAAAGTGATATGTGAAAATAATTTCACAAACCCCCTAAGAGGTTTGGTAAGCTTCAAAATAAAGAGATGCACAATCCTCTTTTCTGATAATTTGGGCACCATCACCCCCACTTTCTAAAACTCCATTATATAGTTATGGGCGATCCCACAATAGTGGTTACACTTTTTGGGACATCATGATTTTTGCTGAAATCACATATTTTTAAAACATATAATGATTTAAGCCTTGAAAAGTTCCATTTAAAGGATTCTAATTGAAGAGGGTTTGATCAAATCACCTTAGATCAATCTGCCCTGGATAGAACCCCACTAGTTTTAAACCATACCTATATTAGAGTCTCCTTTACACCTATCAAAATTCTGATTAAAAAACTAGTTTTGAGTTACCTTTCGGGTAACCAAAAGAATTCATTTGGAACCAAATCCTGCACAAGGAAAGTGTATTCCATCAGTTCATACCTTTTGCAATGAGCCATAAATTTTATATTTTGGCAGAAATCCATATTTTGTATCTTTGTGGCAGTGAGCCCTTTGGGTTATAACCTTGTTGGACAATGAGTCTTTGTTTCAGACAGTGAGTCCTTATTTTAGACAGTGACCCTTTTTGTAATCATTTTTGATATTCTATATAGTGTGAGTTAATCCTCACCATGGTTTTTCCCTCATTGGGTTTTCCATGTAAAACTGGTGTTACTGTGTTTATGTGTTGGATTTTAGTTTCTACATTGGTATTTGATGATTAATAATTTAAGTAGTATTAAGCATTAGCTCTAGTGGTTGATTAAAAGGTTTAATTCTGTGACAACTAATTCACCCCCCTCTCAGTTATTCTATTCAACAATTGGTATCAGAGCTTGGTCCTTTGGAATGAGTTTAATACCTTAAAGGATATCTTGGTAGATTGAACAAAATGGTGAATAGATCTGACTTGGTTGAAGAATCAAGAACAGAGACTTTAGAGTCTTAAAGTGAAGATTTGAAAGAGAATGTTAAGAAAGCAGATGAATGTACTCAGAAACTAAGGAATTAGATTTGGAAGTTCAAATTCAAACATAAAGAAGTTAGCCAGGAACTAAAGGAAGCAAAGGAGACTGTTGAGAATATAATAATGAAACTTGAAGAAAGAAAAAGTTTGGAAGAAAATCTAAAATTGGCAATTGAACAAAGCAAGATAGGGGAAGGATGCTTGAAAGATATTATAAATCAAAAGATAGAAAAATGTGGTAAGCTTGAACAAGAAGTAGTAACCCTAAGAATTGATCTAGAAAAACTGAAAGCTCATGAAGAAAGGTTCGAGACAAGTTCTACAATGCTTGATGAGTCGATTTCATCTTAGAAACCTGTTAAGGATAATGGTGGTCTAGGAATTGAAGAAGGGAAAAGCTCAAAGACTAAGCTAGTTTTCAAGAAAGTGGACAATCAAAAGAAATTTCAAGGAAATACTTATCCAAAAAAAAACTAAAGGAACAATACTGGAAGGTTTACCATCTGACAACCTAATGCTCAAAGGTATTCATCTTTTAGTGGTCTTTGTTTCTCATGCAGTAAGTTTAGACATAGAGAAACAAAATGTAAAAGTAGGATGAACTAGAATAGAATGAGTCAGAATGTTGGATTCCTTGTTGGACAATGTTATTTTCACAACAAGTTTGGACATAGATCTACCAAATGTAAAATAAAATGATGATGAACAAGTTTAATACTAGTGAAAGGATTCAATCTTTTCAAGGCTACTATTACACATGAAATATCTCTAGATATAAGGAAAATTAGTGGAGTTCAAGGATGAATGCAAATTCATTTGATCAAGGATATGTTGTGTGCTACACTTGCAACAAACCAGGACATATCTCAAAATTTTG
The DNA here is from genome assembly GCA_007258455.2 of Sequoia sempervirens. Classification (NCBI taxonomy): domain Eukaryota; kingdom Viridiplantae; phylum Streptophyta; class Pinopsida; order Cupressales; family Cupressaceae; genus Sequoia; species Sequoia sempervirens. The sequence goes on along the minus strand of VDFB02047230.1, from coordinate 528,061,602 downwards.
TAAGAGAAAAGTTGGCAAGAAAACTAATCCGAAATAGAAGATCAAGCCTACAAACAAGCTAAATCTTGAAGAAGTAAGGAGAGAAATGACAAAAATTTGGAGGAAGAAGGAAGAAACTGAGAAAAAGGATGAATCAAACAACCATGTATCTACATCCGGTGTAGATACCTCTTCCAAGTATTGAACCTAGTAGTGATTTTAGGGGGGGAAATCATAGAAAAAATATAACAAGCCCCCGATATATGAGGTTTCATGCCATGACACAAGGATAAGTGATGTGAATCTTTATTTTGAAGGTATTGGAGAAAATTCTAGCAAAAAAGAAGCAAAGTAGGAAAATTGTGGAGCTCTTCTTGGTTTACAATGTATCTGGCAACTCAAAAGCTGAAAAGCAATAAATACAAAATTAGGGCAAAGAAAAGTACCATACTTGGAGGAAAAGGAAGATTGTGGAAGTGAGTCTATTGTACTAGGTTCCAACAAAGAGGCTTCATCATCCAAAAATTGATTCGACAACTTTGACTGAGGGAAAGGTACTAACAAAATAAAGTACTAATGATGATGTCATAAGTGATAAATTACTTTTTGCGATAAAACCCTAAAAGTGTCATGTTAAATAAAGAAGTTGAGTGATCATTCTTTTTTAGATTGTGAATTGAATGAGCTAAGGAGTGATGTGCAACTGAGAGATAAGGAGTTACAGTTGTGACAAGAAAATGTATAGAGAACAAAGCTAAAACAATGGATTCAAAAGAAATGGTGGTATTTGATCCACGCAATGATGAATTACAAAAATTAAGTAAGTTACAAATTGATGAATTTATCCATGAAAAGATTTGAAATTTCAAAGGATCACTTTCAATTGAGAAAATACAAAAATTCAAGAGTCTAGGGCACAAGGGTGTATACATTTGGAGTGAATTTCCATACTTTTTAGATATAGACACTATTTGATTTGTCCTAAGCAGAATTCAAGGGGATCATATGATCTTCAAAAAACCCTATGGGATTACAAAGGAAGCAATTGCAGGAATTACAAGATTATGCAATGATGGACATGTCCCAATAAAGAAGTCAGTAAAGAACAAAGAGGTCTAAGCCCTAACTAGAGTGACATGAGACCAAAGGGTACTTCAAATTCATAATATAGTTGACCTTGTGATAAGGTATATGGCATATGGAATTTCATATAAGATTTATTTCAGAAATAGGGAAGGTTCTACTTTGGCAATTGTTGTTTACATTGAGCATCAAATGGTTGAAAAAAATGAGGATTTCAACTTATGTGAGTTATTGTGGAATCAATTAATAGAGAACATTACTATGAAAAAGGAAGACAATTACCCTTTTCATTTTGGATCTATAGTTATATGTTTGATGATGTAATTTCTAAAGCCATTACCATTGAAAGAGAATGTTGTGTAGAAGTTAGTCATACTAGTTGGTAAGTAGGTCTACCAGTATCTGGAATTTCTAGTAGATAAGGAAAAGATTTGTAAAGAACACTTTGTAAACAAAATAAATGAATGGAGCTCTAGTGTGGTATCCAATATTTTTTGGACATCTAAGGTAGGATCTTCCTCTAGTAAGGGGAAAGCAAGAAGAATCATTTCAAGTTCCCATGTGGAAATAAATAAGCTAAAGAAAGAGGAGAAGAAAGAAGAAAAGGAAGTAAAGATTACAGAGGAAATTGATTTGGTATCAATGGATGATGAAGAAGAAAGAAGGTGTTGAAGATTCTTTTGTGATCTGATGGACAAAAGAAGATTGGAGATGTTTGGTTGTCTCAACCAACATATGAACATGATGAGATCACAGATGCCTTGGTTGATTATATAATTCATAATGATATCTATTTGAGTGAATCAAAAAATGTTTTACAGGAAGTATTGATTCATAAAATTGAATATATACTAAGGGTATTAACACATAGGGAAACAAAAGAAAGAGATGAGATTTAATTGGCTATGGAAGAAATATGTAGAAATGCATAGAAGATATTGAATGAGAGCATAAATAAATTGAATACATGCATAAAAAGTGTAAATAGTGTGTATAGGTATTGTCTCTGGTGGCCTACTGCTATCAAAAACTACAGAGCAAAAATTGATCCTATTGAGCTTCAGCTAGATTCTACTAGAACAAATATAATATCCTTAATGACAGGGATGGAGCACAGGAGAAAAGGATAAATTCATTATAGCCTAAACTTGCAGACATATTGGTATAGAGGGTTAGTATTGTGAATGCATTTTGGAAAGTCAAAGAGATAATTGAATTGAGATTGGAATAGCTTTCCAGTCTCCTGGTGGAAGTTGAGAAAAATGAACAAAATATCACTATCCAAAATACTCTTCTAGAAACAATTTATTCGAGAGTGATGAACAACAGTATTTGTGTAAATATCAAAATGTAAATGGATTCCTGGAAGACATTTCTTCTAAAATTAAAAGAAAAATACAAAGAGATATTTTAGGAGAAGAAGGATTGAGGTAAAGAACCATTTTTTATATCACTTTTTGAAATCTTTTTTTAATAGAAATTTTGAAGGGGGAGATAAATATTCATTTGCCATTTATGTCAAAAGGGGAGAGAGAGAGAACATGTGAAAAATGAAAATCATCACATCTCAACAAAAGGAGAAAACTACAAAGGATTTTGTTGTTTGCTTTTCACATCTTGTGTTACCATCAATGACAAAGGGGGAGATTGTTGGAAATTGGATTGCATCAAATATTTTCCATTGATTTCAACATAGTACTAAATGTATGAGGCATTTACTGGAAGATATTCCCTATCAAAGATGTTCTTTATCAGTGAGCCGATGTGCTGGTTTTTGGGCTAGATTCTACCACAAGACAAGCTATGTCTCTGATATCTTAACTATGTCATCATGATTCACTCAGACAACTATATTCAAGAACTTGAGAATTTTTGTGTTGGGAGCAGTAAGTTATCAATGACAAACTTTAACTCTGTACACTATATTTATCAATGATTAAAGAACACAAGACAATCAATCACAACACCATAACACAAGGATTTTTTACATGGAAGCCCTATTAAGGGAAAAACCACGGTGGAGGTTAATCCACAATATGAGTATACTCAAAATAAGTGTTTACAAATGGGGAATGCACATGAATTTTGGAAAATTGCCTAGAGCTCACTGCTCAAATACAAAAGGCTTACTACCCAAAAGAAGACTCACTATCTTATAGTTGTAAGTGTGGAAAAAGTAAACTAAATACAATTAAATACACCTCTTAATGAAACATTGCATCAAGATTAAACATGAATTAAACTAATTTAAAACATAGAAAATCCTGAAAGCGTCTCATTTTCTCCTATCTCCAAAGATTTATCAAATTACATAAGCTCTCAGATTTGTAAGCACCGTAATTGTTTAAAATGCCTATCTAGAGAATGGAATGGATGCTAAATGCAATGATGTGATGATTGCTAATGATTTCTAGATGATATGGAGCTACTGTAAATGAAGCCTGATGGATGAAAGCTACAGTAAAAAGAAACTACGATGCTACTGTGATATGAAATCTACTGATGCCATGATACTATGATGACACTAAAATGCTAATGCTAAATGATTGCTTGGTTGCTTGAGTACTAATTCCTGCAGATTAGGTTTGCATAAAGGATGATGATTCTCGAATGATTTTGATGCTTTAGAAGGCTGTATATATAGATTTCCGACAACACATTTGCATAGGGGTAACACGACAGAGGATGAGATTAAATCTGGAGATTTGAATGGTATGAGATGAGAAGGTGGAGCTGATCATGGAGGATTGTTCCTACCCATGAAAACACCAGGAAAGATGAAAGGAAAGATTTGAGGCAGAAGATTGAGAGGATTTCATGCAGGTTTGTCCCCGAGGCTTTTCTCATGAATGACAATTGCATTAATTAGATTTTGAAAAATCTAATTTTATTGGTGAGTGAATAGAGGGATTTGATTTATGCATTTATTTAAATATTTTTGATTTATTTAAATTCAACAAAAGAGGAATAAATAATTTAATAAAATAAACTATAGAATTTTTTTTATTAAATTAAAATACAAAGAATATGATAATTAAATTAAAGATTTTAGGATATCTTTATTTAATTAAGAAGAAATGTGATGAGATAATTAAATAATTCCAACTATTGAAGTTGTATATTTATTTTAAGATAGAATTTAATGGATAAAGTATAGAAGAAATAATAATGATAATAATTAAATAAAACAAAGTATTTAATATTGTTTATTTAATTAAGAGGAAAATAATATGATAAAATAGAAGAATTAATAGTGAACTTAATATAAATAAATATTTCTATTTATTTACTAAGTAGATGAATTAAGATTAATTAATCAAATAAATTGTATTTAATTAATTAGATTCTCCAGACCATTTTTAGATGTCTACATTTTTCCCCTCTTTGAAGTGATGTGTTTACGCATTGCCTTCAAAGAAAATTTTGTGCTGCTGCTGCTAGTATCAACAAAAAAAAAAATCAGAATGCCCCAAACATGATTTTCAGGTGATTGATGGATATATGCCCCCTCGAGAGATAAATTAATGATTTTTGATGATTTTTTTTTTTTTTTGTATTTTTTGGAATTTTCAAATTTTTATTATTTTTCTGATGATTTAATATAGATTCGATGGAGATTTGATGAAAAAAATAATTTATCTCCCGATAATTGATGTAGAAATTTGTCCTAAATCAGTTTCAATTAATCTCCCCTCAAAAAAATTAAATCAATGTCATAAAAATACCTTTTTGAAATAACCTATAAAAGGTTAAAAAGGTCCTTTTCAAAATCATTTGTAGATTATGACTTTTGCAAGTTTGAGAAAGAGATTTTGTGCTATGTGGAGCAAGATGTCAATTCCCTTTCACACTCACCGTTTTGAGCATGTTCGACGACATCAACGGCCAACTATGTTCGGACCTTCGGTATGTCCTTTATTTTTTCTTGGTTTGCGTGCATTTTTCATTTTTTAGTGTATTTTTGGATTTTTACAAAAGAAACTTGTTTTAGCGCTTCAATATTCCGTTGTAGTGCATTTTGACTCTATTGTAGCACTTCTAGGGTCTATGTTAGCACTTTTGATCTTTTAGCGCTTTAAGAGTCTTTTTTAGCATGTCTATAGTTTAGGTTGGCACTTTTCAAAGTTTTGCGCTTAGGTTAGCCATTGTAGCGCTTCTCTAAAGTAGATTAGCACATTAAAAGTTTTAGTTCTTAGGATAGATTTTGTAGCACTTTTAAGGTCTGTTTTAGCGCGTTTCAAGTTTTAGCGCTTTTCCAAAAAATATTAGCACTTTGACCCGATAAAATGGCGCTTTTGCTAAAATGGCGCTTTTGCTAAAATGGCGCTTTTGCTAAAATGGCGCTTTTGCTAAAATGGCGCTTTGTTTAAATGTAATAGTGCTTTTATTTGATGAAATGGCGCACTTGTTTGTTTTAGCGCGATTTTCGATCTCATGATAGGTGAGGTTCAATGTTTTGTGTTGATGATAATTACCCTCATGATAGGTGAGGAATAATTAGAATTGGCATACCTCATGATAAGCGAGGTTGATTTTGATGTGTTGATGATGACCTCATGATAGGTGAGGTTTGATTTGATGCATTGATGATGACCTCATGATAGGTGAGGTTGATTTGATGTGTGCTCATGAGATTTGATTAGAATTCTCACCAAGAGCTGACTTGATTTGATATGGTATCTTGATGTTATTTAATGATTGACATGAATTGATTGACCTTGATTTTTTTTGTGATAATAGGAGCGATTAGGGAACCTCCAGATTCGAGAGCATTTCCCTTGGAAATTTGATCTCATTCCTAGTCTAGCACAGCCTGACATGGCCATCATCACATGTTGTGGATTGTCTCCTTTTCTTTACATGCCCCATATTAGGATTAATCGGGGTTTGTTGACAGCTCTAGCCGAGAGGTGGCATAGTGAGCACAACACCTTTCACCTTCCCACTGGAGAGATGAAAGTCACCCCAGAGGATGTTTGGTGGATCCTTCAGCTTCCGATCGCTAGAGATGTTGTCGTATATGATTCGAGAGAGCAGGGTGGGACCGATGCTCTTCGTAGAGTGTTTCAGGATGATTAGATTGCAGGAGAGTGGATTCCATGGCGTGACATGGTTGATGCATATGCCACTTTTCCAACAGTACTTGCTAGTTTCATTAGCAGATTCCTTAGTCCTGATCGCAGGTCTAAGGGATTTTCAGTTGGTTGGGGCCAAGTTCTGGAGAGCATGGTTGTTCATGGCACCTGATTTGCTTGGGGCATGTGTTTTCTTGCCTAGTTATATCATGATTTACATTCAGTTGTGTATCTCAGTGGTCAGAGTTTATCGGCTGACATTACTTTACTTCAGGTATGGGCGTGGGAGCACATAGCTATCACACGTCTAGTTCCAATTGGATAGAGGCCACCTAGGAGACCTTATGTATTCTGATATTCTGGCAGGTTTACCCAGTCTAAACTCAGTAAGTTAGAATATTGGAGGAGAGTGATTGATGATATAGAGTCTGTGACATGGCATCCCTACCTAGATTGTGATAATTAGGATGATGATGATGTTTAGTTTCCATTTCTTTGTTAGTCGATGATCCTGATTGGTCGTGCTCATCGGGTTTTAGAGAGATTCTTGATCAGACGTGTCTACAGACAATATGGGATGGTACTAGGTATGCCCCAGGGTGTTGCTCACTATGCACGTCGATAGTCATATACAACAGATTGGGGGCCTTGTTTTTCATATGATGTACAAATTCATCAGTTTTAGGCTTTACAGCCCTTTGTGTGGGACATTTGGCCAGATATTGTTGAGGCTCCTCTTACAAAAGATTATGCGGAGTATTATGCTTTGCATCCATTTCCACGACTGACTATTCCAAATGAGCCTTCCCCATTACGTGTTGAGGAGGATGTTCATGTCGCTAGTGGTCATAGATGGAGGAGAGAGGATGTTGGTGGAGTTGAGGTGGTTGGTGAGGCAGCGGTCGAGCCTGAGGTTGATGTTGGGGTAGAGGAGGATGTTGGTGGTGAGGAGGATGTTGGTGGCAAGAGTAGTGGAGATGAGAGCAGTGGAGATGATAGCAACGAAGATGAGAGATTTGATAGTGGAGAGGTTGCAGTTGATTTAGGCCTTGCCTTAGATTTTCTTGGTGAGACCATGCCTTGTAAGAGGTAGGTTGTGGGAGATTTTTTAGTGCAGCTATGGATGGTAGATCTTCAAGTACAGTTAGAGACTGTTTAGGAGCAGCTTCTATAGACACAGGGTTTATTAGACAGACACAGGCTCAAATGCAGGTACAGGCTAAGTTGCATACATGGACTCTTTCAGCTATTCAGGTTTAGTTAGTCATAGCTCAGTCACAGATTGCAGCATTGACAGCCGAGAGGGATGCGGTGAGACAAACAGTCGGGACAACTCAGGCTCAAATTACCTCATTGATAGTTGAGAGAGATGTGGCTAGGCAGACAACTGGGACAACTCAATCTTAGGTTACTTCATTGACAACCAAGAGAGATGCGGTTAGGTTTGCAGTAGAGGGTGCTGAGGCTTCGGCTGATAGATTACAGAGACTAGCAGATGGTACCTCCTTGGCAGATTACATGCGAGAGGTTGCTCACATTGGTGAGGAGATTGAGTTTTATAGAGTGAGGTATTATTATGCAGTTCCCTCTGAGCAGAGAGTGAGCTATGTGAGGTCCCATTCTAGTAGGTCACGGTCTAGGACTATCAACACAGGTGTTACTCAGCCGTTACCCAGAGATCCTAGGGATCTGGGTTCCTTTGGTGGTAGGGGTCATGATCCTGCTATGCCTACACCATCTAGAGGCAACATCACATGATTGTGTCTGTGATGTACTTTGATTGATGTACAACCATTATTGATTTTTTATCTCTCTTCATTTTAGACATCATTGTATACTTGACATTGTGATTTTGATATATATGAGATGCAGTAGATTCTATGGTCTATTATGTGTTTTATTTAATTTTCTGATGGATGCATTTTGTTTTGATGTTTATATGCTACGTGATGGTTTTATTGTCATGATGTTATGCTTTGATATGATGTTGTTCTATCTATGATGCAACTAATGGTAATGTATGGATGCATTGTATATGGATACATAATTTATGATGTATATGGATGTATGATTATGGATTGATGTGTGTAGAAGATATACTATATGTCATGTAAGTGTTACCTATAGGATGAAAATGTGGAATGATACATGTAATAAATTGATGGAATTTATTATCAAATGGATGGATTATATGTGAATATGTGATACAACAAAAGGATGAATGTGATGATTGTGATGTATTTTAAGTATAATTGAATGATACAGATATATATATCTTGAAATGATTGAATGATGAAATGATGATTCAAATGTTTTGATTATATGCAAATGATTATGATGATGCAACCTATATGATTATGATGTTGGTTTTTTTGTAATTGTCAAGTATACTCAGTCTTGTAAAAAAAAGGATAATTTATTTAAGGAATGATTCACCAGTTTATTTTGTAACAAATACTCTGCAGATATGTCACTATTATGGATGCAGTCTACTTTTATTTTGCAAATCTATATGTTGGTATAGGAATTTTAACAAGACTTTTGTGCTTTTGTATCATCATTGAGCTTTAAAATGTTGAAAGTGAGTACAAACATCAATGGTATTATATAAACCGATGATGACCTGAGTACTACTTTCATGATTTTTGATATTGTAAGCTAACACAAGCATCAAGGTATAATTAAACCGAGATGACCTAAGCATTTCTTGCATAAAACAAACAAGAATAAACCACTTTCCTATGTGAATTGGAATTCCATCCATGATACTTTTGTAGAGCATTTCCCGCGATGATTCACATAGTAATTATGATTAATTCATAGACAGTAGACAAAGAAAAATACCATTTCTTCTTCCTAGCTTCTCTATTTCAATACATCATTGAGTTGCTCCAAAGAAATGATAACATTGATCAAAAGTACAACATATCTTCCATTTGCTTATAGTATTCAATCATTTATTCAGATTAGATCATCCATCGTGATTTTGTGATGTTTTTTGTGTTTTTGAGATTTTGGATCAAACTAACCTAAAGACCTATCCTAGGGGCCCTGGGGGTTGATCAAATATTAGCCTTGCCTACATTATAGACGTAGAGACCACGTAGTTTGACTGACATAGACACATTTTTTTGAATTTTTGAGAATGACTTTTATACCTTTTTTTCTTTGGATTTTCTGTTGTAAACTTGATGTTTGATGCGTTTTCGATGATGATTGATATGCCATGTTGGGTTGTGTTTTGATCACTTTCTGTTGTTTTTGTCCATTTTGTGAAGTTCAAAATTTATGTTGCCCCCAATGATTTTCAGATGTTGCCCCCAAGCTAGGGTGAGATATGACCATGTGATAGGAAATGTTAATAGACGTAAAAAAATGATAGAGGAATCAATGACCATGACATGTGTCCAAATAGATGGGGGAGCTGGTTTTAAATCACAAATAGCGCCTGTTTCCAAGTTTTCACTATATGTTTTTATTACACCTTTTCATTCTTTTTGATTTTTGATTTTGATTTTTTCTATTTTTCTGATTTTTGTATTTTTTTGTCTTTTTTGATTTTTTTTATATTTTTCTATGACCCAGATGCCTGTTTACCAGGTAACCAATTCCATAAACTAATTCATGAACTAATTGATTCAGGTGTAGAATTTTCTGAGATGGATGTTGTTGATAGGTTCATTAAATAGATCCCCTTCGGGTGTAGACAATTGATATGCTTCTGAGCCATACACTGATATGATGACAAAGGGACCTAACTAGTTAGGTTCAAATTTCCCTTTCTTTTCTCTATCTTGCTAATTTTTAGGGTTTTCCTTTAGGACCAAGTCACCAACTTGAAAAATTCTTGGTTTTACCCTATGATTGTAACTCCTTGACATTATTTGTTGGTAGGCTTTCAAATGATTTACTACTTGTTGACAGAATTCATCTAGTAATTCCAGCTCTTGTAGCCTTGAAATTTTGTAATCCTCATCTGCTATGAGACCTTTTAGTGATACAGGAAGTGATGGTATTTCTATCTCAATTGGTAGAATGGTCTCTGATCCATACACCAAGGTGTATGGTGTAGCTCCTGTTGGTTTTTTTATGCTAGTTTTGTAGGCCCATAATGAAGGATTTAACTAAACATGCCAATCACGTCCACCGTCGTCTACCATCTTCTTTAGTATTTTCAGGATTGTCTTGTTTGAGGCTTCTGCTTGTCTGCTTCACTATGGATAGTATGGTGTTGAAAAATGATGTTGAATATGGAATTTTTCACATAATTCCTAGATGTCCTAATTTTTAAAATCCCTTCCATTGTCTAAAATAATGGATTGAGGTACCCCATATCGACAGATGAGATAGTTGAGTATAAAAGATGAAATCTATTTTCCAGTGACAGTTGTCAAAGGAACTGCTTCTATCCATTTTGTAAAATACTCTGTTGTTGTGATGATGAACTTGTGGCCATTTGACGAAGAAGGATGTATTTTCCCCACCAGGTCTAGTCCCCATTTAAAAAAGGGCCATGTGGATGTGAATGGTTGTAATTCTTGCACCGACGCTTGAATTAGATTACCATGATCTGACATTTTTGACATCTTTTAACATATTGATATGCTTCCTTCTCCATATTCAGCCAGTAATACCCTAAATGGAGGAGTTTCATAGCTAGGGTTAGCCCACTTGAATGAGTCCCACAAATACCTTCATGTACCTTTCATAAGGATGTTTCAGATTCATGATGCTCCAGACACCATAGAAGAGTACCATCTAAACCTTGACAATAAAGAACATCAGCAATTAATGTATGTCATGTTGATTGACGGATAAAGTTATGTTTTTGGTTTCTAGAGAGGTCAAGAGGAAGAATGTTGTCTTTGAGGTAAGTATAGATCTCTCCATATTGTGAGGGTTGATTTTTGGGTATGTGGCATATGGTCCGTGAATTAGGGTTATCATATGCAGGACTAGATACTTGTTCAACCATAAACTCATATCGACTTTTCTTTTTTGATAATTGCAAAAGGGATGCAATTGTTGCCATGGCATTTGCAGCTTTATTTTATGCCCATGGTATTTTCTCGAACTTTATATCCATGAAGTATTTCTTTAGATCATCTATCATTTTCTTATAAGGCATGAGCTTCTCATCTTTTGTTTGATACTCATTATTTACTTGATAAATGACAAGCTATGAGTCCCCATATACTTGTATTTTTGTGATTTTCCATTCAATAGTTATTTTGATGCCAATAATCAATGCTTCATATTCAGCTATATTGTTTTTACATGGAAACATTAACCTATAAGATCTGGGAATAGTGTGTCCTTGAGGTGTGACAAACATAATTCTTGCCCTCGCTCCTCTTTGTGTATATGATTCGTTAAAGTACAATCTCCATTGTTGAGTTGTAATATTCATGATGTCAGCATCTGGAAATTCAATGTGCATTGGATGATGATCCTATAATGGAGCTTCAGCTAGTTGATCTACTATTACCTGTCCTTTGATGGCTCTCCTATCAACATATTGGATATCAATTTCACTCAATATCATGACCCATTTTGCAAGTCTTCCTGTTATTGTAGCTTTACTGAGTAAGTATTTTAATGGGTCTATTTTTGCTATGAGCCTGACTGTATGAGTCAACATGTAGTGTCACAATTGCTGAGTTGAAAATACTACTACTAAACAAGATTTTTCTATGAATGTATAGTTTATTTCATATCCATTGAGAGTCATGCTGATGTAGTAAACTGCATGTTCTTTCCTTCAGAATCCTCTTGTGCTAATAGAGCTCCTAAAGATATTTCAGTTTGCAATATATAGTAATAGTGGTCTTTCTGCTATGGGTGGCATGAGTATCAGAGGTGTCACCAAATATTGCTTTATCTGGTCAAAATTTTTTTCACGGTTATGATCCCATTTGAATGAAACATTTTTATGAAGTAGATGATTAAATGAATGACTCTTATCTACTAGCTGGGAGATAAATCTCCTAATGGATTGTAACCTACCTTGAAGGGACCTCAATTGACTGATGTTTTTAGGTGGTGGCATCTCTATGATTTCCTTAACCTTAGCTGGATCCACTTCAATACCCTTTTTTGAAACTATGTAACCAAGAAGTTTTGTTGAAGTCACCCCAAAGATAAAATTCTTTGGGTTCAATCTTACATTCATTTTTTTAAGTCTAGTGAAGATTTTATCAAGTATGTCTAGATGTCCTTCCCTAGTGTGTGATTTTTCTAAAATGTCATCCACATAATCTTCCATGAAAGTATGCATCATATCATGAAAAATTGTGTTCATTGCTCGTTGATATGTTGCACCTACATTTTTCAATCCAAAAGGCATGAAATTCCAACAGAATGTTCCCCAAGGGCAAGTGAATGTCATCTTTTCTTGATCCTTAGGTGCTATTTTGATTTGATTGTATCCTGAGAAGCCATCCATTATAGATAACATGGCATGTCCTATTGTTAGATCAACAATTATGTCAATGCTTGGCAAAGGAAAATAATCCTTTGGGCATGACTTGTTTAAATCTCTAAAATCTATGCATATTTTGATGCTATGATCAGGTTTGGATATTGGCACAATGTTTGAGATCCATTCTACATAATCTATGGATCTGATAAAGCCTACATCTAATAATTTTTTTAGTTCAGCTTTAACCAAAAGGGCAATGTGGGGGTGCATCTTTCGCAATTTTTACTTGACTGGTTTGATTCCCTTTGGTAGTGATAAATGATGCATTAGAAGTTGTGGATCCAATCCTGGCATGTCCGAATAAGACCATGCAATTTTTTTTTTGTTGCTCAAAGAATCTAGTGAATGTTGGCTTTTCCTGTTCTGTCATGGATGCTGCTAGATGTAAGATCCTTGCTTCTTCAGATGTTCCCATATTTATAGACTGTGTTGGCTCTACCAATACTGATGATCTGTCATGGTAGTGTTCTAGGATTGTGTAATCTCTTTCATCCTTCAGTTCCTCAGAAAGGTTTTTGTTGTTGGATACGTTCTTTATTTTTCTCTTTTCAAAATCTAATGCTACCTCAGAGAGGTTTTCATCATTAGATTTATTTGTCCTATTATCATTTTTGCAACTGAAAGATTTGGCACCCTCCTAATGTAAAGTATAGATATGAGTGTTATGGATAGTACTTGTATCAGTTTTTTCACAGCATAGATAATTTATGATGGCATCATCATTTGAAAAGACTAGTATAAGACTAGGTTCGATGAGTTCCCATTCAATAAGTTCGGCGTGTATTAATGGTAACAAGTCATCAGATTGAACAAGGTCAACTGTTGTAAGTGTCATGATAGCTAGGTGGTCAAAGTTATTTGTAGGATGTTCAAGGTCTATGATAGTACTCACCTCCAAGTTTTCTAACTCACTCGCTATTTGATTGTCCTCGCTTGAGTCATCAATATTTGTTGATCCCATAACAAAGGTTCTAACTCTTGAACCTTGTCCCTCCTCTCGTAAGGGTGTATATGTTTGGATAATATCAATCTCTTTATCTGTATATGATGTAGCAGATAGATGATCCCATTCATATTCATTTGAGTCTATGTCATAGCCATCTCTAATTTGTAGTATCCTTTCCACTACTTTTTGGGTTTCTTCTTCTTTTTACTCAGTTATGTAGCCTAATCCCATTTTGTCTTTAGGCTATAATGTGAGAGGTTGAATGGGTTCAATAATACCATACTTTCTCTTGCCAATTGGTCCTTGACCTTTGTAACCCATTTTCTCTAAAATGGCCTTCCCTTTTCCATACTGATCTATTTTAATGTTGATGTTTGTTGATGTTGATGCTTCCTCATCTTTGTATAGCCAATTGAGAATGGCTTTTTCTTCGGACTCCTCTTCAAGTGTACCTACTTTTATGAACCTTTCATTTAGAGCTGTGATGGGTTGTGATGATCTTGGAGATTTTAATATGGGTTGTCCATATGTTTTTGGTGATGGGAGTAACTGTGATAGGCACAAAGATTTCTCAAGAGAATATTCTCCAACACCCTCTTCCTTTATCTGAACCTTTTCTAAAAGTTGTGATAATTCATTTATAGGACCTTTGGCTTTTGATGTTTCTATGAAAGTTATTTCTTTCTCTAGATTCTTTTTCTCAACCCATTTAGATATAAAGTTGGGTTGGCTATCCATAGTAGATGAATTAGAAGTATTGACTTCTCGGTTATGAGGTATCAGAGTGTCTTGAGTTAATTTCAACATGCTGCAAATCTGTGGATTGTTCTTGTCAGCTGATATGGTGACTTCCTATCCATTTACTAGAAATTTTAGACATTGATGGTATGTTGAAGGTACCACTTGCATGTCATGGATCCATGGACGACCCAATAGTATGTTGTATGTGATATCTCTGTCTAACACTTGACAAACAATGTTTTTGACAATCGGCCCTACTTCGATTGGAAATATGATAAGTCCTCTAGAAGACCTCTCCTCTTCATCATATGCCTTTATCATTATTTTTCTCTTGGTGTCAATGGCATTGTCAGAATAGCCTAGTGCATGAACTAGTTTCAAGGTACAAATATTTAGACCAGCTCCTCCATCTATCAAAACACGCTTAACATGGTGTTTATGGATGAGAACTTGGATATGCAAGCCTGCATTGTATGGGTGATTTATAGATACATCATCATGTTCAAAGAATGATAGACAATGAGGTGTGGTGAGATGTCCCACCATGGCTTGGAATTGACAAACATCTAAATTTTTAGGGACCATTGTAGCTACTAGAGCTTGTTCTAAAACTTCCTTGTGTGATGGTGAAATTTTGAGAAGTTCTAAAATGGATATTTGCACAGGTATCTTTTGTAATTGGTCTATGATATTGTATTGATGTGATGGGGGAGCATTGTTTTTGGAGGAAATTCCTTTCAGTATTACGCTGGACTACCCCCTTGTCATTATATTGACTTGTGGATGATCTTGTGTTTCCCTTATTTTTAAAACATTGATTTGATTATCAAATGTTCCCGCACTTGTCCTCATGTTCAGGGATTCAATGTCATTGTTGTTTGTGTTATCTTTTTGAGTGTCAATGTCATTTTTCTCTACCTCGGAAAGACAAAGAATGGTGGTGTCATAGACATAGTTTATACTTTTCCCCTTACCACTAGAAGAAGACTCTCCTTTTTCATAGTTGGGAAATGGATTGATAAATGCAGTGTGATCATTGTTTGTCTAAGGCCCTTCAACAAACACCTTCTTGGCTTTGATCAAGTCTTGTATTAGGTGTTTTAGTTGCATACAATTGTTTGTCTTATGTCCTTTATTCTTATGGAAATTACAATAATCTGCATCATTCCACCATGATGGTTTTACCTTTGGCTCCCAGTTTTGAGCTTCTGGTAAAGTAATAAGTTTGTTCGCAATGAGTTCTTTCATTGTTGATTCTAATGTTTTTCCTAATGGAGTGAATTTCCCTTGATTTGATTTCCTATGGTATGACGGTCATGATTCTCCATTGTTGGTGTTGTTGTTTTGGATAGTTCCCTGACTATTGTTTTGATTTTCATTTTGGTTTGCTTTGGAAATTGACATTATCAAATTGAATACTGGTTTTACATTGTCCGTTGTAGGCTCATTATTTCTAGTATTTCTATTTTTCTGCCAAAATTTTGGCTTGTCATTGTTTCCATAGTGATTTGCATTGTTGGATGTTTCACTATAGTGCTTGATCACTCCTCGTTTGACTAGAGTTTATTCAATTTTGAGCCCATTCTCAATTACTTTTTTGAATGTTGGACATTGTAATTCAAGTCGATAACTCATTTGATCATTTAAGTTGTCTATAAATAATTCGATCTTCTCTTCTTTAGGTATAGATCGAGGATACCTAGCGAACAACTTTCTCCATCGTTTTAAGAATGATAAAAATGTCTCACCATTTTTTTGTTTTAGATTATAGAGATCCTTTATGGTTACGTCATGTGTTATGTTGAAAGAGAATTGAGAGATGAATTTGTTAACCAATTCTTCAAAGGATCTAATCCCTAGTTGTAATTTTGAGAGCCATTCAATGCAATGGGCTCCCAAACTCCTAGGAAATAACCTCATGAGGTATGTATCTTCTTGCGCAAATTCGAGGCTCACTGTTCTAAATTCTTGTACATGTTCAATTGGGTCTAATTTTCCATTGTATTTTTTGTACTTAGGAAACTCACAATGTCTTGGGAAGGGTATCATATCCACACATGGATGAAAAGGGTAAGGACAAATGTCCTTTAATAAATATGTTTTTGTACTTCCTGTTTGCATGTTTTGAATCATTGCTAAAGAATTTGCATTTGATATGTTAAAGCTACTACTTGATTTGTATCCTGGGTGTGGTTTGGTTTTGTCTCATTAGTTCTAGGTGTTTCCTTCAACTGATTGATTTCAAAATCTTTTGAAAGATTGGAACCTAACTCTGCTAACATTAAGAGGTATTTCTCCATGTCTTGTTCTAAGACCTTTTCCATAAATTTATGAAAATTTGGGTCTTGTTGTGCGTGTTGTATATCATCTTGTGTTATTTTGTTGTTCTCATCTTGTTGGTATCGAAAAAAAGGGTTCTCTTCAGTCATGTTTATATTTTTAGTTTCTTTTTCTCTGAGTTTTATCCTTTGTAACCTTGTTAAGATTGGCATACAAATTTTTGTTGTTTTCCCTCACTAAACTTAGATCTTCTATGTGTTGGAAATATGTGCCTCAATCTCATAGGCTGAAAACTCCGGAAGAGAAAAGTCGGTGTGACATTCTTTTTTTATGGCCGATTGGAAGTTTAGTAACCTTGTGGTTTGTACAGGTCGCCAAGACTATGCTTCTATCTTGTCGACTGGTTTTGTCGCTGTGACTTGTGGTGTTCATTGTAACTCTCTGCTGAGTGGAGATCTCTAGCCGACATGCCACTCTTATTGTATATCAGGGAGACTTTGGGCGATAAGCGGTGTTGAGGAGACTTTTGGCTGAAAGGCTTATCTCGGTATGAAGTCTCATCGAGATGGTTTGTCTCACCGACAGGGTGCTACACTTGGAGTCTTCGGGGTAACACAGAGGCTTCACTATGAACTCTTGGTGACATATGTTTGTCTCACTGATGCTCATCAAGGTAACATGGAAGTCTCAGGATGAAGTTTTAGTGACAGGTGTTTGTCTTAGCGATGTTATAGTTTGTTATCAGTATGACTCCTAGCGAATGGTGGTCTCGGGGTAACTTGGAGACTTCGGTAAGAACTCTCAGTGATAGCGGTAAGTCTTGCCAACTATTGGACACTTCAAAAAAACTTGTGAACATCGGTGGGATGTCTTGGTGAGTAGCGATAGTCTCACCGAATGGAAAGCTAATGTCTATGTGACTTTGGGACTTCAGTATGATGCCTCGAATAGAGATTGTCTTGGAGATAGCGATACAAGTAATGATCATCAGTATGAGGTCTTGGCGATAAGGCGAAGTCTGAGCAATAGCTTTCTAAACTCGGTGTAACCTCTTGCCAATAGTGAGGACTCTTGGTGACAGCTATAGTCAGGCTTTGTGGCATCGGGGAGACACAGTTAGTGTCTCACCAAAATGTGAATACATTGTGAATGCCTTTGACCGATTGGGAGACCATCCTATATGGTGTGTCTTCGACCAATCAGAGAATCCAAATGGGAACCGTTGGAAGTTAGTCTGTTGTGACAGTTCTATGAGGAAGTTCAACAGACAGGGGCGACATGGTTATACTCTATAGTTATAGATGATGCTCGGTTGGATTGTTGGATAGTTCGACAGTTGGATGAATAGTTTGATGTGTATCAGTGTGAATCATATTCTGAGTGATTTGTAACTTGAGTGTTTTGTAGCAAGGTTGATCATTGAATGCTGTTGTAAACTGACATTAGAAAGATAAGTCTAATCTCTGTATGTAATTCTTATTATTGTAATACAAAGTGACTTCTCTTGGTGTGGTGGGTTTTTCTCCCGTAAGGGTTTTCCCACTTAAATCTAGTGTTCATCTGTGTATGATTATTTCTTTGTTTCTTTTATTGCTTTAAAGTGTATCTTAATTGGACTGTAATTGAAAATTTAAAAGAATCTCTTCATTCTTCCCTAAGGTTTTTCACATTAGGAGAGTTGTTTCCACACTTAGCTTTTCCTTACAAGTGGTATCAGAGCCTAGCCAGTTGTGTTATCCTTGTGGGTACGTTGGGTTTTTTTTGTGTCAATTTATGTTCAATGGGAGTCTTGTAGAAGTTTGGTAATTCAAATTATAGGTTAAGATGGCAAGCACGTCAGGAAAGATTGAAATTGAGAAATTCAATGGCAGCAATTTTGAGTTGTGGAAACTTAAAATGGAAGATCTGTTGGTTGATCGTGATCTTTGGATTGCTATGTCTGGAACGAAGTCTACAGGCATGAAGCAAGAAGATTGGGACCTTGCAGATAGAAAATCAAAGGAGCTGATAAGGCTCTGTTTGGCAAACTTCGTTCTTCTGAATGTGCATGAAGAGAAGATTGCATCTTCCTTGTGGAAGAGACTATCATCTATTTATCAGGGGAAATCCCTGATGAATAAATTGTTCTTGAGGAATAAGTTGTATGCTTTGAGAATGCAGGAGCTAGGTTATGTTGCTGATCATTTGAACGCATTCAACATGCTGATTGCATAGTTAACATCTGTGGGTGTGAAGATTGATGAAGAGGATCGTTGTATGCTTTTATTGTGTTCTTTGCCAGATTCATGGGATCACTTGGTGATGGCTATTGAGAGTACAACATCCAATTTCAAGATGGAAGATGTTGTTGCTTCTTTGTTATCAGAAGAGATGAGGAGGAAATCTTTTGAGATGGCGAAGGAGGCCCTTGCTATTGGAGGAAGGTCGAAAGATAAAGGCAAGAAGAAGGACAAGAAGTCCAAATTGAAATAAGAAGGGAGATCAAAGTCTCCTGGCAAGAAGTCCAAGGTGAAGTGATGGAATTGTGGGAAACCTAGTCATATTCGAAAGGATTGTAAAGAGGAGAAGAAGAAGAAGAAGAAGTATTCTTCTGACAATGATTCTTCTCAAAGCGACGCAAATGCTTTCATTGCAGTCTTGACTACACAGGTATTAGATGATGTTTGGCTGATTGATTATGGAGCATCTTTCCACATGACATCTCATAGAGACTGGTTCACGAAGTATGAAAAATACGATGGTGGAAAGGTGTATTTGGAAAGTGATTCTTCATTGGAAATAGTTGGTCGTGGAAGAGTTAGAATTCAATTCCCTGATGGAAGAGTGAAGGGAATTAATTATGTAATGCATATACCAGGTCTGGCTCAAAATTTACTTTCTGTTAGTATGCTAAATGATATTGGAGTGCAAGTCACGTTCTCTAGAAATGGCTGCAAGATGACTAGAGGCTCTCTGGTGCTAGCAAGAGATGCTCATGTTGGTACCTTGTATAAGCTTGATGCACATGCTGTGCAAAGCAATAGTGTCTCTGCAAAGTCACAGAAAGCTACTCATGGAGGAAAAGAGGAAAATGTTCCTGATTCTGTAAACTCTATGGAAGTTAAACTTCTAGCAGAAAAAACTATGCTCTGGCATCATAGGCTAGGCCACATTAGTGAGAAAGGTTTAAAAACCTTGAAGAATAAAAACCTGGTTGAGGGGCTTGAAAATTGTAACCTCGAATTTGAATTATGTGAACATTGTATATATGGTAAATAGCACTGTGTTGCATTTTATTCCAGTCCTCATAAATCTTCTGGTTTGCTAGACTATATTCATTCTGATGTATTTGGTCCAGTAAATGTTCCTTCTTTTTCTAAGTTAAGGTACTATGTATCGTTCATTGATGATTATTCGAGAAAAACATTTGTTTATTTCTTGAAAAGTAAATCAGAAGTGTTCGGTCGGTTTAAGGAGTTTAAGAACCTTGTAGAAAATCAGATTGGAGAAAAATAAAATGTTTAAGGACTAATAATGGCGGTGAATTTTGTTTTGACAATTTTGAGAGGTACTGTAAAGATCATGGGATTAAAAGACATAAAACTACACCTTACACTCCATAGCAAAATGGAGTTGCAGAAAGGTTCAATAGGACAGTGATGGAAAGAGCACGAAGTATGCTGAGAAGTGTTGGCTTGGAGGAGAAGTTATGGGCTGAGGCAGTTGCTATAGCATGTTACTTGATAAACCATTCTTCGAATTCTGCTCTTGTTGAGAAAAAACCTTTGGAAGCATGGTCTAGTAAGAAGCCCTCTTTAAGACATTCATGTTTTTGGCTGTGAGGCATATGCACATGCATCGTATGAGAAAATATCTAAATTGGAGAACAAGGCTATCAAATGTATTTTTATTGGTTATAGTGCTGGCATAAAAGGATACAAGATTTGGAATCCTGATACGGAGAAGGTTCTATACAACAGAAGTGTAATCTTTCATGAGCTGAAGCCTTCTACCTTGGATCTGCAGTCAGAGACAAAATCAAAAAATAAAAAGGGTGTAGTTGAAATTCCTTTGACACCAGATAAAGTGGAATTGAAAATTCAAAATGTACCTAAAACTGAGGAGAGCTCAAGTAGTTCTGAGAGTTCTAATGAAGAAGAACAACCTCAGCCTTAGCAAGTGAAGAGGTCAACTCGTGAAAGAAAGAAACCTGATAGGTATGGGTTCTCTTTGATAGATTCTACTTGTGCCTATGCTTTAATTTCTAGCACTGATGAGCCTAGGACTGTGAAAGAGGCATTTAAAATGTCTGATTCAAACTCTTGGTTGGAAGCCATGAATGAAGAAATGGCATCATTAGAAAAGAATGATACTTGGAGTTTGGTGCCCTTACCTAAAGGCAGAAAAGTTGTTGGCTGCAAATGGGTATTTAAAAAAAAAAAGGTCTGGATGGCAGTGTGGAAAAATACAAGGCGAGGTTGGTTGCGAAGGGATATTCCCAGGTAGAGGGAATTGATTATGGGGAAATTTTTTCTCCTGTAGCTAAGCTGACATCTATTAGATTTCTTTTGTCACTTACAACAACGTATGACTTAGAGGTCGAATAGATGGATGTGAAGACAACATTTCTTCATGGTGATCTTGAAGAAGAGATTTATATGTCCTAGCCTGAGCACTTTGTGGAAAAAGGTAAAGAAAGATTGGTTTGCAAGTTGAATAAATCTCTGTATAGGCTAAAGCAGTCGCCTAGAATGTGGTACCAAAATTTTGACACTTTTGTTTTGTCATTGGGATTTGTAAGATCAAAATCTGATCACAGTGTGTATTACAAAGCTGAAAGTGATCAAGTTCTTATTATTGCTCTCTATGTTGATCATATGCTATTCATAGGCAATAGTAAGCTAATGATTTCTCATCTTATGTCTCAGTTGTCTGAAAAGTTTGAAATGAAAGATCTTGGTGCAGCTAGGTATATACTGGGTATGGAAATAACTAGGGACAAGAATAGTAGAAAACTTTGGCTCAGTCAGAATAAGTATATCAAGACTATTCTAGAGAGATTTTGTATGAATGATTGCAAGCAACTAGTTGTTCCAGTTTTATAGGGAACAAAGCTATCTGTTGAAGACTGTACAAAATCTCCTACTAAGATGGAGGACATGACCAGTGTATCCTATGCTAGTGCGGTTGGCAGTCTTATGTATGCAATGGTTTGTACAAGGCCAGACATTGCCCAAGTAGTGGGAGTACTTAGTCGGTTTATGGCTAATCCTGGAAGGACACATTGGGATGTTGTGAAAAGAGTATTTAGATATTTGAAGGGCACTTAAGAATATGCTTTGTGTTACCATGGTAACTTGGTTGAATCACAAAGGACTCTCAGCATTTGAGGCTATGTGGATTCTGATTGGGCAGGGGACATTGACAGCAGAAGATCCACCAGTGGATATAATTTAATGTTGAATGGTGGTGCAGTGAGTTGGATGAGTAAGTGGCAGGCTGTAGTCGCTTTGTCCACTATAGAGGCTGGATACATGGCAGCTATGCATGCTTGTAAAGAATAATTTTGGTTAAAACATTTGTATTCTAACATTGGTTTTGATGTAGGGAAAATAACAATTTATTGTGACAGTCAGAGTGCAATTTGTCTAGCAAAGAATCCTACTTTCCATTCCAGGATGAAACATATAGATGTACAGTATCACTTTGTACGACATATGGTGGAGGATGGAAAGGTTTCATTAGAAAAAGTGGATACTCTGGAAAATGTTGCAGATGCATTGATGAAGCCAGTGAGCACAGACAAGTTCAGGTGGTGTGCCAGTTTGATGGGCCTTAGTGCCCATGAATTTCAGTAGTTTTGTTATGCTCTAGAGGTGCCTGTGTGATCTTCGTCAAGTGGGAGATTGTTGGAAATATGTGCCTCAATCTCACAGGTTGAAAACTCTGGAAGAGAAAAGTTGGTGTGACATTCCTTTTGTCTAGCCGATTGGCAGTTTAGTAGCCTTGTGGTTTATATAGGTTGCCGAGAAAATGCTTCTATCTTGTCGACTGGTGTTGTCATTGTGACTTGTGGTGTTTGCTGTAACTCTCTACCAAGTGGAGATCTCTAGCCGACAGGCCACTCTTATCGTATATCAGGGAGACTCTGGGAAACAAGCGGTGTCGAGGAGACTCTTGGCTGAAAGGCTTATCTCGGTATGAAGTCTCATTGAGATGGTTTGTCTCACCGATAGGGTGATACACTTGGACTCTTCAGGGTAACACGGAGGCTTCACTATGAACTCTTGATGACATATTTTTGTCTCACCGATGCTCATCAGGGTAACATGGAAGTCTCAGGATGAAGTCTTAGCAACAGTTGTTTGTCTCAGCGATGTTATAGTTTGTTATCGGTATGACTCCTAGAAAATGATGGTCTCGGGGTAACCTGGAGACTTTGGTAAAAACTCTTAGTGATAGCAGTAAGTCTTGCCGACTATTGGACACTTCGAAATAACTTGTGAACATCAGTGGGATGTCCTAGTGAGTAGCAATAGTGTCACCGAATGGAAAGCTAACATCTATGTGACTTTGGGACTTCGGTATGATGTCTCATTGAATAGCGATTGTCTTGGCGATAGTGATACAAGTGATGATCATCGGTATGAGGTCTTGGCTACAAGGCGAAGTCTGAGCGATAGCTTTTTGAACTCGGTGTAACCTCTTGCTGATAGTTAGGACTCTTGGCGACAGCTACAGTTAGGCTTTGTGGCATCGAGGAGACACAGTTAGTGTCTCACCGACATGCAAATACATTGTGAACGCCTTTGATCGATTGGGAGACCATCCTACGTGGTGTGTCTTTGACCAATCAGAGAAGCCGAATGGGAACTATTGTAAGTTAGTCTATTGTGGTAGTTCTGTGAGGAAGTTCAACAGACAGGGGTGACATGGTTATACTCTGTAGTTACATATGATGCTCAGTTGGATTGTTGGATGGTTCGACAGTTGGATGAATATTTTGATGTGTATCAGTGTGAATCAGATTCTGAGTGATTTGTAACTTGAGTGTTCTATAGCAAGGTTGATCATTGAATGCTGCTATAAAATGACATCAGAAAGATAAGTCTGATCTCTGTAGATAATTCTTATTACTGTAATACAAAGTGACTTCTCTTGGTGTGGTGGGTTTTTCTCCCATAAGGGTTTTCCTAGATAAATCTGGTGTTCATCTGTGTATGATTATTTCTCTGTTTTTGTTATTGCTTTAAAGTGTATCTTAATTGGACTATAATTGAAAATTTAAAAGCATCTCTGCATTCTTCCCTGAGGTTTCTGACGTTAGAAGAGTTGGTTCCGCACTTAGCTTTCCTTACACTATGTGGTGTTAGTGTCAATTTGAATTTTTTGAAAGAAGCCAAAATAGAATGATGTATTCCATTGATGAGGCTAACTTAAAATTCCCGATTACTGATTCTTTTTGTCTCGTGATGGTAGGATGTCAAAAATCCTTGATGAGGAAACTTGGCTCACTAATCCAGGATTTGTTTTGATAATTTGGACACTTTGTATTTTACAAGATCTAGTTTTTGTGTAAAACAATTTTAACTTGTAAGAAACTACTTTGTTTCATGATGTTAGGACAATGTCTGGTATGTAAAATCTTTCTGACTAGTAAAATATTATGTTTATGTTGTTGGTCTATCCGCCGGTTGTTCTGAAAGTTTCTCTGTTTTTTCCCTTCTGTGGACGCACTAATACAGAGGGCGAAAGCGCTAAAATAGAGCTTACAAGTGCTAAAACAAAGTACAAAAGTGCTAAAACAGAGAGCAGAAGCGCTAAAACATACGAAAAAAGCACTAAAACAGAGTTCAAAAGTGCTATGTTATTCTGTGGAAGTGCTAAAACAGAGAGAAAAAGTGCTAGAATGTTGGATACTGGAATTTCCTGGCAGTTTGGTTTGTTGTGATAGAAGAGCTATGAGATTGTTAAGAAGTGCCAAAATAGATTGTTGAAGTGCTAAAACAGAGGGTTGAAGCGCTAAAACAGAGGGTTGAAGTGCTAAAGTTTGTTTCAGAAGTGCTATAGTTTATGTTTAACTATAAGATTTCCAAATTTTTGTCTACCGTAAGAACTAATCTGGTCTAGTGGAGTATTCTATGGCAAGTTGTGGAATGGAGGATTGTTGACTACGATGACTATGGTTGAATTCCTGTGAAAGAGCATTTCTTTGAATATAGGGTTTTGAAGTCAAAGGTTCTACAACATAATCATCAGTGTAACCCCTATCGAAATTATGGAACCTATGGAGGAATGTTCTATGATGAAGCAAAGTCTTCCTATTTTGATACAAGAAATGTCGTCTTTGTAAAAGATGTTTGTAACTAAGTGTTTTTTTGGGTTTTTTAATTCTCTTGGGAAAATATTTTTTGACAAAATTAGTGTTTTTCCAATCTCTAATCATGTATGATTTTGTATTTTTTAGGATGATATTTTATCTGAATTTTAATGATTTTGGAATACACAACACTCAAATGAAGACATTTGTTTTGTTTTAAGAGTTGTAATCTAAACAGATAGTGTATGTTCAAAAGAACCACGTATGGTTCAATGTTCAGTGGTTTGATAACAACAAGACTCTTCAGATAGACTCACTCTTAATAGTCAAAAGGTCATCGTTATACTCAACAACCCACAGCTTAAAATTGTGTTCACTCACATAGCCATGTCACCCCCTAGAGGGTGCCTGTGTTTTTGTATTTTCCAGGTGCGTACTTAGAGTGATGGAAGTGGATACCAGATCCCCTGAGCAAACAGTCCTTGGCAATTATATGGTGAGTGTCTTGCGGGCAGATTCTTCCCTCCCCTTGCACTGCAAGTATTACAATGTCTGGTTACTGACTCAGTTGGATACTACACTAGGTTCTTAAAAATGGTTTCCATTCGGAGCGGCAATAATAGACTCCCTCAGGAGACCTCCCAACCTTTAGAACAAAGTTTTTAGGGATGGCTATCTTGCACACTTCAAGCAAAAGTGGGTTTCCCCATATTTGCTTTAAATTTTATAGTGGGGTGGAAAAACCTGGCTTTGGTTTGAACCCACATAGGTCATTCCTGTAGGGTGAGTACTTTTTCCCACTATGGTAGGCCTTCTAAAGGATGTAATAAAACTTGAAGAATGCATAAAAAGGATGAGTCTGGCTTTTTGGATCACCCAATTAAGGGGAGAGCATACGCCTATCAACCATTCAAACACAGAAACCACTTGTTCAAATTTTAAAGCCCAAACAAAATTTTTTCTAATCTATGTGAAGATGTTGCTTCACAAAGAGACATGGTGTTCATTTTTAAATCCCAATTTTGCAAAGTTTGGTGACTACCCTAGATTGATAAATTTTAGTCCAATTTGAAAATGTGAATATCCTAGGATTGATCCATTTTAAACCAACTAAAGAAGTGTCTATCCTAGATTGATTCTTTTTAATCCAACTGAAGAAATGCATTTTATTGGCCATAGATGCATCGGATCCAGAAAATGAGTTACACAAAAGCACTATGACAGTGATCAAAAGCACTATAAAAATCAATAGAAGCGCTATAGAAATCGCCAGAAGCATTATAGAAATAGATAGAAGCGCTATAGAAATAGAGAGAAGTGCTATAGAAATAGATAGAAGTGCTAAAACAGATGTTGAATATTACTGTCCGTCCATGCTGGATTGTGAATTGAAGTGCTAAAACAGTCATGCAAAGCGTTATTCTTTTCTCCAGAAGCACTAGAACAGTCCTCAGAAATGCTATAATTTTCATCAAAAGCACTAGAATAATCATAAGCGCTATAGAATCATCTCAATGCGCTAAAACAGATCACGCCAGACTCCTATACGAAAACTTTCCAAAAAAAACTTGTTAAAAACATGGGGTATAGCCCCACGGTGGGCGCCAGAATGTAAGTGTGGAAAAAGTAAACTAAATACAATTAAATACACCTCTTAATGAAACATTGTATCAAGATTAAACATGAATTAAACTAATTTAAAACATAGAAAATCCTGAAAGCATCTCATTGTCTCCTATCTCCAAAGATTTATCAAATTACAGAAGCTCTCAGATTGTAAGCACTGTAATTGTTTAAAATTCCTATCTAGAGAATGGAATGGATGCTAAATGCAATGATGTGATGATTTCTAATGATTTCTAGATGATATGGAGCTACTATAAATGAAGCCTGATGGATGAAAGCTACAGTAAAAAGAAACTATGATGCTACCGTGATATGAAATCTACTGATGCCATGATACTATGATGATACTAAAATGCTAATGATAAATGATTGCTTGGTTGCTTGAGTACTAATTCCTCCAGAGTAAGTTTGCATAAAGGATGATGATTCTTGGATGATTTTGATGCTTTAGAAGGCTATATATATATAGATTTCCGGCAGCACATTTGCACAGGGGTAACACAACAGAGGCTGAGATTAAATCTAGAGATTTGAATGGTATGAGATGAGAAGGTGGAGTTGATCATGGAGGATTGCTCCTGCCCATGAAAACACCAGGCAAGATGAGAGGAAAGATTTGAGGCATAAGATTGAGAGGATTGCCTGCAGGTTTCTCCCTGAGGCTTTTCTCATGAATGACAGTTGCATTAATTAGATTTTGAAAAATCTAATTTTATTGGTGAGTGAATAGAGGGATTTGATGCATTTATTTAAATATTTTTGATTTATTTAAATTCAACAAAAGAGGAATAAATAATTTAATAAAATAAACTATAGAAGTTTGTTTATTAAATTAAAATAGAAAGAATATGATAATTAAATTAAAGATTTTAGGATATTTATTTAATTAAGAAGAAATGTGATGAGATAATTAAATAATGCCAACTATTGAAGTTGTATATTTATTTTAAGATAGAATTTAATGGATAAAGTATAGAAGAAATAATAATGATAATAATTAAATAAAACAAATTATTTAATTTTGTTTATTTAACTAACGGGAAAATAATATGATAAAATAGAAGAATTAATAGTGAACTTAATATAAATAAATATTTATATTTATTTACTAAGTAGATGAATTAAGATTAATTAATCAAATAAGTCATATTTAATTAATTAGATTCTCCAGACCATTTTTAGGTGTCTACAACAGTCACAGTCGGAAGACAACTGGAGTGGATGAACTATGAGATAGCATCTACTAATGTCTGATTATAGTTCTGGTTATGCACATTGATCATATTCTTCACATTTTGTCTGATTCTGCTCTTGAAACTCTGTCTTCTTTAATTCAAATCACCAATCTTTGTTCTACTCAAATGAAACTATGCACAATTGATCTATATTCCTTCTAACTCTCACATAATATGCATCATATGTCAAAATGATATGAATAATAGATTATATATATCCACAACTAGAGATTAAAACAACTAAATGTCGGCTTTAACAAAATATGAAACATATACAAACTGTTGGCCCAATCTATAAATAATTATCAATGCAAACAAAACAATGTCAGCCAAAACATAGTAAGGACCCAAAATAACATGTCTTGAACATGTAACACCTTAAAAAATTATGCCTCGAATATTCACAACACGCTACACTCATCTAGTTGGCCTTTCTACATTGTTATACTGTAAATCAATAAACCAAATCTTCTAACTT
This sequence comes from Sequoia sempervirens, assembly GCA_007258455.2. Taxonomy (NCBI): domain Eukaryota; kingdom Viridiplantae; phylum Streptophyta; class Pinopsida; order Cupressales; family Cupressaceae; genus Sequoia; species Sequoia sempervirens. The sequence continues at coordinate 528,033,379 of VDFB02047230.1, read as the reverse complement.
GCACACCAATCAATGCAAGGCCCTATGATTCAAAGATAAGATAGTTCATACATCAAAATACCTTCCCTGAGATCCACAAAACAAAATGGTAACAGAAAATTACATATGAGTCAATGTACACAACTCTGTCGAATGCCCTATTTTAGCTTTGACATTTAACACATATCTTCAATCTGAACTTCCGATATAAAAAAATACTAAGGTGAAGATGGGATTACTAACTAGGGTTTCCATCAATGGAAACATCAAATGACTTGTGCAGTGTCTCTTTCCAACAATCTCCCCATTTGGCATTGATGGCAACACTTAGTGAAAAATGACTAAGTGTTGGAATCAGTACCAACACGAATACACAACAATCCTCAAAACTTTTAAAAAAAATTAATCACAACTCCCCTTGAGATGAATATGAATTTTTTGACTATCCCACACTCTACCTTTGACATTCATGGAAAAGACAGGAATCCGCATACCAAAAATTATACAAAGTTTCTATGAACATGCTTTTCTAACTTACATGGACTTGAATATGTCTGCAAAATTGTTCTTCAACAAGCTTAAACTAGTGTCCCAAACCTTTTTGAGACTCTCCAAAATAGTCATGTAACCACATAATAGGTAGGTTTCCATCTCTGCCAACTCAAGATTTGTCGAATCATTGACATCCATAGCATCCTGTGCTTCTTTCAATTCACTAAGCATTGTCTCCATTTTAGGAGCAATTATTCCTTTGAACTCACATACCCTTTCAACAATTTTGTCTTTTTCATCCTTCATAATTTTAATTTTGTCAAGCAGGGATATGACTTGACCTTCTTGCTTACCAGCAAAAATGGTTAGAGGATCAAAGGTTTAAGAAATATCTACTAACTATTTCTCATATTCCTTAATTTTCTTCTTAGTGACCTCAATGAATTTTGACAAGGATAAGCATGACTTGCAGATATTTCGACCCTCAGATAATGCACCTTGAATTTTCTTTTCATAGGTAGCTAATAAGGCTTTATCATTAGCAATCATACACTTCAATCTACTGAACCTGTTTGCATCAAATTATTTTTGGACCTTATCCTTAGCGTACTTTTCAAGAGACTCAAAGCGAGTACTTACAGAGTTGATAAGTTTCTTCAACTAACCAGAGGGAGATTTGGATGAGTCCTTGACATGTGTGGGCATGATCTTCTCTAAGATACCAGATGCAAGACTTAGCAACTCATTGTCCTCAATGTGAGATTTCAATATCTCCTCCCTTGTCTTGGCCTGAGCAAATGATGCTACCTTCATCTTCTGAATAGGGGATAGAGTGGCAAAGTTGATAGGAACTTCAACCCATTCAGGGTCAAACTCCTCCTGTTGTTCTTCTAAAAACTTCTTTACTACCTTTGTAGTGTCTCTTTCTTCCATAACAACCTCCTTTGCCTCAGCCTTCTTTTCTTCAATCATTGATTCTTGCTTGGCTTTGGGAAACTCTATTTCTTCAACTGACATATCTTTAGGAGCTTTAGTCTCCATGGGATTTTCAATATCTTGCATATATAGAGAATTCTGAGTGTCCTCAATTATGTCTTCTTTCACTTCTTCAATAGTAGCCTGGACATAGTGAACTTTTGGACCAGATGGAACATCTTCATCATGAGTTTCTTCAGATACAATGTTATATATGTTCTTCAACAGAAATGCCTTAAGAATTTTCTCAGTGTCTTTTTCTACTTCCCTAGTCTACCTGATCATAAGCTTATTCACCCTTGATTTGATCTTAAAATCCTTTTTAGCATCATTGAGGATTTTCTTCATTTCTTCTTTTGATATTACCAGACATAGATTGGCAAGTATGTGTTCTCTCATTCATTCATCTTCAGCTCTTGCATTTACTCTCCTCATTTATATGACTTCATATAACCCTTTAGGTAACTCTAACATTATTTCTATGAGAGTCATATTGAAAATATTCAAATATTTTTTTGTGGCTTCTTCAAGAGTTCTCTAACCGACACTATCAAAAGTGTCATACCATTCAAAAAGTGGTTTGAGATTACCATCCTCAATTAAAAAATTCCACTTCATCTACAGTCATACCTAATCTATTAGTTTTCACCTTTTTCTTGGATTTTTCTTCACCGAAGGGCTTGTCCTTAGAGAATTTTTATGCCTTTGTTCCCTTATGCTTGATTTCTCTTACTTCTTCATCATTTTCAATAGCAACATAGACTCATGTGCTTTTATCCTTCTTTCTCTTTCCTTCTCTTCCAGATGTCTTGACTTGATATTTTATTGGGATTGATTTCCTTGTATGACCGGATGAGGGTGTAGAGCTCCTTGTAGATCTAGATCTGGAAGAGGATGTTTCCAGACTTGCTGACTCAGTTCTAGCAGGTTCCCCTTCTTCAGCTTGTTCTCTTTTCTTCCTAGCTTCCCTCATTGCTTCAACTAATATGCTGCTACTTTATGCAAAATCTTCAACTTTCTCTCTCACCTTCCAGACTATCATAGGCTTCTTTAGTTGTGTATGTGCCAGCATATTCTTCTCTTCAAAGGTACCAAACCTTTCTTCTGTCAGATTTCAAGGTATACTCAACAAGTTTTGGGCGTACAACTCCAAAATGTGTTCTTCAACCTCATATCCCATAGGAATTATCCAAAGTGTTATAGGTTCTATTGCTTCCATCAAACATTGATCAATGTCAACCATGAAGAAAATAGTGTCCTTATATTTTTCCACAATAGATTTAGGAATCCTTTCCCTACCTTGCATTTCACTATGAAAGCTTTTGAAGTAACCCCAGATAGTAGTTTTCCTTGCTTTGCTATCACCAATTCTATATAAGATGTCTCTAATGAACAACTATTGGTCTTTCACCTTCCCATTGCACTTTAACAACTCCTGAAACTTCATTCATGAAGTGGAATAATAGACATAACATCAGATTGCCATACTTGAAAATGTTCTCCTTGTCCTTCTTTACTTTACCAAGATTTTCAATTAGCTGGCTCCGAAGTAACTCACATAAGTCATATTCTGCATTTTCCTTGATCATTTGATAAGCTACATAGATTGCAGTACTAGATATAGAGTTATCCCGACTGGAGTGATAGATTTTATATCCAATAACCATAGAATCAAACATTACATCCAATTCAATGATGTCATTAATTGTCATGGCTCTTTTGTCAAAAGTGGAAACAGTTGCCTCAGTGACTATTTGGTTCTTCACAACTTTCAATGTGGGAAACCCACCAGATGAATTCATACTAGTAAGAATGGTTATAGCTTCTCTTGTGATCTTGAAGGGTTGATTTAACCATATGCACTCGGCACGCACTCAACTCAGCATGTACCAGACCCATTCATTTTTGTTGAACACGAGAAACTTCATAATTTCTGTGAACTTCTTCTCCTCTAAAGTATTAAATTCATACCTTACACAAATATCTTCTCCAAAAATGTGATTTGTGTACAAATTTAACAACTGGGAGCTTCCTAATTCCTCAACATTCGCATGAATATATGCCCTAATATCTTCAATGTGCAAAACACCATACAAAATGGAAGAAAATGCACCTAATGGTTTTGTCTCAATGGATTTGAATGGGTGCCATTTGAATTTTGGGTGGGGTCTATATTTAATATCAAAAACCAATAGAGCGGCCATTTCCAGAAATTTCAAGTTCACAAGTTTTGCAGATAAATACCTTTTGCCAAATTAGGGTTTGTTCACCAAATCACCACCTTTAGATTTGTATCTCACCAAAATTTGCTATAGAGCTCTTCAAACTTCTTCTTGAAATGCAATGTGACAAATGCAGAATAGAAGTAACCTTTTATCATTCGCTCACCTAACTTTTTATCGCACTAAATGCTTCTACCCTAGGTCTTTCGAATACCCTGTTTTCATAGTCTATGATAGAAGATTCTTCTGGAGACCTTCAATTTTGCATAAATTTCCTCCACAAGTGTTCCCAAAACATTAATAGATCACTAATGCAATCATTGCAATTTGCCACATTTCG
>VDFB02047230.1:527908345-528021741 GCA_007258455.2 Sequoia sempervirens | reverse complement strand
AAACAATGAGAGGGAATAGAAAAGAGTTCAAGTGGTACACTGGAGCAGTGAAATGTTTTGATCTATTGAAGTAGAAGGTGATAGAACAACCCATTCTAGCCCTCCCAGACTTCAATAAGTTGTTTTAGGTGGATTGTGATGCTACTGGTTGTGCCATTGGAGTAGTGTTAAGTCAATAAGGTAAGCTCATTGCCTATTTTAGTGAAAAGTTAAATGATGCCAAGAGAAAGTATTTACAAGTATGATCGTGGAATTTACGGTTAGTTCAAGATGAATGAAATGGAGTATTATTTGTCAGTTAAAGGAATTTGTTCTATATACTGATCATCAGGCCTTGCAGTACATAAATAGTCAGGGAAAATTAAATCAGAGGCATATGAAATGGGTAGAGTTTTTGCAGAGTTATACCTTTGTTTTGAAACATGGGAGTGGGAAGTCAAATAAGGTTGCAGATGACTTAAGTAGGAGGCATACATTGATGACAAAGATACAGATTGAAGTGGTTGGGTTCAATGAACTCATGACACTGTATGCAGAAGATCCTGATTTTGCAGAGGCTTGGAAAGCTTGCAAGGAACCTTTTACAATGGACTGGACAAGGTGGTTGGATTTCATAATCCAAGATGGAATGTTATTTAAGGGAGGTCAATTGTGTATCCCAAGGAGTTCCATGAGGGAAAACCTGATAAAGGAGAAGCATAGTGGAGGATTGGCAAGACATTTTGGTCAGGATAAGACCATTGCCATTATCAATGAGCATTATTATTGGCCTCAGTTGTCACAGGATGTGAAGAAGTTTGTACAAAGATGTAGGGTATGTCAGATGGCTAAAGGAGTGAGCCAGAATACAGGCTTATATCAGCCCTTACCTATACCAGAGAGGCCATGGGAGGATATAAGTATGGACTTTGTTCTTGGTTTGCTAAGGACACAACAAGGGAATGATTCAGTCTTTGTGGTGGTTGATAGGTTTTCAAAGATGGCACATTTCATTCCATGTCAGAAGACCCATGATGCAGTCCACATTGCTCACTTGTTCTTCAAAGAGGTGGTGAGGCTACATGGTATGCCAAAGAGTATTGTTTCAGATCGTGACACCAAATTTGTGGGGTACTTTTGGAGGACCTTGTGGAAGAAGCTGAAGATAGAGTTGAAGTTCAGTTCTACACACCATCCACAAATAGATGGGTAGACAGAGGTTGTTAATAGGAGTCTGGGTAACCTATTGAGATGTTTGGTAGGAGATAAACCCAAGGGATGGGACTTGATCTTACCCCAAGTAGAATTTTCTTACAACAATTCTGTCAACAGAAGCACTGGTAGATCACCATTCCAGATTGTGTATGGAGGTAGCCCCAGAACAACTCTAAAATTGAGGAAGATGGACCAAGAGAACAAAATAAGTGCTAAAGCCAAAGATTTTGCATAACACATCAAGGCTATACATGAGAAGGTAAGAAAACATATTAACAAGATGAATATGCAGTATAAGGCTAAGGCAGATCAGAAGAGGAGGTATAAGGAATTTCAGATTGGTGATGAAGTGATGGTCCACTTGAGGAAAGAAAGGTTTCTAGTAGGAACATATAACAAATTGAAGATGAAGAAATTTGGTCCCTGTAAGATTTTGAAGAAACATGATTTAGGGAATGCATATGAGGTAGAGTTGCCTGATGGAATCAACATTTCCCCTGTGTTCAACATTTCAGATTTGACAGAGTATCATGAAGGTGGAATGGAGGAACCACCAGCAATAGGGCAGTATGGCATTCCAACACCTACTTCAGAAAGGGAGGAGATTGAAGCAATCTTGGATAGTCATGTGGGAAGGAGTACCAAAAATAGGTAGTATGAAGAATATCTGGTGAAATGGAGAGGGAGGCCTGTGGAAGATTCATCTTGGCTATCTAAGGCAGTGGTTGACCAGTTGGGTTTTCCTCAACCATCTAAGATGTGACGGGGTCACTTCTCAAATTACCCTGGGTGTCAGATGCAGGAGCATCCAGTGGTGTAAGGGCAATCTTGCATCACCCAAAAATAGTTAAATTTCAAATTTCTCAGTTTTTAGATGTTTTTACATTTTTGGATACCCTTTTCATCATAATGAAATTCCCAATTTATGGTTTTTATTTTCGGTTGCTGGGTTGAAAGATATTGCAGTTTTAGTTTCCCAAATTTGCACCTGAAAATCTTTCGAGTTAGATTTGAGGCACTTAGAGCTTTTGGATCGGCCCCAAAACTTTCCAAAATTGGCGTAGCTGATTTCAAGTGTGTTCTTGACTTTGAGACCTTTCCAATGGTTCAAATGGTTTGCGAATCAGAGTCCCGGATCAAAAGTTATGGCCCCGGGAAGTTGGCACACTTTCTAGAAGATACAATTGCAAATGCTTTTTTGAAATTTGAACTTCATGTTGTAAATTTTCAGCGCCAAACCACCTAAACTCAAATTTTAATGCTGTTTTGGCTCCAAACTAATGAGGAGCTCTGTTTATGGGCGGATTTCTAATTTTTGGGTAACTTTTTTGGGGACAAGCTCGCATATTGCAAAGGGGTTATTATGTAGCTTTTTGTAACTTGAATGTTTGTAGAACTTGGGGATTTGAGATGCTCTGCATGTAAGAAGCTCCATTTTCTAAATAATAAAATTATTCTCTTGTTTGTGGGTTATTGATAAAATTTATAGTCCCATTCACATAAATGAGATATATCAATTACAACTCACAAAAATGATCTAAAATAGCATACAAGGTTAGCATAAATAAACAACAATATTATTAACCTTCCTTATAGATTCCTTGAAGCTTAGATTCAATCCTTGAATAAGAATTCCCTCAAGCACCAAAGGGGTTTCATCCTCTGATCTTAGTGATTGCTACCTATTTTCATCCAATGATCACAAACTCCTATGGGTTTTTTTCCACAAAAATAATTAGAAACAAGTATCTCAAAATACAAAAGAATGGCATAATAATTTAATGTCCATTACATGAATTAACTCCCTACATTTATATGGTAAAAATTTTCCTAAAGGAACAGGTCAACGTTGAGCCAAAATAGTTCCAAAGCTCAGAATCTGAATTTCAAACACTACACTAGGTCGGCATTAAGGCCACAATATATTCTTTTGGAATCATTGTACCACCTTTTGGACCTATCCACATGCTTCCATAGCCCCTTCCTTCTTCCTAAAATTTCACAATTAATGTTGCATAATTCAGAGGTGTCTTATACATTATGGCTGCTGAAGTAGGTGCCATTTTTCTGGCATAGTCATCTTCTAATAACAATATATTTATGTTACTGATACATTTCCCCTTAGATTTGGATGTGATGTGTAGTTGTCACTTTGGAATTTATGTTTAAATCTGCAAGGAAAAATGTGCTCTTGTAGAGGAATGCAAAGAGATTCCTAGAAGTGATTCTACTCTACTAGAATGAGCATGGACTATTGATTTTCTAATGGTCATATCTTTTTGGTATATGACCCTTTTTATATGAGCTCTGGATATGATGTGTAGTTGTTATTGCTGATGTTATGTTCCAAATAACAAGCCAAGATGTTCTCTTGTGGAGAATGCAGAGAAAATCTCAAATTCTTCCTTCAGTCATTTTCCCAAAAAAGGAGACATGATAGTATTTCAATTATTCCTAAAAAAAATTAAAATTATTGATACTTGAAAACTCATCAAAAAATTAGTAGGGAATAAGAACTTTTGGTGATTTCCAATGCTCCCAAAATAGGTTGAAACTCAATTTTTTTTCCAAAGTAGGTTTGATACTCCAATTTCCTTCAAACTTAGTCTAATTTTCTCAAATCTCCACCAATGAAACTAGATATACCTAGTTGAGCCTTCTATAGGATGAATTCCTTGATCAAAATTAATTTGAAAATTCCCTTTGAAATACATCACCAAAACCAACTACAACACAACAAAAGACAAAATTGGAAACAAAAAGTAGAAAAAAAATTGTGATAAAGGATTACTTGTGAACCCATATGCTCCTGTATCAAACACGTTGGGTAAGTGAAATATTCTATGAATTTATAACTCACAAATTTTTTTTCAAGTTTGGAACATGAATTCCATGCTTAACTAATTCTAGAGCATTAATATAGAAGGCTTCATCTACTTCTTTATTCTTCCAATTGACTAAGTATTCCATATATATATTCCCCTCTATTATTTTAGCCACTCAAAAATTAATCACTTTATCTATCTCTTCAAAAAATTCTCAAGAAATTGATGTATCCATCCTTTTTATTCTTTCAAATTTAAATGTATATTCCCTTGTGTAGTTATTTTTCCTTTATAATACTTTTACAAATCAAGAACATTAAAAATAGGAGATATATTTATACCTACTATAGGTTGAATCTCATAAGAATTCGATGAAAAATTCCTCAACACCCTACATGGTGCTATCTTCTTCAACCTCAACTTATTATATGTTCCCTTTAGGAACCCCTCTTTCCTCAAATGTGGGTCATCCAATAATAATGGTTCCCAAACTTGGGATTGTAGCATCATAAATTGTCGCCCTTAATAATTTCACACTATGTTTTGCTTCCCCTTAAGTTATTAGACCTATGTGTACACCTAATTTCCTAGATTATGAATTCCATAGCCCATTTCAACAATTACAAACAAATTTCAAGTAGAAAAAAATGCATTCATCTAATACTTTTATCTTGACACCTTAATTTCTAAAAATAGGGCTAGGACACATACGCCTAGGGAAAATTAGTCCCCCTGTTTTGGCTCCAAATTCAAATTTGTCGGTGTCATCACTTTGGTTTTTTTAATTCAAATGTCTAAAGTTGGCTATCATATTTAATTTATTAAAAATTATAATAATTACATATAAATACCTATTTATTGCATTTTTTGAAACTTTTCTAGCATCAAGTGAAATGATTGAGAAAAAATTATTGTCAAGAGAAATATCAAGCAAGTCAAGAGAAATTTTTCAATGATTTAATGCAGCAATTCAAGATCCAAGCATCATTTAAAATCATATGTGAGTTTATATATGTTCATCTTATCATTGTTTATGAAGGCTAATCCCTATGTATGTCTCCAATAAATTCAAGAAATTCAAGCAAATGAATCAAGCAAGATCCAATTCTTGAGGTCTTTGTATGAATTCAATTCTTCAAGGAATTCATTGAAGGGTGGTGAGTTGCAACACTTTGTTGATTCATCATTCCTTCTTATCATTTATCCATTTTTCATTGACATTGTCATTTTGGAAGTGGAAACACTAACATGGTGTTTGACTAAGGAAAGCCCCTAAATGGAACAACCCTTCATCTCTCTTTGAATGTGTAGGTTCCAAGTTTGGATGAGTTTGGAAGAAGTTTGAAGATCAATTACCCATTGTTGCAATCAAAACCCTACATCTTGACAACTCATGAAAAATCGCCTATAGAAATATCTGACAATGATCCAACAAAATTGTAAACATAAATATAAATATTTGATCTAGCATCAAAGATTGTGAACATAGATCTTAAATCCCACTATAACGAAAGATATTCCCATGGTGAATTAGTCCTCCACTTTTAGCACTAGATTCATACCATAGGTGCACACTATTGAACATTCAGAATACTGAGAGGGGGGGTGAATCAATATTCCACAAACCCATAATAAAATCCACTTAACCATTATCATAATTTTGACTAAATCAACAAGAGAGGACATATAAACAAGTCAATGAAATCATACACATGAACTCCAAGATTTTTACGTGGAAAACCTAGAATGGGAAAAACCACAGTGAGGGTTAACTCACAATATATTATATCTAGATACAAAATATTATGGGGCTCACTACTAGGACTCACTATCCTTAAAAGGATCATAGCCTGAGTACAAAAGATGGTTCATTGTCAAGATTCAATGATAGTGGCTCACTACCGAAAGAATGAATTAATGGAATACACCTTCAATGTGTAGGGTTCAATTTCACTGAAGCTCAGAATATAAAGTACTACATATCTCAACAAACCTATACTACTAATAAAGCATTTAGGCTCTAATCTTCTCCTATGTTCACTTGCTTGCACAAGCACACACACATACTCACACGCACACACTCTTGATTCTATCTTATTTTATATACAAGTATATCTTATTCATCAATTAGGTCAGCCTAATTGGATGAACACAAAATATTCAAAAACTTTCTTCGTCCACACCATATAAGATTTGAACATTTTATCCATGTAGTGCATTATGCTAGCTACTGCTATTAGTCTTCATAATATATTTCATTCACTGAGTCGGCCAACACTAAACCACAATTCTCCAAACCAACAAATAATCCATAAAGAACACCTTTTGGATTTGGGAACACATTAGTTTCCCATCATACTACCTATCAAGAGACTATCGAAAAAAATGCAATATAAGAATGTTCACTTTAGTAGAATGTGGAGTCTCCAACACAGTATACCTCACACAAAACAATAGTAGGATATAGAGTTAAACTATGTCAGAGATAACTTTCTATTCATAGTAGAAGACATTTCAAAATCCAAGAAATAACAGTTTGAATGAGTCAATAAAGCATGGTTAAGATATTAGAGTCATATCAAATCTTGTAGTGAGTTTTGGACTCAAATACCAACACACTGATCCATCACATAAGAGTATTACCAACAAAGAATAACTTATGGTAAACCAAGCAAACTTCTCATGTAGTTATCACCATGTAGTTATTACCATTTTGACATCAATGACAACATATGAACAACCAACACAACCATCCATACTTCATGCTCATGTTGCAAAGCTTCCAACAATCTCCCCCTTTTGCATTGATTGCAACATGCATGACAAAAAAATTTAAGTATACTGCAACTGAATGTTCTGACAACTCCCCCTATCAAAATTGTTCTTCACAAAAAAAAATTTCCTCTAACTCTTTATCTCTCCATCTCTTTATCTCTCCCCCTTTGACATCAATGACAAAGGGAGGGGTCCGATATAAATGTACATATGCATCAAAAAGTAATAAAAAATATATGAACACTTAATTAACCTGAAGAAGAACCTCTAAGGCTCTCCAAAATAGACTTCCATGACAATTTACCTTCTTCCCATGAACCTTTTGCATTGACTAGAGTCTTGTAAAATAGCTCAAGTTTAGTCAGAGACTCTATACCATATGTTAAAGTATTGGTACTAAGATTGATCTTTGATAATTCACCAATACAGCCAAGAGTACTAGAAATAGAAGTATGTTTGAGTTTAGTCATGTCTCTGAGTGCCACAAAATTCTAGATAACATTTGTCCTAAAGATACACAATGTAGGACCACCTTTGATTAAATTTATCTTCTGCTAACCTGTATGTATCTACCTGAGTACTCAGTCGAGACTCATTCATCCTTATCTCATTTCTCATATTCAATGTACTACTAGACCAATCTAGACAAAAGGAAAGTAATTCTTGTGCCTCTTTTTCACAATCTTGTACACTCTCCAATTCCTTCATTACTAGATTGTGTGTATTCACACATTTTCCTTTGATATCATTCAAATATTCTTTATAAGTCTTGATTCTAGAAATTTCAATTCTAGAGATGTATAATTTCAAAGAATTAATCATGCCACAGAGATTGTCTACAACAAAAATATATGAAACAAAATTAGCATTGGGAATAACCTTCTACAAATCTTCCAGAGCTCTCTGAATATTCATTCTTTCATATTCATGTTCAAGCTTTATTTCTTCTGCACCTTCGAGCTTCACTACACTCTTCCTTTTCTTCCCTGTTTTGGTCACACTATCAGAGGTACTTTCTTCATTGAGATGCTTAGGGATTTTAAGAGAATTTTATCATATTTATCAATTTCAGACTCTAACACTTCATAATCCAATTCAAATATCCAAAGTAACCTTGATTCAACTGCTTCCATGTGAAAGAAATCTTTAGACACAAGAAAATTTATGCTTCTAAAGTATCTTTCCACAACACTCACTGGAATTCTAGACCTTTTGTTCATCCTCATCTAAAATGTTCCAAAGAATGTAGCAAGGGAAAATTCTTGTGCATCCAAACTACAAAGATTTATCATGAAGTTCCTGATTTGATAGGCAATAGGCTCTAAATTTGACCATTCTAGCCTTCCTATTACCGGTAACTCTTTTAAAATGTAAAAGAGTAGAAAAACAATCAAATTTCCATACCGAAAAAGTATTCTTTTTTCTCTTCTTGATCTCCTTTAAATTCTTCAAAATATGCATGCGAGGTAGTTCACACAAGTCATATTCCATTCACCGCATCAGTAGAAACTGTAGTCATTGTTAGGGATACAAAATTTATGACCAATGACCATAGAAACATACCTTATTACCAGATCCAAAATCAATCTCAAGCCAATCTCTTTTCCTTTATAACTCACAGCTGTAACCTCAATTATTTATTTCTCATTCATAGTCTTTAGTTTAGGAACTGGTCTAGAGGAACACAAACCAATTACATCTCTAATTGCTTCTCTAGTGACCAGATGTGTTTCATCAATCCACAAAGATTCATCATGAATTTTTCTCAATACCATTCAAATATGCTTCTTCTCAAATTCAAAAAAATGAACTTTCCTCCAAACATCCAATTTTTTCTCAACTAATACTCTGTAGGCATCATGACTCTCTTTCAATTTATTTTCCCAAAGCACATTCAACTGAGCTAATGACATTTCTTCAATCTTACTATAAAAAAATGCATAGATATCTTTTGTAGGAAACAATCTTGGAGGGATGCAAGAGATTGCACCAAAAGATTCTTCTGACACATTCCTCATATATCTCTTCAACTTAGTTTTATCCGCACAATCTTTGAATTATCCATCAATAAAAGTGAAAGATTGTGCAAATAGGAATACCTCTAAAAATATCAACCAAGAAATGTATAGATGTCCTGTTTTTGGAGTTCAATTTGAATTCATCTATTATTTTCTTCAAATTACGAAACTCTGAATTCCCTTCTAAATTTCCTTTGCATGCTTCTCCGAAAATACATAGGCCTTTAATTTTATCTGAACTTATTCCTTTCATTCTAAATGATTTTGCAATAAATGTTTGAACTTGCAAGAAGATTGCCTTGAAAACTATGTACGCCTCCATTCGTTCAAATTTTTTAGACCTCGTTCTTCACACATGCGACTGATAAAATACCTTAATCTTGTTACCACATTAATTTTTTTTTTTTCATGATATGACACAAGTACCAATGAGGGGGTTTATTATATTTTTAGATGATTTCTCCCCCTTAGCCACTGATTTTATTTAGTAATTGATGGGAGTATCTGTACTAGAGGTCAACACAGATAAGACTGATGATTCCTTTATCCAAATCCTTTCAATTTCTTTTCTTACCTTTTCCAGATCAAATGTTTGATCATTCTTCTTCACTGAATAGATGTTCTTCTTTCTTCTGCTGTTACTACCAGTATGTTTTGGTTTTCTACACTTACAACAAGTAACATTCTTCTTTCCATTTTCCCTTTTATCCAATAGAATATATTTATATCCATTCTTCTTTCCCTTAGAATCATTCACATTACTTTTTCATTCCTTTTCCTTATGACCAAATTTCTTGTAGGAATGACAAACACCATTGAAGTATAAATACCTTTTTGCATCATGTCGTTTAAGAATAATTTTTTCATAATTGCTTCTTCACTCCTTGATTTGTCTATTTTGTACCATGTCTTCTTACCAGTGAATTTCTTCACTTTAGAACTCTGACCTTTTTCAAACCCTAAACTACTCTTATCCATTTCCAGTCTTTGAGAGGTAATCAATTCATCAAACATTGTTGAGATTATCTTAAATTTGTCTTCAAAAATATTTTCCCTTTCTAGATTATATCTTAGGATTTCTACTTCTAATTCATGCTTTGTGCATTCTCCATCTTCTTTTGAATTTCAATTTCCTAACATTCTTCAATTCTTTTCTTCTCATCCAATTGCTCCAGTAGGCTAGTGATGATTTCTTCTCCTTCAATCAATAGATCGCATGCCTCCATACTTGTACTTTGTAGCTTTTCAAATTGTTCATTTTATTTTATCAACTTACCCTTCAAGGATTCTATTTCTTCTAAAAATTCGGCAGAGACTATTTCCAAAGGAAAAAAATTCTCATGTTCAAATTTTGGGACCTTCATCAAGCTAGTAGGCTTCTTCCAAGGAACCAAGCTTTGATACCAATTGTTGAACATTTAGAATACTGAGAGGGAGGGTGAATCAGTATTCCACAAACCCCTAATAAAATTCACTTAACCATTATCACAATTTTGATTGAATCAACAAGAGAGAACATAGAAACAAGTCAATGCAATCATACACATGAACACTAGGATTTTTATGTGGAAAACCCATAATGGGAAAAAACCGTAGTGAGGGTTAAATCATAATACATTATATCTGGACACAAAATATTATAGTACTTATTGCTAGGACTCACTATCCTTAAAGGAATCATAGACTGAGTACAAAAGATGGCTCACTGCCAAGATACAATGATAGTGGCTCATAGCCAAAAGAATAAACTGATGGAATACACCTTCAATGTGCAGGGTTCAATTCCACTGAAACTCAAAATATAAAGTACTACATCACTCAACAAATTTGTACTACTTATAAATCATTTAGGCTATGATCTTCTCCTTTGTTCGCTTGCTTGCACACACACACAATCTTGATTCTATCTTATATATACACAAGTATATCTTATTCATCAATTATGGGTATGTGCAGGATCATGATGGGCCAAAAAGTGGCAATATGATGGGTATGTGGCTGACAACTTTTTTTTTACCAAAACTTGATGAAATGAAAAGGGTTTTTAAAGGAGATTCTCAGATTTCCACCAATATAAATTATGCTTTACTTTGAATTTAATAAGTAATTATTATTCATTTTCTATTCAAATTATGACTAAAGTCCCGATTGATAGACTGATTGAAAAACATCTAGAGCTTTCAAAGATATCACATTTTTTGAATCCAAAACATGTGTCACATTCTATGCTTACATACTATAGGATTAAAAAAGAAAAATTAATTTCATGAAGTTTTGACCAAGTTAAGGTGGTCGACATATGAGTTTTTATATTTTTAAAAGTTGTAATAAGAAATTCATAATTAATTATTTACTTGGAAAAAATTACAAAAATATGCATCACATCGACATGAGTCCTCTACTTATATCTAAAAATATTATAAAATATTTTAGTTGTGGGTGGTAGACACCTATTTCTTGTTTTTTCCCTAAAATTTAAGTACTCTATTAAAATTTCAAATTTTCACCAAATAGATTTCTTTTTTTTAAAACAAACCTAGTAGTCTAGAAACTACATTCAATTTTCTATAGATTCTATTCTTACATATTTTTGAAATAATATAGATAACTTATTGAATTTTTTATGTCAAGTTGCCTAGCTCTAATTTTTCTGAATTTTTTTCCACTTAAGGGCCTATTTTTTCCATGATGATCCTGCACATACCCTTATGTCAGCCTAATTGGATGAACAAAAAATAATCATAACCTTTCTTCATTGGCACCATATAATATTTGAACATTTTATCCATGTAGTGCATTATGCCAAGTTATCTATTAGTCTTCATAATATATTGCATTTGTTGAGCCAGCCAAGAATAAACCACAATTCTCCAAAAAAAACAAATAATCCTTAAAGAAAACACCTTCTATATCTGAGAACACATTAGTTTACCATCATACTACCAGTCAAGAGACTATCAACAAAACCATAGTATAAGAAAGTTCACTTTAGTAGAATGTAGAATCTCCCACACAGTATACCTCACATAGAACAATAGTGGGCTACAGAGTTAAACTCTGTTAGAGATAATTTTTTGTTCATAGCAAAAGACATCTCAAGATCCAAGAAATAGTAGTCTAAATGAGTCAATAAAACATGTTTAAGATAGTAGAGTCATATTAGATCTTGTGCTAAGTTCTGGAATCAAATACCAACACACTAATCCATCACAAATGAGTATTACCGGCAGATAACAACTTCTAGAAAACCAAGCAAACTTCTCATGTAGTTATCACCATGTATTTATTACCATTCTGACATCAATGACAACATAGGAACAACCAACACAACCATCCATACTTCATGCTCATGTTGTAAAGCTTCCAACACACATTTTCTTGTTCTGTCCATTTCAATTGTCTAAATTTGTTTGCGACGTTTTATATTTGTTTTATTTGCATTAGAACAATAATTTACATCATTAGCTTAGTTATATCATTTCATTTCATCCCTAAATTCATCCTACAACTGTTCAAGGGCTAGTTGACTCACCTTTCTGGCTATAAGTCAATTAAATACCTCTTCCAAGTCCTTGAAACCTCCACTACCATCCATCATCCCTTGTCCCTATCTAATGAAATCCCACAAAAAAAGGTGTAAAACCCTAAAAGGGGAGGTCTCCCCTAAAGGTTTCCCTTTTCCCACATTTTATTTTGGTGAACTTGACCTGCTAACTTTATAGACCCTCTAAAATTTGTAGCATTTTATCCTAGATCTAGGGTTAACATTACATTACTTGGCATGAGCCAATTAGGCACACATTCTTGCATCATAATAGGCATAAAAATTCAAAATTTTACATACAATATTATATTATAGTTTGCAATATGGTTAATTTTAGTCATCTGAGGCCTGATTTACATTCTAATTATATTCATAAATTTGCATTAGTCATTTAAAATTGAAAAAAAGCTTGAAAGTGTTCATTGCATCTTGTATATAGCTTTAAAAAGTAAAAAAATAAAGTGAATTATTTTGTTCAAAATTGCATCAACATCATTACTTTTAGATTTGGCATAGAAGAATTAGTCAATTATTACATCTTAAATCTAGAATTTTCATTTAAATTAATCTTGTTTTGCTTGAACAATTTAAAATTGTTGGACACTTACATTCTTACATTACACAATCTTAATTTGATAAAATTCTAGAAAAATATTCACTATCAGACCTATCTACAAATAGACCTAGGAAATTCAAATGGTATTGAACATAGTCAAAATTTGAATTTTGTAAAAGCCTATATAGGACATTGTCACCTTCGGTGACCTAGTCCTACTAAAATTGAGCCCTAATTCATTGTGTAGAATCTTTCCTATTGATTTGTTAGGATCTATGGAAATTACTAAGTGAATGTTAATCTATGAAAATGAAATTTAATGTCTTTAATCTTAATTTCAAATGATTTTAAAAATAAATTGAAATGATTAGAACAATAGAAATATGAGAACACAAAAGAGAAGACGAAGAGACAAATTGATAACAGAGTTCATCAATTGGCTACATCTCTGGGTCCTTCTCTAATGGAGTGACCGATCCTTCAATCTACTCCAAAATACTTTACAAAGTCTCCTCAGATGATGAGGAAAATGAAGAAAAATTCTCCCCTTCAAGTACAAATACTTTGGCTATAAGCTCGGTAAGTCTATCTGCACAAAGATATTTATCACTTCCTCCTAATTCCCAATTTTTGTCAAATGTCCCCCCTTACCCCCTTTAAATACCTCTTCAAACTCTATTTTAGGGGGCTAATAATATAATAAAACCAATCTTTTACATTATCCATATCGGCTTCAGTTAGGTGGTGTGTTGGTTATTTTACAATGTTGAAATTGGGGTCGGTTGTTCAAACCATGAGCCCCCTATTTTTGTATGGAAAATGGATTTTCCTTCTTATTTTACATGAAACCACCATGCTAATCATTCAAACAAGCGTGCTTAGCATGCTGGAAGAGGGCATGAATGGTAAGAGGGTGGTCGATGGTTCAAACTGCGACCCCCTCAAATTAGCGTTCAGTCTACATTAAGTATAAATGACTCCATATAACATGGTGAGTATTTTGTGTGGTTCATTGGCATGGATTGAGATTCATAGGTGGGAGGTTGGGGGATATTCCTTCACCCCCAACAAAAATTTGAGTGACATGTCAGAGGTCAAACCATTCGCAGGCCATGTGGCACCCAGCTATTGGGCCACGTGGCCTAATCTTATTCACCTATCCCTGACACATGTTAGTTTGCTACAAGTCTGCATCATCACCTCATCATCATCCATGTCACCAGCCATGTCAACATGATGACATCATGTTGACATCATCATTGTATGGTCAGCCCTCAACTTTGACTAGCCATATCTTTTGCATACGAGCTCTATTCGAAGAGACTCAAATGGCATTGGATTCATGTCGATGAGCTCTTTGATGTGATGCCATTTTCTTGGAATTTTTGGAACATGTTGATGTCAATGTTGTACCACCTGGTCAACCCACTTGAAAAACTTTGACTGAACATATCTTGAGCATACAAACTCCTTTCGACACAATTCAAGTTGCATTGGGTTTGTTTCAACAATCTCTTTAACATGGTGCTAACTCTTGGAGCATTTGGAATAGTTGAATTTTGGGTGAAAATATCCATCTAGATTAGTCCTCCCCACTGGAGAGCTTTTGGACCTCTAAAAGCTTGATTACTCAGAAACAAAGTGAGGGTAAAACTACCTCACTTTTCCAACCTCCATCCACTTTGCCTTACTAGGATTCATCCCCTTTCATCCCACTTTGAGGTACTCAACGACTCCTCTTCGTGAAGTTTTGACATTCCTGTCCAAGATGACATCTTCCTACAACTCATTCATGTACTCAGGTGATAAATCATCAACAAAAGGAACTCAAATATTGGACTCCTCATCCAATATCATTGAAGGTTCATAACACATCAAATTATCAACATTAACAATTGAGTAGATATGCATATATGGAGGTAGATTTAAGTGAAAGGAATTGGTACCAATCCTTTCTAAGATCTCAAAGGGACCATACCTAATCGGCTTGAGTTTCTTACCTTCACCTTGAATTCTTTCTTTATTGATGTGTAACCAAAATCTATCACCCACATAAAATTGATGATCAACATGATCTCTATCATGCCAGCTTTGTAATTTTCCTAGCTCTTCTCTAGTTGTGCTTCAACTTCCTGGTGAATTTCTTGGATCCTCTAGATGAACTTCAAGGCTTTATATGCATCATGCCATCCATATTTAACATCTTCCTTTCTGAAAGAAAAATCCATAGGTGTCCTTGGTAGATAACCAAAACAAGTCTCAAAAGGAGATATTCAAGTAGAAATGTGTGTTGCATGGTTGTAAGCATGATGCACATAATGTAGACTTTCATCCCATAACTTAGGATGCTTACTACAGTAACCTATAAGAAGATGCACAACTATTTTGTTTACTACCTCTATTTTTCCATCAGTTTGGGGATGAAATGATGTGCTTTTCTTTAGTCTATTGTCAATGAGTTCCCACAATGTTGACCAAAATTCTGCCAAGAATTAAGAATCTTGATCTGATACAATAAAAGTAGGAAGCCCAAAATGAACCCATACAAATTGAAAGTACAAATGTAATGTTAGTTTAGTTGTGACCTATTTTTTACAAGGCATTATAATACACATTTTGTTGATCCTATCCACTACCAAAAATAGATAATTGTGCCCTTTTCTAGACATTGGTAGCCTACCAACAAAATCCATTGAGACATTTCCCATGGATGAGATGGTACAGGTACAGGTGAATACAATCCCAAATTCTTATTGCTAGGCTTGCTTGTTTCACACATTACACATCATCTAATGTACTTAGACATAGATTATTGCATACGAGACCAATAAAAATATTTCTACAGTTGTGACATTGTTTTGCTTACCCCAAAGTGACTGACAATTAATGATGTATGTGCTTCTCTAATTACCTATGGATGTTCATCTTGTGGAATACATACCTTCCATAAATAATACAATAATTTTTCTTGCACATAGTAGTCTATCTCTTCTACATGTTTTCCTTGAATTAATGTTGCATACATATCCTTAAAGTATTTGTACTTAGCATATTCCTCCTGATAACTTTCATGTGCCACTAAACTACTTTGAAGAATAATTGTAGCATTTGTAGGAGGCCTAGATAACATATCAGCTACTTTCTTTTGAACCCCTTTCTTACATTTTATAACCAAATGAAACTATTGTAGAAAACCCATTGACCCAAAGTGACTGATTTGTTGCAATTTAGATTGTGAGTGCAAATATTGAAGTGGTTGATGATTTGTGTGTATTATCATTTCCTTACCCACTAGATAATGTTTCCACTTATTTACACTCTAAACTAATGCATACAATTCTTTATCATATGTGGGATAGCTACTTATGAAATTTGTGAAAGTTTCATAATGAAAGTAGATAGGTTTATCTCCTTGCATGAGTACTGCTCCCATGGAAAACTTGCTAGCATTTGTCTAAATTTTGAATGATTGTTGTAGATTTGTTAGATCCAGAATCGGTGTAGTGCTTAGATTTGCCTTTAAAGTATTGAAGGAATTTTTTTTTGGACCTCCCCACTATAAATACTTCTTCACACTTGTGAGCGCGTGCAATGGTGATGCTATGTAGGAGAAGTTAGCTATGAAATTTCTCAAATACTGTACTACACCTAGAAATATTCTAACTTCTGTAAATGTACTTAGCTTTGGCTAGTTTACAATGATTGCGACCTTTGCAGGATCCACTTTCAAGTGACCCCCTCCTACAATATAGCCTAAGTACACCAGTGATGTCTTTGCAAATTCACACTTTGACATTTTTACGTACAAATTTTCTTTTCTTAATACATCTAGTAATTTTTTCACATGTTCTACATGATCTTCCAAAGTTTGACTATATACAAGTATATCATCCAAATAAACTATGAAAAAATAATCTATGAATGGATGAAAGACATCATTCATGACTCTCATAAAGGTAGTTGGTGCAATACAAAGCCTCAAGAGCATGACCAACCACTTGTATAGTCCCTATTTTTTCTTAAACATAGTTTTCCATATATCATTATCTATAATTCTTATTTGATGATATCCACTATATAATTCCAACTTAGTAAAATAAACTGCATATTTCAATTGATCAAGTAAATCATCTATTTGGGGAAGAGGATACATGTTTTTTACTATTATCTTGTTTAGGGCTCTATAGTCGATGCATATTCTCCATGACCTTTCCTTCTTTGGTACCAAAACAATTGGAGAACCACAAGGAGAGGTACTTGGATGAATAACTTCTTTCTCAACCAACTCTTGAACCTTCTCTTTGATTTCCTCATTCTACATAAATGATAGATGGAACATGCTGATGTTTGGAAGACACACATCCTGTTGTAACTAGATTTCATGTTGTATCTCTCTTTGGTGGCAATACTTTTGGCTCCTGAAATAAGTCATCATAGGAAAAAACTACTTTGACCAATTCAGATTTATGCTTTGGATCACACCCTTTGAATGCCTCATATTTATCATCTTCTTTGGATTTTATAATCATCAATACAAATTCCTTACTAGCATTGACCAACCTCTTCATTTTTCCAATGTTTACTAATGTTAGGTTAGTCTTTACCTTATTTTCTTGTACACTGAATTCTTTGCCATTCTTAAAAAGGTGATATGTGTTTTCTCCCCTATAAAATATTGCTTTTTGGTTATAAAGATAGGGGCTCCCTAGTACAAGGCCACAAATATCTAAAGGAACCGTATCAAATTCTACCTCATCTATGAAGTTTTTAGTGATGGAAAATCTTAACTTACTTTCCTTTGTTACTTGTAATTATGCATCATTGTGAACCCATCCAAGTGGATATGGATTCAGATGAGGTGTTGTAGAAAAATTGAGTTTCTTTACAACTTCTTCAGATATTATATTTACTTGAGATCCTGTATCAAACAAAGTAGAACCTTAATATGCTTTGTTACAACCCAAATGTGAAATAACTCATTTCACTACTTATCAATCTTAAATGGAGAAGATTCTTTGCTTGCACTTGCACTTGCATTTGAAAAAAATGTATCAAAAGAAAGAGATATACCTTTTCCTTTACCTTGGATCCTAGTAGCAACAATCATTATCTTGTCCCTGGAGTCAAATCCAAGATCATGTTGTTGTGCTACAGTAGCAATCTTTTGTTTTCTTTTGTTTCGTCCATAATTTTTTAGCCTTAGTTCTAGATGTAGCTTCCAACACTTTGAATCATCATTCCCCTCCTTCTTGTAATGGGAGAATGTGGGCTTATCACCCTCCTTCTTTATGGTAGCTATATTTTTTCCCTTTCCTTTTCCCTTGGCTTAGATGGCTTCTTGATAGAATTGTCATGTTGAAACCACTCTTACCTCTTGACTCCAATTGTGTGGCTTGTACACATACTTCATCCATATTATTAGGATTTAAAACCAAAATGGTATGCCTTAAGTAAGAGTGAAGACCACCTATATACTTGAGCAATGTTTCCTAGGTGTATAATGGGACATTAAGTGTAATAGCCCACTTCCTAAATTCATGAGTATAATCTTGGACAGATTGACCCTTACCCTACCTAAATGTTTTCCAGTTCATAGTTAACTATTGCATATGGCCTAAGGAATAAAAATATTTTTTAAGGGCGACCTTAAACTTGATCCAAGTTAAATTGACACTACCATGTCAAGAAATTAATTCTTGAGTTTTACTCTCTCACTAGGTGAGAGTGCTTCCTCACAACCAAAGAGTAGATAATTGGATTTTAGAATCATTATTTAAGAGACTTTGAATCCTACAACATACTTCTACTTGCTGAACCCAATCATCTTATTTTTCAGCATTTAACTCTCCATAATATTTAGGTAGTTCAAATTTTACATCCAATTTGATTACAGGCTTATGTGCACTTTTGATAGGATTAGTAGAAGAAGTTGAATTAGAAGAAGAAAAAGGAAAATATGGAGAAGATGGAGATGGAGGATTTTTTGGAGGCTCACATCACCTTCTTCTCTTTTCTCGTTGTCCTTCCAATCTTTATCATCCTCCTTTTTCATGCTTCTTCCATTCTTGCTTTTCTTGATAAATCTCTTCCACTATAGCCTTCATGTCAAGAAAGGCTCATTGAAAAATTTTATCATTGAGCTCAGAACTTTTTCCATTTTCTGCCACTTCCATCTTTGATGGTGGAAAATTTATTTGTTTACTAATCTCAGGATTGAACTCTGCAAGTGTTCCTTCACCTCATTGGCTTATCAATCACGTTAACATCCACTTCTACAGGCACTAGTCAAACATAGCTCTGATACCAACTTGATCTATTAGGATCTATGCAAATTGCTAAGTGGGTTAATTTATGAAAAAAACATTTAATGTCTTTAATATTAATTTCAAATAATTTTAAGAAGACATTAAAATTATGATAAAAATAGAAATATGAGAACATAAAAGAGAATATGAAGAAACAAATTGATAATGGAGTTCTCTAATTGGCTACATCTCCAGGTCCCTCTCCAATGGAGTGACCAATCCTTCAATATGCTCCGAAATCCTTTACAGAGTCTCCTTAGATGATGAGGAAAATGAAGAAAATTTATCCCCTTTAAATACAAATACTTTGGCTATAAGCCCCCTAAGTCTATTTGTATAGAGAGATTTCTCACTTCCTCCTAATTCCTAATTGTCCTCAAATGTCCCCCCTTACCACCTTTAAATACCTCTTCACAAGCTATTTTAGGGGGTTAATAATATAATAAAACCAATATTTTACATTATCCATATTGGCTTCACTTAGGTGGGGCATTGTTATTTTACAATGTTGTTAAAATTGGGGTCGGTGGTTCAAACCGCCGGGCCCCCTATTTTTGTGTGAAAATTGGCTTTTCCTTCTTATTTTAAATGAAACCACCCCATTAATCATTCAAAGAAGTGCACTTAGCATGCTGGCAGAGGGCATGAATGGTAAGAGGGTGGTTGGCAGTTCAAACCACCACCCCGTCAAATTAGCCTTCATTCTACATTAAGTATAAATGGCTCCATATAATATGGTGTGTATTCAGCATGGTCCATTGTTGTGGCTTGAGATTCGCAAGTGGGAGGTTAGGGGATCGACCCCCACCCCAAAATTTTTTTTGAATGATGTGTCAGAGGTCAAGCCATTTGTAGACCATGTGGCACCCAACTACTGGGCCACGTCACCTAATCTTACTCTCTTGTCCTTGACATGTGTTAGTTTGCTACTGGTCCATGTCATCACCTCATCATCAACCATGTCACTAGCCACATCAACATGCTAACATCATGCTAACATCATGCTAACATCATCATTGTATGGTCAACCCTCAACTTTGATCAGCCATATCTTCTACGTATAAGCTCTGTTTGAAGTGATTTGAGTGGCATTGGATTCATATTGATGAGCTCTTCGATGTGATGCCATTTCCTTGGACTTTTTGGAACTTGCTAATGTTAGTGTTCTACCACCCGATTAACCCACATGCAAAACTTTTACTGAGCATATCTTGAGCATACAAACTCCTTTCGACACGATTCAAGTTGCATTGGGTTTGTATTGGTGAGCTCTTTAACATTGTGCCAACTCTTGGAACATTTGGAATAGCTGAATTTTTGGTGAAAATATCAACCTTGATCATCTATGGTCTCTACCCATATTTGGTATTAGTTTTTGTATAATAGTCCTATAATAGTCTATTTTTCTAAAAACATTGCTAGATTGAATCATAGGGAATAACACAATTTTCTCATTGCAAAAATCTTGTGTTGTCATAATTCACATTCTATTGTTTGATCTTGTTAGGTATTTCATTGAATTTTTGTTACAAGCATGCCATTGAAATGAGTTTATTTCTCCTCTTTTATTATTTTTCATTGATCCCTCTCACACTATATCTCCTTTGATTGAAGTTAGTTTGGTGCAATAGAATGCAATCATTAACAGTCATGATAATCATGTGTATTCTTCTCCCAACACCTTTCCTACTTGTGAAGAAAGTATCTTGGTGTTAGACGACCAATCATTGAGCGTCATGAGAATCTTGTTTGCTTCTCTCCCCTATCTGCTACCTGGGAATATATTATTGGAAAAGAGGATGAAATCATTAATAAATTTCTTTCAAAAGATAATAAGATGGATTGCATAGAGGAGATTCTAAGGTGACATTAGATCCCACCTTGATACAAAATATTCAACAAGTAGTACAAACTCTGTTGAGGTTATGAACACACAATTGGCTATTAGATCTCCTCTAATTATTGGACCTCCTAAAAATTATTTAATTATTGGACTTCCTAAAATTCCTCTAAATTTTGGACCTCCTAAGTTACCTCTCCTTATAGGATCTCCTAAACCTCATGGCCATATCCTAAACTTTGTAAAACAACTCACTAGTAACCATGTATCACAACAACCATGTTATCATGAAATTGCTCATACATATAACACTAGAAATAGTAAGAAACCAAAAAAAACCATCATACATCCCATTACCTCAACCATACCTCCCACCCACACCTAACATTCCTTAGCGAGTGGTAAGGAATATGATCTTGTAGAACAAATTCGTAATAACCCAACCAAGATTTCTTTGTGGAATTTAATTCAAACATCACCTATTTATCATGGTAATGCTTCAAAATACTTTGCAGAAAGTTGTTGTCCCTCCTATTTTATAAGAAAATGATGTGGCAACTTTGTTTGAAGCTAAGAATGAAGCTTATTTTTTATATTATCTTTCATCAAAATTAATTACCTCCTTTAGAAACAAAAAAGTAAAATGAAACCTTGATAATAATGGCTATTATTAATAAAAGTGGGATTCGGTGTACCCTTATTGATAATCATTCAAGGCTTAATGTTTGTATTGTTCACCTTTTAGATAAAATTAGAGTGGACAAGAATTTTATTCAACCAGATGCTTTGTCTATTTGTAGCACCGAAAAAAGTGCACCTTGCTTGATTCAGGAATAATTAATGATAAATTGGACTTAACATCGCCATGATCTAGCACCTTGTTGTGAGGTGTTTTACACATCCACATTAGGTCTTGGACCATTGCAAATTGAATAAAATGCATTTATTGATGTCTTGTAAAGGTGTTGTAAAGTGTTGTAAATGACTTTCACACTTTTCTAGACTTTTATTAAGCATTTATGTCTAATGGACCTACCTTTCCCTTAATTCAATGTTATAAAATGTATTTAGTTGCATTTTCACATTAATCTAGAAGGCTTGCAAATTAAACCTAGTTTTAATCTAGTGTTGTAATTTGTTTTACACATTCATGTTGGATCTTATGCCTTTATAAGCTATGGGGACCTCATTTTAATGTTGTAGAGTGTATTTAATCATAGTTTCACATTGAAATTTGTGTCCCTAGCCCTAATCACCCTTTATATCATCATTAATAGGCCTCTATGACCCCATACTGTGCATCCTAAGGCATATTTTGATCAAAAACTCGAATAGATCAACAAATGAACTTAATTTATGCATTCCCTGATACTTTAGCTAGAAAAATGGCCCATGTGGGACCCATTCACAACTTTGGGTGAATGAGTCCCATCCAGGTGGTACTCATTCACTAAGAATGGAGAATGAGTCCCATTTGAGCTATTTTCAGAGTTTGAGTGGGAAAAACTAGGTTTTAAGTTTAATTTTCTTCAATGCCAGCCTTGGGGATCAAATTAATGGCCATTTGAGTGCCTTTCCCATATAAAAAAGAACTTAAATCATTGTTTCATAAGGTATTCATATTATCAAGTCATGCAAGCAAGAGTTAAGCACTTCAAGTGTTCACAAGGTCATCAAGATAGCATTCAAGATCATTTCTAAGGAATTCAAGGGAAAATTCTTCATCCATTGTTGTAGCAACTCAAGATCCATCATCATGGAAAGTTTCTAATTGCATTACTTTATGTTCATTCTTCATTATCTTATTTCATCATTTTGGTTTAACTACCTAAAAAGTGTTTGACCAAGGCAAACCCCTATTCCCTAACAATAAACATATTCTCTCTATCTCCCCTCTCTCTCTCTCTCTCTCTCTCTCTCTTTGTGTGATCACAGATCTAGGTACTTTGAAGGCTTGAAAATCATTGAATAATAGGTTACAAATTTTTTGGAGTCATTTCCCTATTGGAAAGGTCAAAATCTTCACAAAAAGTCATCTACAACCCTGAAAATCAAGGTTTCATATTTGGACACTTGGAGGAACAAAAAGAGTAGAATGAGAGCTATTGATTGCACTTTTGATTTTTTAGATATCTTTGTAGATTTGGATACCCATTTGGCTAAAAAAAGCTCTGGTGAAATTTTCCATAATCGAGACTAATTCACCCAGAATAGCATATGAGTTCCTCCAGGCTTAAAAATCAACATTTCTAGAATTTTAGAGTTGTTTCTAGTATTCAATACATTTCCAGGTGCACACTTTCTATTTCATAGCTTTCTATTTTTCTTTATTTCGATTTCTAAGTTATTTTCTAGGACATTTTGCATATCACATTATGTTTTCAAACATTTTGTATTTTCCAAGTTTACACTTGGTGGTGAACCCTCATTTGCTATTATCATTTCCCTAGAAACTTCCCTTTGTTATATTTCAATCTCCTTTGCATCGAAATATCAAGGGTTTATTTTTAAGTGAAAGATTAAAAATGGCCTCTCTCCTTTTAGGTCCAAAATCCTAGAAGCGTAAAGATAGTACCCTATTTTCTATGTTTTATTTTGGTGAACCCACCTTTTGAATACCTTCTTTTCTGATTTGGATTCCATCATTATCCTAGATCTAGCTTACATTAACTTTGCATTAGGATTTTCATTAGTTAATTTGCATCTAGGGTTTACAAATGTTTTCATTAGTGAAATTGCATATAGGTTGCATTCTTGCATCTCAAATCATCTCAAATTATTGAAAAAATACATTTTCATTTAGGATACACATCATACAAACTAAAAAGTATAAAAATCAATTGAAATTTTCTAATTTTTTTTGAAAAAATCCCTTCCAGAACTCATTTTCTACCTTGGATGAATTAGTTCCAATGCACCCCTAAAACTACGTTTTACACCACTAAAAACCTTTTTTCTACACTTCTGTTTGCTGCCATTAACTATCTGTAACAGTTGGTTGAGTTTCTACTACATGCATTTCATTAGATCTAGCTTCAATTAGCTCATTTCATATATTGCTCAATTTCAAATTTACAATCACAACATTTCATCTTTCCAGTTGTTTTATAATGTAATCAACAAATTACCTTGTTTCACATCTGAAAATTGCATTTAAACATTTCACTTTAAGTCATTGCATTGCACTTTATTTACTTTCTAATGTTAGCATGTGTTCTTTTCAAACATTTAGTGTTTCTGGAATACCAAGTGGCTTGTAAGATTCTATTTTCTCTATTCATGGTAATAATCTAGGAAAGCAAAGTAAAACCTTTGATAATAATGTCACATACCCTCCTAGTACCTACCAAATTTGTAAGAATGTCATTGTGAACCCCAATCCTAGACCTGCACAAACATAGCAAACAAAGACAATATTAGATCCATATGCAAGTTAGAACTAAGATTCCCCATGAAATTCATCTACAATGCTCAAAATAGGAAGAAAAATGAAGAAAAATACAAGAAAAGTAATGAAATCCTATTGAAACATGCAAAATATCAATCCCATGGGGGAATTGGTGCCAATTTGATGTGGAAATTGGCCCTTTCCCAACTCATTTGCAAGCTTGATGATCTTGATGAAGGTTGATCCACTTAGTGATGAAGAAAAATATGATTCCTTGATAAAATTTGCAATAACCTAGCTATGATAATGGAAAATGCTATGGAAATGGATGAAATTGCTCTAAATGTGAAGATAGTAACTTTTATCTAAGTTGTGGATGCAAAATGAGAAGGAAAACCTTCTATTTATAGAAAGACAAGATGGCGGAAAGAGCAAAATTAATCAATGTGGAATCATTCAACATCTAATGGGAAACTGCCACTTGTCAAGATGTGAATGGAGGAAGCTTGAGCACATTTTGATGAATGTACACAATAAATGATATTGAGTTCAAATTTGAAATTTGAAAGTTGGCTTGTTGGAGGGAGAAGAAAGAGTCTTAAATGCCAAGTGGGAGACATGTAAGAGACAATGTAAGAGGAGTTAATGCCATATTGGAGGACAAGTCCCTTTTGGAGGGACTTTTTGAAATTTGAAGGATATTCCCTAAAGATGCCATTTTGAATGATAATAGAAGAAATAATAAATCAAATAAATTGATTTATTGTGCAAGTTGCAAAATATAGAGAAAAGAGGATTAGTGTTAGAAGTTAATTAGGGTTTAATTAACTTTAGATAGAGATTAGTTGACATGACATTTAATTTAGATTTTTGGATTTATTTAAATCAAATGGGATGAAATAATGGACATTAGTAATTTAATTAAATACATTTGATTTAATTAAATGAAGAAAATTTAGGAGATAATTAAATAAAATGATTTATTTAATCAAAAGAGAAACATTAGAACTTGATTAAATAAAATTGATTTATTTAATCAAAGAGGAAACATTAGAACTTGATTAAATAAAAATGATTTATTTAATCAAGGAGGAATTGTTATGAATTAATTAAATAACGATTATTCAATTAATTGGTTAGTAAATGATGAAGGAGTAAATGGAGTTAGTGAATCAAGATTAGATGCATGTATATTTTACGTGTCTACATTTTTCCCCTCTTTGAAGCAATGTACCTGCTGCATTGGTTCAAAGAATAAACTTGCCAAGATCAAAATTCATTTTTTTTAATTTTTTTCGGATGCCCCAGCAGAAAGAAGTATATTGGTACATT
Organism: Sequoia sempervirens; assembly: GCA_007258455.2. NCBI lineage: Eukaryota > Viridiplantae > Streptophyta > Pinopsida > Cupressales > Cupressaceae > Sequoia > Sequoia sempervirens. Next base: position 527,995,964 of record VDFB02047230.1, on the reverse strand, counting down.
GCCCCCTCGAGAGATTGAGTGAAAAAATTGATTTGAGGATCGATCTCACAACAAAGAGGTTCAAGATGGATGTATGGATGGTTATGATGATGATGCAAATGGGATGGTTTTAGGATGCTTAGAATAACCAATCTATATTATCCTAAACAACTTAAAATGATGATACACTGCATTTGAGATGGATGATGTGATGATGGCTATATGATTATGCAATGGATGTTTTATGTAAATGTATGGTTTATGAGATGGTTAGGCTAATAGATCTATATTATGCAATGATGAAAATGCATGTGAATGATATGCAACATGTTGACGGTTTGTGGATGCATGATGGATGCACTGGCGATGATGATTAACTATCTTGGTATGATGTTAGCACAGAAAGAAGATAGAAGAAAATAAGAGACTCCAACAAGTCAAGAGATGATGATGATGATTTGCTTATCAGGAATTGGGACTTTAAAAGGACTACTTACCTTATGTTTGATAACACACAAAGGCACGATGCATCAAGGTATAAAGAACCAGGATGGTGCTGCACCTAGTGTGATGGACTTTTGACTTGACAATCAAATAGGAGTATCCCTATTCACACCTGACATACAAAACCTTATTCAGAGTGTAGTTCATATATTTTAAATATCTCAGACCAAAACATAGAAAAGTAAGCCTTCCTATGTAGTCAACAAGACACCTAAACCACCCTCCCTACAAACCAAGCAAAGCACACATGACCAAGTTATATTACAAGAATATCCAACAAGCACAACAGATAAAAAGATAATGATCGTTGCCCCATTCCTTTCTCTCTAAACCCCTTTGTTTGGAACATCATCGAGAGGCCATTTAAATGAGTGCAATAAAATAAGCCAAAAGGAAAAGATAAAGTAAACAAACAAGCTAATGCTCTTCATACTACTAGCCAAGACTAAACTATGGTGATGCCTAATGTTGATGTCCATTGTAGGAATGATGCATCCTAGGACATGATGATATCAGATGATTGATTTGGGACTAATTGGATGACAGGCTATTGACACAAAGAGTTGACCAACTTGTTTACGTATTGACATAGACTTGATACCTTGACATTTGAGTTTTCACTTTTGACCTACTAGACTTGTTTTTGACTATTTCACCAAAGGTTGAGGATGACGATTGATTTATTATGAGTGATATTTATTGCAGGTGAAATCGAGATGAGACATATGGATTTTTTCAAATATTTGGATGTTTTTGATGTTTTCTGAAATGTTTTAAGCTTGTTTTTGGTATTTTCAAGATTTTACAAATTTTTTATTTTCAAATTTTCAAATGTTTTGGGATTTTCTAAGATTTTGACCAAGAGACTAACCTAAAGACCTATCTTAGGGGCCTCGAGGGCTAATCAATAGATTATCCTTGCCTATGTTATACACGTAGAGACCACATAGTTCGACTGACATAGACTTGATTATTGATGAGATATGAACAAATGAATTTCTAGTTTATTATGAAGGACTCCTAAAGGACTAACCAAAGTGTCTTGGGGGATGATCAAAGATCAACCTTGCCTACGTTCAAAGCTTAGAGATGATGTAGTTCGACAAGACAACTCTGTTTTTGAATTTTTTGAATTTTTTGGTTTTGATATGTTTTGAATGTTTTTGGATTTTCCAATTTTATGAATGTTTTTGGATTTTCTAATTTTGGGATTTCAAGAATACATGAATCCAATTTGAAGAGCACATGCCCCCAACATGATGTAATAGACTACTCCAATATAGGTTGGACAAACTGACCTTGAGAATGGGCTGAGTAGTACTAGGAGGGATCATGACACGAACACAAGACCAAGCTATGATGCGGATGCAGATGGGTGATGGATGGAGATATATGGATGATAAAAGCGTAATGGATGGATGATGCAGAAAAATTCATGAAGATCCTGGTGGATGGAAAGTGCTTATTTACTCAAGGCACCTTTTTTCTAGGTTTTCACCAAGGTACTTGCCCAAAGTGCCACCAAAGTGGTTTTCACTAGAGGATGTTTTTTTCTCTTTACTGTTTTTAGTCCTTTTTCTAATTTTTTGGGGATTTTTTTCTTTTTGGATTTTTTTATTGTCACCAAGATGCCTGTTTTCTAGGTTTTCATCAGGGTGACCATTTTTTCAGGACATTTTCTGATTTTTTTGTATTTTTGGTTCTATACCTTGAAATATTTAGGAATAAAACTTTTTGAGATGGGAGCTGTTCATGGGCTCCTATAGAGGCTCGCCTTCTGGTGTTGATAACTGATATGCCCCTAACTTATAGCTTGTTGTTATGAAAAATGGTCCCAGCCAATTTGGTTCAAATTTTCCTTTGCCATTTGGATTCAGAATGTTCTTTTGGTTCTCCTTCAGCACAAGTTCTCCCACCTAGAATGTCTGACTCCTAATCTTCTTGTTATAACTCCACTTGAGTTGGTTATGATACACTTGCAAGTGGTTTAAGGCTCCCATTCATCGTTCATCTAGCAATTCCAGCTCGTTTAACATTGACACCTGAGATTCCTCATCCTTGATGAGATTTTGTAGTGATATTCTCAATGACGGGAGCTCGATCTCAATGGGTAATATGGCTTTTGATCTGTAGACTAGGAAAAAGGGGGTGGTATTTGTTGGTGTGCAGATACTGGTTCGATATGCCTAGAGGGTGGAATTTAATTACATGTTCGAGTCATGACCAACTTCATTGATCATCTTTTTCAATATTTTTAGTATGGTCTTGTTTGTAGCCTTAGCTTGGCCATTTCCTTGGGGATAATACAGGGTGGAAAAGTGATGTTGGATTTTAAATTTGTAGCATAGGTCATAGACATCCTGATTTTTTAATGGTGTCCCATTATCTGAGATAATAGCTTGTGGGACACCATAGCAACATATTAAATAGTTCAAGATGAACTTTGATATCTGCTTTCTAGTAATGTAAGTCATGGGAATGGCTTCCACCCACTTTGTGAAGTACTCAGTGGTTGTAATGATAAACTTGTGGCCCTTGGATGAGGTGGGGGTGATTTTTCCAATGAGATCGAGCCCCCACTGTGGAAAGGGCCATGGTGTGACAATAGGATGGAACTCTTGAGCTAGTGCATGGATGAGGTCCCCATCCTACTGACATTGTAGACACCTTCTAACATAGTCATGTGCTTCTCTTTCCATAGTAGGCCAATAATACCCCGTCCTCAGCAATTTATTGGCCAAGGTCATACCGCTCAAGTGTGAACCACATATGCCATTATGTACCTTGGTTAAGGTTGTTAATGCATCCTCAGTGTTTAAGCAATGTAATAGGATTCCCTCAATGATTCTTCAGTAAAGGGTATCTCCTAGGATGATGAAACGAGAGGCTTTCTTGAAAAATGTTTTCTTAAGGTTTGAGGTTATGTCAGTTGGGAGGACTCCTATTCTCAGATAAGTGTATATATCATGGTACTAGGGATCATCGAGACCAATGATTTTTCACACAAATTCAGACTTCAATATCTCGAATGCAGGCATGAGAAGCTACTTTACTAGGAATTCATGCTTTGGGGAATTGCGAGGGATATCCAATAGGGATCCAATTGTCACCATGGAATTTGCCGCTTTGTTGTTTTCTCTAAGTATCTGCGTGAATGTGATCTTAATGAAGGACTCCTTAAGACTTTCCACTAATTTCTTGTATGGAGTTAGTTTGTCACACTTAGTCTGATACTCATCGTTCACTTGATTGATTATGAGCTATGAGTCTCTATATACCTTGAGAACCATGATATGCCACTACACTATTATTCTGAGTCTTATGGTTAGAGGCTCATATTCTACGATATTGTTTGTGCAGGGAAATGCCAATTTGTAGGATCTTGGTATGCAGTCTCCCTGTGGAGAGATGAAAAAGACCCTAGCTCCTGATCCGTGCTATGTGTAGGAACCATCAAAGTACAACTTCTAGTGGTCTGCTATGCTAAAGTTGAAGATGGATTCATTAAGGAACTCTGAAATTAGCTGATTCTCTAAATACATAGGTGCTTTTTCCAGTTGGTCTGCAATAGGTTGCCCTTTAATGGCCTTCTGCTCTACATACTCAATATCATATTCTGATAGGATCATGAACCACTTGGCCATCCTTCCTATGAGCATTTCTTTGGAAAGTAGGTACTTGAGTGGGTCGATCTTGGCAATGAGTTTTATTTTATGTGCTATGATGTAGTGTCTGAACTTCTCTGAGGAAAACACTACTACTAAACAAGCCTTTTCGATGAAGGAATAATTTAACTCATTCCCTACCATGGTCTGAATGATGTAGTAGATAGTCCTATCTATTTTTTTTCATCGTGCTGAGCTAGGAGAGCATTGAGAGCTATTGCTATTGTCGATATGTAGAGGATTAGAGTCTTTCTTGGGTTTGGTGGAATAAACACTGGAGGTGTGAGAAAATACTCTTTGATCTATTTAAAGGCCTGATCACACTTGTCATCCCATTTGTTTGCTACACCCTTGTGGAGTAGGTGAGAATATGGGACTGACTTTTCTGCCAGCTGAGCTATGAACCAGTGGATTGATTGGAGCTTGCCTTGTAGGCCTCTTAGCTGATTCAAAGTATTGGGTGCCTCCATCTCGGGGATTTCCTTTACTTTAGTGAGATCTATTTCAATTCATCTCATAGACACAATGTAACCCAACAACTTCCCTAATTGTACACTGAGGACACATTTCTTTGGATTAAGATGAACCTTGTATTCCTCAAGTCTGTCGAAAATGGCACTTAATGCTACTATGTGGTCCCTTCTCTTTCTGTATTTTTCCAATATGTTGTCAACATAATCCTCCACTATCTTATGAATCATGTCATGAAAGATTAATGTCATGGCCATTTGATATGTTGCTCTAGTGTTCTTTAGGCCGAATGACATCATGTTCCAGAAATATGTCCCCCATGGACAAGTAAAAGTTGTTTTATGTTGATCTTCTTTGGCTATCATGATTTGGTTATACCTGAAGAATCTATCCATCAGTGAAAGAATCTCATGTCCCATGATCATATCTACAATCATATCAATGTTGGGAAGTGGGAAGTCATCTTTGGGACATGCCTTGTTCAAGTCTCTAAAATATGTGCATATACAGATGCCTGCATTAGGCTTTGAAATAGGTACCATATTTGATACCCACTCCATATGGTCAATTGGTCGTATGAACCCTACATCAAGTATCTTCTTTAATTCCATTTTAACCAACAAGGCTATCTAGGGATGCATTTTTTTGAGCTTTTTTCTGACAAGCTTTGCTTCGGGGTAAACTGCTAGATGGTGGACCACAATCTCTAGAGCAAGCTCGAGAATTTCAGCATAACTCCATGCAAAGTTAACCTTTCTATCCCTTAAGAAGGAAACTAGAAGCTCCTATTCTTCTGACATCGATGATTCAACATAAAATGTGATTCTGGAGTTTCCTCTGTTCCCAAGTTGATTGGGTTACACTTCTCGACTAGAACCGCTGACTTTTCCTCATGTAGAGCATTGAGAGGAATATTGAATCCTTCATCCTCGAGCACGTCAGAGAGGTTTTTTCCATTGGATACATCCTTTATTTTTATTATTTTTGGGTCAGAGAGTGCCATAGTGTGTTCACTCAAAGACCTGAGATTATTCTCAAATTTTCACTTTTTCAACTAAAGGATTCAATCATTTCCCCATAGTAGGCTTGTGTGTCTAGTATGATATCAAACCTAGCCTTGTGATCTCTGTATCGTATCGTGTTCTACAGTTCCATGAATTCCAAGAGTGGCTCATTATTTTTGAAAGTGTCCAGAATTGGTGGTCCTCATTGGTTGTAATCGATGAGCTGGGAGTAGACTAGGTTGATTTGATGGGTTTGATGGTTGTTGGTTTTAAAAGATAAGGTACTCATCATGAGTAGGGAGGTGTCTTCGAAAAGCATGGGAAAATTAGTTATGGGGTCCTCATCACTACTACACACATCAATTATGTCAAAGGTGAAGTTGTCTAAAGCCAGACGTGGGGATGTGGGTAATTGAAGGGTGGCTATAGATTGTTGAGGATTTTTGACCTTCTTAACCGAGGCACCTTTTCCAAGTATGGTCACCTTTAGAGGGGTACATCTGAGACCAATATTTCTCATACGCGTCTCTGGCATGAGGGGTACTAGAAGTTTGTTGTCATTTTTTCCAAGCTTTTTGTTTCTATCATAGCCCATGGAGAGCATCATTTGTAAGCCTTTAATCCTATCATCCATAGGTAGGTTTGCTGCTGGTTTGTTGTCTTGGTACAGGAGATTGGATGGGTCCTCTTCTATTATTTCTTGACCTAGGTATCCCCAACTTCTGAAGCTAGAGGAGCCTACTATGAAGGTTTGGGATGAGGAAGCATCATTTGACTGTGGTCATCCTCGTGACCTAGGAGATTGTGGTAACACTCCTACCACAAAAGAATTTTTTGGATTTGTATAGTCTCCACACCCATTATCCTAGATAATGACCTTGATATCAGAGATGGGATGGAAAGTGTCTTTGTCATAGAAGTGGAGGTGAGAGTAGTTGGATCAATGTACGGAGTTGAGGGGCCCTCGTTGTTCTTAGGTACTTGGGGGATTTTGTAATATTTTTCTTCTAGATTTTTGCAATAGTAAAAGGGTTTAGGATCCCCATGGACAGTGACCTCTTGAACTTGGTATGGAAACTTTACACATTGGTGGAAGGTGGAAGCTACAACTTGCATCCCATGAATCTAGGGATGCCCCAAGAGGATATTGTAAGGAAATTCCAAGTCGAGAACTTGACAAGTTGTTTCCATGATGGCTAGTCCTACTTGAATAGGGAGTTGGATTGTGCCCTGAGACACTCTTTCTTCATCATCATAGGTTCTGATGGTTATGCCTTTTCCTTTTTCAACATCTTTGGAGAAGACCAATCTTTTTATTTATTAAGGGTGCATGTGTTAAGAATTGCACCTCCATCTACTAGGACCCTCTTGACCTTGTTTTTATGGACGTAAGCCTCAAGATGAAGCATGTGATTGTGAGATGGTTGTTTTGGGAGATCCTGTTCTGAAAATGCCAGGAGGTGAGGTGTAGTGAGGTGTGCAACCATAGCTTGGAAATGACCTGCATCAAGATTAGTGGGGATGGAAGATGAGGCCAAGGCTTCTTCAAGGATCTTTTTGTGGGCTAGTAAGATTTTCAACAATTCCATGATGGAGATTTGTGTTGGGGTTCTTTTTAATTGGTCAAGGAAATTCTATCCACTAGGAACAAACCTTGGGTTGGAAGTGGGTTCTCTAGGAGGTTGAGATGACCCTGTGATGGTGACTTTTCCACCTCTTGTGGTGACTCCACAATCAGCTTGGGCTCCTTTGATGGTGATAACAGTGTAATACTCATCTAGGGATGCGACAACATGGTCGTTTACATGATTCACACTTTTGAAGGTACCATTTCCTTTATCATTGTTATTATTTCCCTTATTGTGGTTAGGCATTAGATTCATGTAAATATTGAGATTTTGATTACTTGCTAGTTGTTCCACATTTATGATTTTGTCATCAATGAGGTCTTGCATCAAGTTTTTCAACCTCATGCAACTAGTAGTTGTGTGTTCCTTGATTTTTTCAAAATCACAAACATGATTTTCATTGTACCATGGCAATTTTACCAAGGGCTCTTGATAGTTATCATAGGTGGGGATTGTGACAAGTTTTTCCTCCACCAATCTCTTCATGATGGATTCAATTGATTCCCCAAGGGTTGTGTACTTCCGCTTGGGGGAGTTTTTGTTTTGCAGGGGTGGCCCCCTTTAATCATTCACATTGTTGACTATTTGATTATTTGGCTGCTAAGTCATAGTGTTAGCTTGTCGATTGTTTTTATTGTTGTTTTGGGGTGTTGGTGTGTTTTGTCGAGGTGCACTAATGACAAATTTGGCGTCGACTACACCATCATTGGTAATGTTTCTATTTTTCACCCATGTGTGAGGTTTCTCATTATAGCTGGTGGATGGGTGACTTTCTTGATAAGAAGGAGCTCCCCCTTGTGAGATGAGGGCTCATTAGATATTGAGTGCCTTGGGGATCAACTGATCATAGGTTATGATGCATTGCATCTTGAGATGGAAGGACAAGATTTCGTCAAGATTTGTGATGATGGTACACACTTGTTGTTCCTCAGGCATGGTCCATTTGCTTCTGTTGGATTTTGATTGCCAGCGTTACAAGAATGAAGCAAATGTTTCTCCCTTGGATTGTTTCATAGCTGATATTTCTTCTAGGCTCACATCCATAGCTATGTTCAAGGCATAGTTTTGCACAAATATATCTATGATTTCTTAGAATTTTTTGATTCCTAAGAGATAAGAGAACCAGTTAATGGTGGTTCCTACCAAGCTCCGAGGGAATAGTTGCATCAGATAAGTTTCATCATATGCGACCTCCATGCAATGCACCTGTAACTCCTTGATGTGATCTTCAAGGTTTCCTGTTCCATGATATTTATCAAACTTTGGGATCTCAAATCCTTTTGGGAATGGTTACATGACAATGCTCCTATCGAATGGATAGGGGCACAAGTTCTTTGTTGGCTTTGTGGTTTTTCCTAATTGAAGATCAATCACTTTTTGTGAAAGAAGTTTGATTTGTGCTGATACATCATCTTGCAGATCATGGGGTGGGATGAAGGTGTTCTACGGTGGTTCAATTATTGAAGGGATGGGTGGATTGGTTGGTGTGTTGGTGGATGGTGTTTGCACGTTTTGTTGTGCCAAGTATGCTTGTAATTTTTGTTGTATCAACAATGCTTGTTGTTGATCCCACTGTTGTTGTGTTAATAATGCCTATTGTCGAGCTTGTTGTTGTTGTACCAACAATGCTTGTTTTTCGACTGCTAGTCGGGCTACTTCTTGCTGCTCTTGGTATTGATTCAGCGCTTGCTGGTATGCTTGTTGTTGTGCGAGGTACTGTGCTTATGCATGTTCTTGTGCTTGCGCCTATGCTTGTTCTTATGCTTGGGATTGTATAGCTTAGGAAGCTTGTGCGACCTATGTGGCCTGAGCAGCTTGAGCTGCTTGCACAAATTCTATGGCTTGTACGGCTTGCTATGCTTGTTGTGGTTGTTGTGAAGCTAATTATGCTTGCACTTGCTGAGTGGCTAGTTGTGCAGCTTGCTGATTTTGGATTTGTTGGATTGTCTTTTGATAGGTAGCTTGTTGAGTGGCTTGTAATGCAATGCTATATTGGTTTGATGTGTTTGATTTTGGTGGTGGTGGTGATGATGGATTTTGAATGATTTTTGTTGTTGTGATGAGAGGCACTGTTGTATTGATGATTGGGATTTGGGTAGTGGATGGTGCGATTGATATGCTTGGTCCTTGAGAGACCATGTTTTGAGGTATTTGGGGGATGGTTGATGATGTGATGGTTGCTTGTGTTATTGGAATGGTGGCCATCTATTGTTGTGATATCAATGGAAAGATGGGAGGATTTGGTATGATTCTTTGATTGATGATCGAGGGGTTGCTTTGAATGAGTGGCGGCAACAGAGGTAACCCCAAACTAAGAGGTGATGTTGATGTTGGTGGCAAGGGTGGAAGTGGTAGAAAAGTGAGTGGCATACTACCTTGGGTAAATGATGAAGATGAAGGATCAAAGATGGCCCCTAGTCCAAATAGCCCATCTTCTCCTTGTGAGGTCATAAGGAGAGAGGTTTGAGGTGTTGTGTGAAATGATGATGATGGGTCATTGTGATCTTGAAAGGTGAGGGGGACATATGGATGTAATGGATTTTGCGGGATGGGTTTCCCCAACATAGTGTTTGCATCCAAATATTGATTATTTACAAGAGGGTGTGTTTGTAGTGCATTGAGAAATGTAGCTCCCTTTGTTAACAATGGGTTGAGTTGAAGCAATGGATGATGTAATTTGCGGGATGGATTGAGTGATGCTTTGAACTGGGGGTGTAGATGAAATCAGGAGTTTGGATGATATTGGAGGTATGACCCCAAGAGCTTGTTCCACAATGGTGCTCAAATCATAATCGAAAGGGAGTTTAGCCCCTTGCTTTGCTAATTCGAGCATATATTGTGAGGGATGGAGTTTCATCATGATATTGAAAATCCTATGATTCTCAGGATTTTGGACCATTTTGATGATCTCATCTTGTGTCATCTCGAAGGCATTATTGGTGATATCCTCTACTTGACCTTCCTCTTAAGTATTTTATGATGATGGAGGAAGATTTGTTACAGGATTGCTTGATCTAACAGGATTGATTTTGGAATTGGTTTGACTTAGGTCACTTGAAGTTGATGTTTCTTTTTTGCCCTCCATGTTCTTCTTGTGTTGCAATCTAGTTTGCACCATAAAATAGGGATGAATTTTCAAGAATGTGCAAGATGAACCTCTAATTCTCTAGATTGATCTAACTTTAAGCACACAAGAGAAGATCTCTAGGATGAGTTAAGGATAAAAGTGTGATGATGAGATGAAATATGGATGATATGAATGATTTAACTCTTAGAAGATCTTGAGGGAGATGCTAAACTTTTGGGACCTTTTTGGATTCTTGGATTTTGATTTTGACCTTGATTTGGTTCTGGATTGTTTTGATTTTGGATAATGAACAAATAAATCCCAAGATGTTGGATGTTATGTATGGGATAGACTTGCTCACAAGATGATAATTTGACTAAGTGTAGGGAGAAGGATGCATCAACCCACACCTAACCAAACAAGATGATTTGATGATAATTCAACTAAGCATATGGAGAAGGATACATCTACACATACTTATCCGAACAAAATGTTTTGATTCAAGGATTTTGATTCATGGATTTTCCAAATAGTCTAGCATAAAGGATGGTTTCAAGATTTTCAAGAGTTATTGGTGAGATGATTTTGATTCATGTTTGAAAGATGGATGAAGGTTGAATTTGATCCTATGTGTATGTAAAAAGACTCTTGTTTACAAGACCTAGGTTTTGAAGAACACACTTTACTCTAAACAAGATGCTCAAATTGTTGAAAAGCTCTTGAATTCTGGCAATAATAAAATGAGTACAAATTGGGATTGTTTCTTGAAGCTCTTCTATAAAACTTGAAAAGCAATATTTTTTTTGAATTTTTATAGCATTGAGAGATGCTTTTGATGAGCTTTTGGACTAAGATCTTTTGACTTTGGTTTCTAGATTTTTATTTTTCATGAAATCATTTGAAACACATGTGTGGGGTTCAATTATTCTTAGCTTTTCTTAATGACTTCCTTTTACCACAAATAATTCTTGATTAGGTTTTAAAACTAAATGTCCAATGTCTTAACTTCTTATCTTCCCACAAAGTGTATTGTGTGGAAATTAAGGAGATCAAGGAAAAAATTTCATATTGTTGACTTTAGCAAGCAAATTGAGATATAAATTCAAATTCTTAGAAACCTCTAAGGATAGAATCCCTAGGGAAAGCAGTAGCACTTAAATTTTGTCAAAGATATTTTCTTCCTAAAGGGTTTGAAATTTGATGATAATGTTTTAATTTTTTTTCCCAATGTTTATGATCAAGTAAAGTGTTTTGTTTCCAAGAACATGCACAACCCTATGGATATGAAAGACAGTATTTGTTGAGTTCCCACTTGGATAAAATCTAGCTATGCCTAATTTTAGCAGATGATTAGATGCTTGACCACATAGGCTCCCCCTTACAATGCACTTGCTTCTTAGGTTAGCCAAGCATCAGTACCCATGAAACTACCATGGCATACTTTTCATCTCTACTAAGAGCCACAAAAATGTGGGATGGCTTCAGAATGACCGTTCTTGCACCAATAAATAGATCAAGGATTTTGGCATTTTCTAAAAAAAGTTTTTAATGTGGGCATTCCATTCATGGGGGACCATCCATGTGGTGAGAAATCATTGCTGCCCTTCTTGTCAAAATAATCCTCATGATACTTTCCTTTCTTCAAGTACCCACACTTATATCCCAGGTGGAAGTCGCTTGGCTTTAGCATGTTCCCAGTTGGGTCGTTCCCTTGGGTGATTACTTATTCCCACAAGGCATGCCCTCTAAGATAACACAAAAGTGAACAAACACATTCGTAGTTCAATCAATCTTTTTTGAGAAACAAAGAGAGAGCACACGTGATATGTTCCACTCACACTTGCAAGATTCGTTCAATTTTAGGATCCAAATTGAAGTGTGTAGGTAATCACTTACCCAACTTAATGTCACCAAAAAGCCTTTTGATTCTCAAGATTTCCATGAGGCACGAGAGAAGCGCATACATCTTTTTTATTGTATTATTTTGGGTAAGTGATTACAAAACAAAGATGCACATATTCATTTTAAATCCTCAAAGCAATGATTTGATTCTTTTTAAAGCAAAAAAGCGAAAGATGAAAGTTTCTTGTTCAATTGATAACCTTAAACAAAATCTAGTAAGTTTTCCTAAAGTTCTTTTTAACCTTTTTCCTTGTTTGTTTTAAACCCAAATTGAAATCTATTGAGTCCTAAAAGCTTGAAGGGGTAAAGTCCTTAAACTTGGGATTATAATTGCTTCCACAAAAGTGTCTAAAGACACTTGATACAATGGATAAATGATGTTACACTCCAATCTCCTCCTTGCTCCTTCTTTGCTTCCACCTACAAGAATTGTTTAATCCAAGAAAAAAAAGGTAGAAAATAGGTCAATAGCTCAAAATGATCAAAATAAAAAAAGAACATGTCGACAATAACTTAAAATTTCATCTTTTACCCCACCCTAGTGGTGCAACCCTCATATGTGTCACTATTTGAGGAAGTCAACGACATTGTACAACACCGCTAGGTCTATTAGTGGCGCTTTGTAGTAGAACAAAGAGCGTGATTGCGGTGGAGTTTTCATCAATGACGTAGTTTCAAATTTAAAGATCCCAACATCATAAAATTAGACAAGCATTGCAATTTGAAAATTTGAATTTATGGGCAGGAAGGTTCACGGAGTGAAGTTTGAAATTTGTAGTGTCACTGTATGGCACCGTTGGGATGATAGTGGCACTGTAAGGCATCGCTGGACTGATACCATCATAGTTTCCTATAGACACACAAAAAAGCACACAATTTTGTGAAAAAAACATGTTAAGAACTTGAGATTCACCCTCCTTCTAGTGCCAATATGTGAACCCCAATCCTAGACCTACACAAAAATAGCAAACAAATACAATATTAGATCCATATGCAAGTTAGAATTAAGATTTCCCATGAAATTCATCTACAATGCTCAAAATAGGAAGGAAAATGAAGAACAATACAAGAAAAGTAATGAAATCGTATTTAAACATGCAAACTCTCAATCCCATGGGGGAATTGGTTCCAATTTGATGTGGAAATTGGCCCTTTCCCAACTCTTTTACAAGCTTGATGATCTTGATGAAGGTTGATCCACATAGTGATGAATAAAAATGTGATTCCTTGATAAAATCTGCAATAACCTAGCTATGATAATGAAAAATGCTATGGAAATGGATGAAATTGCTCTAAATGTGAAGATAGTAACTTTTCTCTAAGTTGTGGATACAAAAAGAGAAGGGAAACCTTCTATTTATAGAAAGAGAAGATGGAGGAAAGAGAAAAATGAAGCAATGTGGGATCATTCAACATCCAATAGGCAAGTGCCACTTGTCAAGATGTGAATGGAGGAAGTTTGAGCACATTTTGATGAATGTGCACAATAAATGATATTGGGTTCAAATTTGAAATTTGAAAGTTGGCTTGTTGGAGGGAGAAGAAAGAGTCTTAAATGCCAAGTGGGAGATATGTAAGAGACAATGTAAGAGGAGTTAATGCCATGTTGGAGGACAAGTCCCTTTTGGAGGGACTTTTTGAAATTTGAAGCATATTCCCTAAAGATGCCATTTTGAATGATAATAAAAGAAATAATAAATCAAATAAATTGATTTATTGTGCAAGTTGCAAAATAAAGAGAAAAGAGGATTAGTGTTAGAAGTTAATCAGGGTTTAATTAAATTCATATAGATATTAGTTGACATGACATTTGATTTAGATTTTTGGATTTATTTAAATCAAATGGGAGGAAATAATGGAAATTAGTAATTTAATTAAATACATTTGATTTAATTAAATGAAGAAACTTTAGGAGATAATTAAATAAAATGATTTATTTAATCAAAAGAGAAAAGAACTTGATTAAATAAAATTGATTTATTTAATCAAAGAGGAAACATTAGAACTTGATTAAATAAAATTAATTTATTTAATCAAGGAGGAATTGTTATGAATTAATTAAATAACGATTATTCAATTAATTGGTTAGTAAATGATGGAGGAAATGGAGTTAGTGAATCAAGATCAGATGCATGTATATTTTACATGTCTACAGTCATAACACAAGAGGATGAAATCGTAGACAATCATAACAATCATACTTGTTCTTCTCCAAATACCTCTCCTATTAGTGATGAATGTATCTGGGTGAAAGAAGATACAAGCATTGAGGGTCTTGATTGTCCCTCTCCTCATCCCCCTTTGGAGGATATTAGACAACAAGAAGATGAGATCATAGAAAAATTTCTAAACATCACCTTACCTAGTCTCCATAACCATGACAATCAAAATTTTCCTTATCCTAATATCCCTCCTTAATGCAAAGAGGATAGATTGGTGTTAGAAGATACACCTATTAAGAGTCATTGGAATCTTGTTCCTCCCTTCCATAATGCTCCTACCATTTGGTACAATCTATTTGAAAATCATAGTGGTCCTTCTCTTGATGCCTCTCCCACTTGTGATTAAGCTAGTTTACAAAATCTAACCATGGAATGTGGTGAACATTTTACAAGCTCTCCTACTAGGGTAGATAGTATGGCACAAGAGAATGAGACCTTACAGAAAAAGGACAATCAAATAGATCCTTCTCCTAATATCCCCACTATTGCTAAACAATACAATCCAACCATTGATAACTCCCTTACTTGTAATGAAGTTATTTTGGAATAACCAATCCTCACATGTCAAGAGCATTTGGTTAGTTGTTCTCCTCAAAAGTCTCCTCCTAGGAAATATTTCATGTTGCAAAAATTGGAAAAAATTCACAATAATGATGTTGGACCTTTAGATGAAGATGAAGAAGTAGCATTAGACTCTCATTCACTAAGGGATGTTACTATTATTCAACCACAACTCATCATTTACCCCCCATCATACAAGCAAAAAAATTAAAACAAACCTGAACTTATCCTTTACCCACCTAAGTATAATGTATTGCACCAGCCGATTCATAATACCATTGCTCATACATATAACACTAGGAACAATCTGCAACCAAGAGAAGCACCTTCAACATCCCTCCCATTGCCTAATCCCATCCCACCTAACCCTATCTTACCAAGTCCTCCTCGTTTATCTCTATAGAGTGGAAAGAAGTACAATCTTGTTGAACAACTAAAGAATACTCCTGCTAAGATATCATTATGGGACCTGATTCAATCATCCCCTAACTACCACAACATGATTCAAACAACCTTACAACAAGTCCCTATCCCTTCCAATGCACAAGTGAATGACATAACAACCATGATCCAATGAACAAATGTTGAAATTATTTTCCACCAAAGTGAACTTTCCCCTTTGGAAGTACAATTTTTTTTTGAAAATTTCATAATAATATCATAACACAAAACAAAATGGATAAAGAGAACTCTTGTAGATACTGACTCTACCTTTAATGTGTGTAGTGTGAGCCTTCTGGATAGGCTTGGCATTAATAAATCATACATTCAACCTGATTGTTTATATATTAAGGGATTTGACAATGTAAAAAAAAAAGTGCTCGGTGTGATTACTTTACCTATTATAGTTGGGAAGGCCACAAATCCATGTTATTCCTAATAAAATTTCATATAATCTTATTTTAGGAAGACCATGGATTCATGCAATGAATGTGGTGCCTTCTACTCTTTATTGTAAAATGAAATACATCTATAATAACAAAGTGTACACACTCGAAGCCGATCCTAACCCAAATAGTTGTTTGAACATTGAGAAAAACAAGGAAAATCCTTTGGCAACATTAACACCAACTACACAAGTGTAAGTTGTACAATAGAAAGAAAAAGAAAAAGACATTGAAGGAGTCACAAATCTATTAGAAGATGATTGGGGTTCCTTAGATTTTGAACATACATTCATGGTTGAGTACAAGATAATAAACAAAGATTCCAATAAGGGACATGAAAAAATAGTAATGTCAACACAAAATTCAGAAGACCCTTCAAAAACATCCATGTCACCCACTTTAGAAAAAAAGACAACAGATTACACAACAAACTTTGACAAAATTAATCATGAAAAACCACCAAATATAAAAGAGATGAAGAAGCTTTATGGAAAAGGTTATGAACTTACGAAACAACTTGGATATAGTGGAAAAGGATGTGGTGCTAGAGAAGAAGGTGTCTGCAACCCTATAGAGCCTAACACACAAGAAATGACTCATGGTCTTGGTTATCTTCCTTTGATAGATATAAAAAAAGCTTCACTTAATATCAACACTATCACAAAACATCCTTCTAAGATGACTTTAACAATCATGCATCTTGATATGATAGACACTAGTGGTCTCAAAAGTTATCCTTTGCAAGAAATGAAACAAACAAAGACATCTTCATTTAATGTCAATGTCATCTCGCAAAACACTAATGATTTGAGTTCAATACCTTTTACACCCTCCTCTAAAGGAGAGAACATAATCTCGCAATCTAGAGAGTCTTGTGTAGGTATGAAATCTTGTACATCTAACCAAGAGATATATTTGTTGCATAATAAAGGAACATAGCATATAAATCAAGATAGTATCTTGTCAAGATTCCTCCAAGATCATTGATATCTCTCCCTCCAAGAACTCGGAAGAAAATTTATTACAAAAAATAATTTTGCTCATATCATAGAGTTCATGGTCATTCTACCAATGAATGTAAGGATTTGAGTAGTAAAATCCAACATCTTAAGGAGTTTGGTTCTCTCCCTTATGTGGGGGCACCTAATTCCTCTAATTGATACTGATTTTCACTCTACCATTCATCTTATCAATCATTTCGACTCACCCTTGTCCTACACTAGGTGGGGGAAAGGGGTTAGGTAGCCTTGTCCTTATATGTCACTTGTTGTTGCCTCTTTTGGCTAGTCATTAATCTTTCATGAACATAAAGAGAAATATTGGAACATGGATGACATTCCTTAAGTTGGCTCATCTGTGACATACTACCTTTTCATGATGTGTCTTATCGGAAACATATGACATGGCATAGGGCTTTTCGAATATGCTCTCGTGTCTTCTAATTTAAAGAAATTTCTCAAAGTAATGATGTTCAAAACCACTTTAAAGTGGGGGGAATACATCACCACTCATATTTCATTGTGTGATTTCTTTATTCTTGCGATGTGTCCTTTTCTTGGTGGTGTCATTGGGCTTGATTTCCTCCAAAAGCATGATATTTCTTTGACTTGTCCTCTCTTGGAAATATTAAATACAATGTTCCCTAAGATGACACCTTGTATTTGTCCTCTCTTAGAGACGTTAAGCACAATGTTCCCTAAGAAGAGACCTTGCATGAACTAAGAAAAATCCCTTTGAACATTCCTTTCACTATTTGCATTTACAATGTCTATGAGTTTCAAGCATACGAAATCTTGCTTGCCTCATGGAGCTTGAAGATAATTTTTGTGTGACACCTTATTAAAGTTATTAGGAGGTATAACTTTGGTATGGTTCGAGCGGGAAGCCCAATCTGAGGCATGACTTTCCCCATAGCCACTTGTGTGTGTGTGAGTGCATACCAGCCACAAGTGTATGTTTCTCACCTTTTAGGACTTCTCACCTGACGCATAGCCAAGAGTTTCATCACCTCAAAGTGAGTATGCATTTTTGGAAAAAAAACTTAGATCTGATCACAACATGTTGGAAAAATGATCAAAGCTTGATATACCTTTTTATTTTTGCTCATTTGTACTTCTCTTCTTTCTATTTATTGTCATTGCATGATTGTGTATCTTGTTTTGCTGCAAATCATTCACCTTGTGTGTTTCCTTTTGCACTTATGTCAGTTTGAATTAGGATCTTGGATTCTAGGGGCTTCACCACTTCCTTTATCTTTGTTATCGTAGACCATCCACTTTGGTATGATTGGATCCCTCTCAAATGTCTACTTTAGTGTGAGTTTGAAGCAAGTTCATACTCTCACTAAAGCGGGGGCGTAATGTAGCATCAAAAAAAGTGCACCTTGCTTGATTTATGAATAATTAATGATAAATTGGACTTAACATCACCCCGATCTAGTGTTGTGAGGTGTTTTACACATCCACATTAGGTCTTGGGCCCTTGCAAATAGAATAAAATGCATTTATCGATGTCTTGTAAAGGTGTTGTAAAGTGTTGTAAATGACTTTCACACTTTTCTAGAATTTTATTAAGCATTTAATTCTAATGGACCTATATTTCCCTTAATTCAATGTTATAAAATGTATTTAATTGCATTTTCACATTAATCTAGAAAGCTTTTAAATTAAACCTAGTTTTAATCTAGTGTTGTAATGTGTTTTACACATTCACATTGGATCTTGTGCCTGTATAGGCTATGTGGACCTCATTTTAATGTTGTAGAGTGTATTTAATCACACTTTCACATTGAATTTTATGTCCCCATCCCTAATCACCCTTTATATCATCATTAATAGGCCCCTATGACCCCATACGGTGCGTCCTGAGGCATATTTTGATAAAAAAAACCCAACTAGATCAACATATGAACTTAATTTATGTGTTCCTCGACACTTTAGCTAGTAAAATGGCCCTTGTGGGACCCATTCACCACTTTGGGTGAATGAGTCCCATCTGGGTGGGACCCATTCACCACTTTGGGTGAATGAGTCCCATTTGGGTGGGACTCATTCACCCAAGATGGCGAATGAGTCCCATTTGAGCTATTTTCAGAGCTTAAGTGGGAAAAACTAGGTTTTAAGTATAATTTTCTTCAATGGCAGCCTTGGGGTTCAAATTAATAGCCATTTGAGTTCCTTTTCCATATAAACAAGCCCTTAAATCATTGTTTCATAAGGTATTCATGTTATCAGGTCATGCAAGCAAGAGTTAAGTATTTCAAGTGTTCACAAGGTCATCAAGATAGCATTCAAGATCATTTCTAAGGCACTCAAGGGAAAATTCTTCATCGATTGTTGCTGCAACTCAAGGTACATCGCCATGGAAAGTTTATAATTGCATTACTTTATGTTCATGTTTCATTATCTTATTTCATCATTTTGGTTTAATTACCTAAAAGGGGTTTGACCAAGGCAAACCCCTATTCCCTAACAATCAATATTTTATCTCTCTCTCTCTCTTTGTGTGATTGTAGATCTACGTACTTTGAAGGCTTGGAAATCATTGAAGAATAGGTTACAAAGTTTTTGGAGTCATTTCCCTATTGGAAAGGTCCAAATCTTCACAAAAAATCACCTACGACCTCAAAAATAAGGGTTTTAGATTCAGACAGTTGGAGGAATAGAAAGAGCAGACTGAGAGCTACAAATTCCACTTTTGAGTTTTTAGAAAAGTCAAAGTGGACTCATTTTCCATTACCTGCTTTTAGGATATCTTTGTGGATTTGGATACCCATCTGGCTAAAATAGGCTATTGTGTAGTTTTCTAGAATCCTGACTGATTCACCCAAAATGGTGAATGAGTCCCACTAGGCTTAAAAATCAGAATTTCCAGAATTTTAGAGTTGTTTCTAGTCTTCAATACATTTCTAGGTGCATACACTTAGTGGTGAACCCTCATTTGTTGTTATCATTTCCCTAGAGCCTTCCCTTTGTCAGATTTCAATCTCCTTTGCATTGAAATTGTTGAAAATTGAGGTGTTTATATAGCTTAATACTTCATAAAACGTTATGATTATTGATCTAAATATGTATTCTTTATTACATATTCTTTATGGGTGATTAATCTGATTAATTCATTGTACCATTTGTAGAATGAAGACAAAAGGTTGTAGAAGAATTAGATAGGATATTAGAAGATACACAACATATACCGTGGAGAAACCCTTTTGAGAAAAAACTCCACCAAGAATCAATGTATTATTTAATCTCAAAATAAGAGTACAATAATTCCAGTCCTTGCTTGAGATGCACATTTTTCCTTCAAGAAATCTTCTTCACAACCTGTAATAAAAATGATACCAACTCTCTTCCACTTTCTTGAGAAAAATAAGCAATAATCAACCTTGTAAAATCCAAAGAGTTACTATTACAAAGCTCAATGCTTATCTCACAAAACCTATGCCTATCTCTTGCAAGTAGAGTTATACTATGAAGAACTATGCCAAATCAACTCCTTCATACATTTGAAGTCATAACTCAACCTTTATTCTGAAGATATCTTTAAAGCTTATCCTCAAATTTGGAACCCAAGAATGGGCCCACTTAACTCAGCTTTCTGAAATATCTTAACATGCAAAAGGGTTTACTCCAAGAAGCCAACTTGGGCACCCATGGTGGGTCCAAGTCAATATCTGTTAACTGAAACATATCTCTCCACCATTCATGCAAGAATGATCATCCCCTGTTAACTGAAAGTAGTTACTTTTTATCTATCATGCAACTCAAGTCATTAGTCATGCATTCCAAGTTAACTGAAGTCAACTAGCATTCAACTGAAACTAACTACATGCAACTGAAGATAACTGAACCATAACTGAACTGAACTAAACTGAACTAAGCTGAACTGCACTAAACTGGTACTAAACTGAACTGATACTGAAATGAACTGAACTGAACTAATCTAAACTCAACTAAACTAAACTTCATGCATGTAAACATCAAGCCTTAACTTCTAGGATCTTTATATGCATTACAGAAGTGTTATCTTTTTCTCCAAATAGTTAACTTAACTCAAGGTGGGTTCCACCTTCCATGTGGGTGCCCCATGTGCTCCTATTATTTAGGAACTCATCTTGGAGGCCCTCACATGTTCCTATCATTTAGAATTAATTACAAATGTCAATTAACATGTTCATTTCATTTGAATTTAATCTCTTTCTAATCTTAGTGTTGGGGAACACTTTCCAAGGACTTGGGAGATACATGAAATAATGTTTAGGATTGCAATTAAATGACATCATATTCCCAACATTCTCCGACTTGAAATTATACATTGTAATTATTCTAAACAAGGAATCATTATTATAAATCAAGTACAGGACTGAAGGCCAATGGCCTTCCTGCACCAACTAATCAATCCATCCCAACTTCAAATGCAACCTGCATAATCATGAACCTCCAAGCAAATGATTAAAACCAAGAGAATTTATCTGTAGGAAATTGTTTCATAATATAATTTTCAACATTAATTAAAGTGTCAACTTTCTCAATTAATACCTTCCCAGTCTCAACCATTTCTCACACAAAGTGATACTGAGCATCAACATGCTTAGTACAAGCATGATACATAGGATTTTTGGCTAAACACATAGCACTCTAACTATCAGATTCAAGTTTAACTTACTTGCAATTAAAACCAATACCTTTCCCAAGTCTTTGTATCCAAACTGCCTCTTTAGAGGCATGTGAAACCACCAAGTGTGTTGAACTTGTTAGAACTATAAAATTTTGAAATTTTTATAGTCTATTGCATTCATGAATTCCAGCATTGAGTCCTCATCATAAGCATAAAAGTCCCTCTTTGTATTGTCTTGCTTATTTTCTATCATAAAATCCATTGAATCCATTAAGTCCTTCATTTTTCATTAAAAAACCCGATTCGGAAAGACATAGTAAAAGTCTCCCTGACCTAGTTTTTTCACTAATGTATGTTTGTTGCAGACTATCGGCAGGACAATTTTCTTGTTTCGGCGACAAAAGGAGTCATTGTCGGAGTGAAGTCATAGTGAATACGTTGTGTTTTTCCGACCGGTGCATGTGGGAGTATATCAGCCAAGCTAAAGGTGTTAGGGATGATGTCTCGACGAAGTATTTTTCTTGGAAATAGGCATCTATAAAAAATATATTGGCATATGTTGGGGCATCAGTGTAATGTCAGGGCGAATACAATTTGTCATACCGACTAATGCACAAAGGAGTTGTTTCGGCCAGATTGATTGGTATCGACATGAATTATAACGATATCTTTTTGTCTTACCTACTGGCATGCAAACAAATGTCTCGGTAAGACTTGTGTGCATCGGGGAAGGTCTTAGCGAAGTGGCTATTGTTTGGCCGAACCAAGTTCAAGGGTATTCAAAAGATGTCGGCGAGAAGTTATAGAGTCTTGCCAATTCAAATCTTATGCCGATGGAGATGTGCATTGCCAGGAAAAGAAGTTTTCGGTATGGGCTTCACCGAGGTTTAAAAGATATACCGACATAATACTTCGGGGTGAGTCTTTCCGATAGGAGTAATCTAGAGGAGTGATCTCGGTAAGACATTTGGTATCGATATGAGTCTTCCCAAAGGTTCATTGTCTTACCAAAAGTATTGTTTCATTGGTTGGGTTTTTTTTTTTTGGTGAGAATCTTGGTGGACACGCCGAAATGAGAATTCGTCAGTGAAAGGGTGAATTTTTCTTAGCGAATGGAAAATACATTGAAGAGTGCATATTGGTAAGCCTCAAAGATATCTACATAACATCTCCCCGACTTTGAAAGTCACAGCGAAGCGGGTGAAATGAAGATTACATCAGCAAGAGTACAAATTTGTCTTGGCGACCCAATGTAAATGAAGACTTTCGGTGAAACAGGATGAAGTCTATGAGAGGTCTCCTCGATATTTGCAGGTTACAGCGAAGAGCATAATGATAAAGG
The DNA here is from genome assembly GCA_007258455.2 of Sequoia sempervirens. NCBI lineage: Eukaryota > Viridiplantae > Streptophyta > Pinopsida > Cupressales > Cupressaceae > Sequoia > Sequoia sempervirens. The sequence goes on along the minus strand of VDFB02047230.1, from coordinate 527,973,116 downwards.
ATTTTGGTTGGTGTGAGAACATCAATGTCTCAGCGATTGAAAAATGCTTTGAAAAATACATATTGGTATGGCACCATGAAGTCTATGTGACATCTCCCCGACTTGAAATTGTCACAGCGACATGAAAAACATAAGCAATAGTCATCAAGTTGATTCTAGGTGTCGGTAAGACCACAGAGTGTCTTGGTGAATGGTGAAATAAACGTTGAAAAGGGATTTTGTCCCAGCTTTGAAATTTTCTCATCGATAGGACACTTGATGCGACAGTGCCAGTTTCAAAGGAGGCTTCATTCATGCTTCATTAATGGGGCGATGGGATAAAACAATAATGACAATAATTTTTTAATCAATTCCTCATTTTTGAATTGATTGCTAGTGAATTGGCATGCTGAATAGAGAACCAAGACATTTTTTCAGTCTAAGGAGCTTGAGCAGAATACTGTAAGTAATTGTTTCTTTGTTTTTCACATTTTGATTCTGTAAGCTTAAAAATGGAGTCTTCTAGTTTTGGAAAGGGTAAGGGTAGAAAGCTTGGTGAGAGTAGTCAGTCAAAGGGAAAGAAACAAAGGACTGATACAGAGCATGGAGGCACTGAAAGGAGGTTGAACCAAGACCTCATTGATCAACTACCTGGTTCAGGGCCTAAAGCTAGAAGGTCCGCACAACTTAGGGCAGAAGTTGATAAGCTAGATGATAAATGCAAGTTCATAGGTGATGTCTAGACTGTTGTAAGAGGGTATGAGCTTTTCAATTTCCACTACCATAGGAGGAACCATTTTGAGCCAACCTGTAATCCATGGAAGTTGAATGTAGGGAAATTGGTGTGCCCTAATGTATTTGTTAATGTTGAATTGGTAAAATTGCTTGCTGATCATTATGATCCAAAGCATAAAGCTATATGTGATCCTTCTGGAAAACCACATATACATGTTTCAAAAGAATCAATTGGTGAGGTTTTCAAATTGGAAGGGTTTTGCAACGAGGAAATCAATTGTGAGGAGTTGCAGAAGGAATTTTCAAGAATGGATACAAGTTACAAGGGTTGGAGGTTACCAATTCATAGGGTCAAACAAGGTAACAAGCCAAAACCTCTGGAAGATGGTGAGGGGCCTCCCTATCATGTAGATTTGTTTGAACCCTATATGAAGTACACATATTTTTTAGTGTGTCAGGTATTAAGGATGGATGCCCCTGAATTGATGTCAATGGTGCCAATGGTTATCACAGTAGATATTCAATATCACAATTCCAGGCCATTTGATTATGCTTCATATATTTCTAAGGAGCTTGATTCAGGATTGATGGCTATAAAGGGTGGAGCTTCTATTGTTCATCTCAAAAATTATTCATTGTTGATGCATTTAGTGCTATATTTTAGATAGGAGTTAGGGGTATGGCCTCCAAAGATGAGAGTTTCTCAAGTTGGCAAGGAGGGTGAAGCCTTGCCTGTTCAGCTGTGGACTGCCATTTGGGACAATAGGTTTGCTGGTTCTAGTTTTATTCATTTTGAGGAGTATTTTGTAAAGAAATTGTATAGATTGTATCATTATCCTTGTAATTATTCATTGACTGATGAGATCAAAAGATTCCTTCTGCCGAAAGATTTCAATGGGCCAATTGATCATAACTGGGGAGACTAGTATTGTTTGGAGGGAGCTACAGTAATCAAAGTATATGGATTTGAAGATGCTCCTTTCATTCTGCCAAGCACACTTCCAAACAGGGTTGCATATTTGGAAATTCTCAGATAAATGGATTACTGTAGTGTGATGCATTTTAGTTCTTTTGGGAAGCATGCTTTTATGCCTTGTACTTTGTGTTTTGGTGATTTCACTGTGTTGGCTAAAGAGGAATATAATTCAATCCTTGATAGATTATTGCATTATAATATGAAAAGAGGACCAACCAGGAAAAACTTTGACCCTGAAGGATATATCAACTCAACCAAAGAAAGGATTAACTTTGGAGGGTATCAGCATGTACCCTATCCTTTTGATGATATGATCAGATTTCTAGATGAAGATGAAGCAGAAATGGAAGTTGAAAGATATAACTAGGGGCTACAAGATATTGAGATATTGTCTTCTGGAGATGAGGAAACACCAAGAGCTAATGTGCCACAGGGTAGAACATAAAAGGTATCTAGGATGAGGACTCAGCAGTATGTCTACCCAGTTAGAGAAAAAAGTATTGAAAGTGGTGATGTTGATACAAGGCACATGGAGTACAGGTCATTTGTCTCTGATGATGAGTTTATACATTCCCCAGAGTTCAAGGAATTCTTGTACAAGCAAAAGGGGAAGGAAATAAGAGAGAATGTTGATGATGTTACTTCAAGAAATGAGGAACAATTGTTGGCTCAATTGAGAAGATGTGTGGATGATGAAATGACAAATATGACTCCTGAAATGGGGAGGAAAATGTTGGAGAGTGCTGGTGTCATGATCTTTCCTAGCCTTGATTTGAACTCTGCATTGGTCTTTGATAGTTTCTTGAAGGGCAGTAATGCTACTCACAAGCTTGATAAGGAAAAGGTGACAAAAGTATATGCAGGATCCAAGTATAATACTGATGAGGGATCATTGATGATATGGGCTTTGTACCCACCCCACAGGAAATCAGTGGTAATTGATACAAAGAAGGCATTTGGCCATGTTATGACTCTAAAAGCTGGAGAAACTAATCATGTTGCTACTGCAGATATTGGGGTAAATGTTGCAAAGTTGAATAAAGCACAAATTCAGCTATTGATAAAAGAAAGAGAAGTGTATAAAGAAAATAATGAAAAATTGTTGAGAGAAAATGATAGACTCAAAGAATTGGTTGGTGTTTCAATGGGACAACCAAAATGATTACTCAAGGAGAAAGCTCTTAGGCAAAAGACCATTGGGTAGGGTCAAGTGCTTATTCTCAAGGAAAGCATGATGCAATTGTTGTAATTGTCAAGAAGAGGCGGGATCATTTGACATCCTGGTTGAATAAATTGTGGGGAAGATACTCTCATACTCTTGCTGCATTGAAGGAACACACAAGGATGGACAGATGAATCATGGAGAAATTTCATGAGTTGGCTCAAAGTGATAAGGCTAGCAGTTCTGCACTTGAAGCTGCAAATCATATAATGAATCGCCATCGAAATTTCCATGATGAGTTGCAAGGGGATGAACAGGTGTTAATTGCAACTGCTGAGAAAATTGTGATTACATTCTCTGATGATAAAGGTGAATTGAAAGAAGCCACTAGGTGGAAAAATGAATGTGAGTCAATGCTAAATGAAATCATGAAGACAACTTCTGCAGAGGATATAGCATTGGAAGAAGTGAGCGAGCAGAATGAGGAAATGGTCAAGATGGAAATCACGATCCAAAATGTTGTTGGAGATGCGGACACATATGAGCGCCGGGATTATTTGGACCACCTCAATAAGACTCACTTATGGCTAAATAGAGCCTAATTATTCTCTATCTTTTGTTTTGTAATTTGTATTTCCTATTTCTAAAAGGTTGCATCCTTTCATATTCTCAATGTATAAATGTTCATTTTGAAAACAATATATGGGAAAGATGTAGAATAGGATAGAAGATAGAGAATATGGTGGAACACCATGTTTCACAGGGCTGAGACTCTGATGTATGTTTTGAAGCTATGGAGATATCAATGAAAATCATCTGATTTGCTGGCATATTCTAGTGTCAATTGTTGCATTATTCCTATTGAAAGAATTATTTAAGTTGTCTCTAAGATTAATGTTGCTTGGTTATCTAAATTAGCATAACATTTTTATGTCTGGTTTATCAGTACATATTTTTCATATCTATGTGATTGGTTGATAGGTTCTTTCAAGGAAGGATTAAATCCTTTTAATTAGTCACAATAATAAGGGAATTTCATTTAGATCAATAAGAAGAAATTGATAATCACAATCTTCCATGTTTATATTAGTTATAAACAAAATATGCCAAACAATTTGAATGACCTCCAGAAAGAAGTCAGTTGTTTAAGATTTCATTTGACTTCGTATACTATATAAGGCACTGGTCTCACTATTTCAATCATTTAGTTTCATATATACTTTTTACATCTGTTAACTGGGCATATTAGGGTTTAGTTCTGAATACTAGTATACAATATATACCAAATTTGTTTTATTTTGTCCATTCCAATCTGCCATCATGGACAAATCATGGCATGAAGAGAAGATCAACAGTCAAGTCTGCTTCATTTGTTATAGGTACACCCGCCTAGGTCTAGCAGCACCTAGAGAGTAGAAGGTTTAATTGTTTCAAACCTTGTTCTGTTACCCTAAAACGTTATGGAAGCTTCACAACCTTTTGTGGTTCAAACTTGCATTTTTGAGAGCTAACAAAACTCACACCCAACCAAGGTGTAGGCTTCTCGGTCTTTATTGTTGAAAAATATTCTCTTACAAGTAACCATTCCAACATATATCTCTTACCATAAGAGAACTCAAGCCTCACCTATTTCTCCAAGTATACATGAGGAGCTATAACCAACCAATCCATGCCAAACTCCAAATGCAACATAGCAATATCATGAAGTAATCAAGCAAATGATTAATGTACCCAATACTTAAGAGAACTTTAGAAGGTCAATGTCAAAGCTCCAATCATGAATCAAGAACATAAACATAATATGATCTAACCATCTCCTACTAGTAGATCACATGCACCATAACATGTATACATCCTGGTCTCAAGAGAACAAGTACCATACCAAACTCTAAATGCATATCAAGAGTAAACCATGACATAATAGCAACCACTCTAAACTAAGAAAAAACCATATCCCAAATCACATGAAGATAACCTTACCAAAGATGCATCCACATCATTTCCAACAACTCCCACTAAACCGTGGTACGAGCTACACATGGCATCTTGACTACCATCCTCTGCATGAAGATCACTCTTTAACATCAAGCAAAGAGTCATCACTAACATTTTTACATTAAATGATCAAAGCATTATTACCATCATCTGAGGATTCCTCTGTAGAAGAATCAAAACTCTTTTTCTTGTTCTTACAATCTTTCTTCACATGTCCTAGTTTACCATAGTTCCAACACTTTACCTTACTCCCTCCTTCGGACATACCATTCCATTCCTTGTCTCCCTTAGGTTCCTTTTTCTTAGGCCTACCTTTTACAAACAAGGCATCTTGGATTTCCATTTTAGAATTCCTCCTCATGTCCTCTGATAGGAGAGTAGGAATTATATTATCCATCTTTGGATCTGCGCCACTACCACTAATAGCAACAATTAGATTTCCCCAAGATTTTGGTAAAGAAAAAAGTAACAAAATGCATTTATCTTCATCTTCTAGCTTTACATCTATGGATGCTAACTGACTTAGAATCAAATTAAAATCATTCAAATGATTTCAATAGAATCACCATCTTTCATCTTTAAAGAATATGACTTTCTTTTTAGATACAACTTATTAGTAAGACTTTTGGTTTGATAGATATCACCTATTCTCTTCCACAACTTATATGTAGTAGTTTCTTCTGAAACATTCAAGAGAACAACATCATCAAGACATAATCTTATGGTCCCTCTTGCCTTCTTATCAAGCTTAGCCCAATCCTCATCTTACATCGTTGTAGGTGACCTTGTCTCATTACCAATAGCTAACCACTGATCTCTCTCTTCAAGTTGATCCTCCATTTTTAGTTTCCAAATCTCATAATTAGATCCATTGAATCTTTCAATATCTAAACAAGAATTAAAACTCATTGTAACAAACTTATTTTCCAAAATCGGCAATAACAAAAAATAATAAAAGCTCCCACTACAACCAAAAAACCTTCAATCTTTTAAGAGAAAGATGTCCCAATACTCTACACAACCTCAGCTCTGATACCAAATGTTGAAAATTAAGGTGTTTCTATAGCTTAATACTTTGTAAAACTTTATGATTGCTGGTCTAAATATGTATTATTTGTTACAGATTCTTTGTGGGTAATTAATCTAATTAATTCATTTTACCATTTGTAGAATTAAGATAGAAGGTTGTAGAATAACTAGACATGATATTAGAAGACACACAACATATACCATGGAGAAGCCCTTTTGGGAAAAAACTCCACCAAGAATCAATGTATTATTTAATCTCAATATAAGATTACAATAATTCCAATCCTTTCTTGAGATGCTTCTTTTTCCTTCGACAAATCTTCTTCACAACCTGCAATAAAACTAATGCCAACTCTCTTCAACTTTCTTGAGATAAATAGGAAATAATCAACCTTGTAAAATCCAAAGAGTTACACTTACAAAGCTCAATGCTTATCTCACAAAACCTACGCCTATCTCTTGCAAGTAGAGTTCTATGGTGAAGAACTATGTCAAATCAATTCCTTCATCCATTTGGACATCCCAAACTGAAGTCATAACTCAACCTTTATTCCAAAGATATATTCAAAGATTATCCTCAAAGTTGTCACCCAAGAATGGGCCCACTTAACTCAGCCTTCTAAAATATATTAAAATGCAAAAGTGTTAACTCCAAGAATCCAACTTGGGTGCCCATGGTGGGTCCAAGTCAATTAACTGACACATATCTCTCCACCATTCATGCAACAATGATCATCCCCTATTAACTAAAAGTATTCACCTATTATCTGTCATGCAACTAAAATCATTAGTCATGCATTCCAAGTTAACTGAATTCAACTAGCATTCAACTGAAACTAATTACATGCAACTGAAGATGACTAAACCATAACTGAACTTAACTGAACTGAACTAAACTAAACTAAACTAAACTAATACTGAACTGAACTGATACTAAACTGAACTGATATGAACTAAACTGAACTGAACTTCATACATGTAAACATCAATCTTCAACTTCTAGGATCTTTATATGCATTACAAAAATGTTATCTTTTTCTCCAAACAGTTATCTTAACTCAAGGTGGGTTCCACCTTCCATGTGGGCACCCCATGTGCTCCTATTATTTAGAAACTCATCTTGGATACCCTCACATGTTCCTATCATTTAGAATTAATTACAAATGTCAATTAACATGTTCATTTCATTCAAATTTAATCTCTTTCTAATCCTAGTGTTGGGGAACAATTTCCAAGGACTTAGGAGATACATGAAATAATGTTTAGGATTGCAATTAAATAGCACCCTATTCCCAATAGAAATCTCAAGGGTGTATTCTTGAGTGAAAGATTGAAAATGGCCTCTCTCCTTTTAAGTCCAAAACCCTAGAAGCGAAAAGAGAGTTCCCTATTTTCTATGTTTCACTATCAAAGGTTTTGATAATGTGGGAAGAAAACCACTTCGTGTTGTAACATTACCTATTAAATCTAGTCATGTTGTGTTGTAAACTGCCATCCATGTCATGTCCCATGATCTTTCATATAATTTTCTTTTGGATAGACCATGGATTCATAAGATAAAAGGAGTTCCTTCAATGCTTCATCATTTAATGAAATACACATATAAAAATAAGGTTTACATGATAAAATTTGATCCTAAATCTAAAAATTGTTTACATACTGAAATAGGAATATGTAGGCATTTCAGAATATTGATACCAACTTCAAACGTGTAACATTTATAAATTGATGCAATGATGAGTGTCTTTCATCGGTGACAAAGTTTTTGGATGATGATTGGGGATCATTAGATTTCAAACCTATATTAATGGCGGAATACAAGATTACACAATCAAAATAAGAAAATGAAAAAGAAGTTTCAATGAGATCAACACAATCTATCAATGAATCATCAAAAACATCTACAACTTCTAGCAAAGAGGAAAACACAAATTACACATCTACATATGGTGAAAGTGATTATAAAAAACCACCTTCTTTGAAAGAAATGGAAGCCATTTATGGAAGAGGTTATCAAGTTTTGAAATATTTTTTCTATAATGGAAAAGGATGTGGTGTAAAAGAACAAGGCATAATTTGTGTCTCTGTAGGGCTCAACACACAAGAAACAACAAGAGGTCTTGGCTATTTTCCTTCAAAAATAATGAAAATTTCACAAAACAAATAGCATCAGTTGTTGCTCCTTTCCATGTGGTAGTTGTAGTATCACACAAAACTCATTACCATGCATGGGGGTATAAATTAAGTTTTATGCAATCATATTTCAGTTCACAAGGAGCATAATATCATTATTCATTTTTTGTCTCATATTTTCCCCTACACTTGGGGGAAGGGGTTAGTTAGCCTTATGTTAGGTGCATTCCTTCTAGCAAGTGGCCCCTTTAAATCTCCTTAAAATATTAGTATAGAAAGTACACTAACATTTTAAGGGGGGGTATATATTCCTCCACTTATTGTTTGCATAAGGAATGATCACTTTTTAGTGATGATACCATACATCTTGTATTAAGTGTGTCCTTTTCAATGATAGTGTGGCCTTCTCGATATATGTTAGTGTCTCCTTTATGGTGATATTGGGCTTGATATCCCTTAAGAATCTAACATTTCTTGGCATATGATGTTCCCCTTGGTGGTAATGCTATGGATGGTAATCACTAAAGTGTGAGTCTTTTATTCCACATTGACTTGTCCAATATTGGTGGTGATGTTAGGTGTGATATTCCCTAAGGTATGACTCTTCATATATTGAGAAATGCCCCTTTGTTACTTTTGTAAAGCACATTTTATGGTGGTGTTGTTTACAACATCCCTTGAGGTTTTGGCCTCATCTTGTTTCATATTATTAAATGCTTATGTGCCTTCTTAGGTGAGTTTGGAATTTATGCACCATATTAGGTGAGTTTTTGGGCCTCCTTAAGTGAGTCTTTATTCCTTCTTAGGTGAGTTTTTATGCCTCCTTAGGTGAGTCTTTGCACCTTCTTAGGCGAGACTATGCACCTTCTTAGGTGAGTTTGTCATTTATGCACCTTCTTAAAGGAAAGCCTTTGTGCCTTCTGAAGTGAGTTTTGTGCCTTCTTAGGAAAGAATATGAAGCTTCTTAATTGAGGAGGGTATGTGCAGGATCATCATGGAAAAAATAGGACCTTAAGTGGCAAAAAATTCAAAAAAATCAAAGTTAGGCAACTTGACATAAAAATTTGAATAAGTTATCTATATTATTTAAAAAATATGTAATAATAGAATATGTAGCAAATTGAATGTAGTTTCTAAACTACTAGGTTTATTTTTATTTCTTAAATCTATTTGGTGAAAATTTGAAATTTCAATGCAATAGTACTTAAATTTCAAGGAAAAAATAAGAAGTAGGTGTATGTCGACCACCCTAACCACAATAAAATGATAATATTTTAGATATAAGTAGAGGACTCATGTCCCGATGTGATGCATATTTTTTTGTATTTTTTTCCAAGTAAATAATTAATTATGATTTTTTTAATTGCAAATTTTTAAAAATATAAAATCTTGTATGTTTGACCACCTTAACTTCCAGTCAAAACTTCATATAATTCATTTTTTTTAATCCTATAGTATGTGAATCATAAAATGTGACACATGTGTTGGATTCAAAAAATGTTATATCGTTTGAAAGCTATAGATGTTTTTCAATCAGCCTATCAATTAAGACTTTAGTCGCAATTCAAATAGAAAATGAATAATAATTATTTAGTAAATTAAAAGTAAAGAATAATTTATATTGGTGGAAATTTGAGAATCTCCTTTAAAAATCCTCTCCATTTCATCAATTTTGGGTAAAAAAAAAATTGTCAGCCACATACCCTACACATACCCATCATATTGCCACTTTTTGGCCCATCATGATCCTGCACATACCCAGGATTTTATAAATTGGTTCATGGATTCAACATAATATAACTTGTTTATTCATGGACAACCCTTTTAATATGGAAGTTGAGAATAATGCACCTTTCTTGATAGTAGAGCTTTGTGTTCCATGAGTGTTTAGCATAATACACCTTGCTATCTGTGAAACATGTCATATTGCATGGATACCTAGCATAATGCATCTTGCTAGCCAATAGATCCATGTGGCTCATGAGTGATGTGGAATAATGCAACTTGCTAGTCCTCATGGGAGCATTATCTTGTCTAATATTTATTTGATGTATGATGTTTAGTATTTGAGACAATTTAATGTTAGAAACCAAGATCTGAAATGCAAACCAGAAAATCACCTTCCACAGAAGAGAAAAACAAAAAAAGCAGAAGCTATTGCAAAAAGATGTGCAACATAATATTATTCAAGAATACATAATTACAAGATATGATTTTCTTTATAAAAGCAAAGATTCATATCCCTAATCTTATCTTGAGCAACAAGATAGCTCAATAAGATAATGATGAGAATTAATTAACCTAGTAATTAAATATTACCTAAGTAAAGTTATGCAAGTGTAATTAAATATTAATTACACTAACACCCCCCCATAAGTGCAACTTAGGGAGACTAAAACAACATACACATAAAACTAAGATGAATGCAAGAAAGCATGAATGAATGGGTCCCGACAACAAGGCCTGATCAAGTACCCAAGTAAAAATGCAATAATGAGGTAGAGAAGGAAAACCCAGTGGGACAAAACCCCCCTACAATGAGATGATTGCTGCAAAGAAGCACTGGAAGAACACTGTGGAGTAACACTGGAACCACAATCTGACAAGCAAGGAAAGATACTTTTGTCTACAATTGAAACAAAAAATGGAATCATAATAATGTGACAATAGACCCGATGCCATAGAACACTGGAAAACTGACAAACTGGAACAACCATGGAATATGTGAAGCAATAGTAGATGAAATGATGATAGAATCTAGAAACTTTGTATCTTGATGTCGATGCCAAACTATGACTAAAACTATTCCATGGAAAGGAGTACCAAAAAGACTCTGGAACATTAACCATAAAAATATGGCCCTCAAACTAAGAAGGATCTGAACCAATGCGGATCAAGAAACATAATCTCTCAACTAAAGTGTGACCTGATGAATCCGATATGTGTCAAGAAATAGCAAAAAAAGTGGCCAAAAGAAACTAGGAAACTAGATAACCCATGTGAGCTATCATCAAATCAAGATGGATATGGAGATAAAAGTGCATGCACACTCTAATCAGATTATTATGCAAGAAACCCCCCTGATGGAACTTTATCTTAGTTCATTTTATTACAATAACCCAATGATTGTAAAAGGAGAGCATACAAACATGCATAAACAGAAAATAACATGATGTGGTACTGAAATGAAGTACAAATATTCAAGTTTCACCTTTCCAACTGCCAAAACATCCAAGTAATCTCCAAAACACCCATCGGGAAAAATCACAAAGAAGATGAAAATCAGAGATCGTGGCAAAAAGTTATGAGCTCAGAAGCAAAAAATGAACATCTGAATTGAAACAGAAATAAATGCAGATAAACAGAAAAGTAATAAAAAATAACCTACACCACTAGAAAGTACTCAGAACCAGCTTTCTGGCAATATCTCGTTTTCCCAATTTCGATATCGTATGCCCAAGTTATTCCAAAAAGAAAAAAAGTGCTCCTTTAGGGAAAACTGACATCATGCTACAAAAATGACCCCATGAGAAAAAAATTTGCGGTCACCGGTATATTCTGTTTGCCCGTAATATTCTCTAGGAATCTACAAAACTTGCTAGAATATACCCTGTGTCTTCAGAATATTTCATCGCCAGGTGCCTGGGTTCGGGGCTCCTGGTCCATGGTAGCATTGTGAGCAGAGACTAGGGTCGACTGGAGGCTGGGCATAGACCGCTCGATCCCCCATATGACCAGAGCCATCGCAGAAGTGGCCCATGGGGGAAAAAGGGTTGGTGGCCTTTGGGTGGCGCCGTTGGCCTGAGCGGCCGATGGGTGGCCACCTGGTGGCCACCAGGCAGAGCAATGGTGACATATCACTGTATAACTGGAGGCATAGAATGAAATGTGTGTTTTTCAATTTTTGTGATTTTTTTAAAAAAAATGTGCCTCGAACTGCATGCTGGGGAGGCCGTACGACCCCCCAGGCAAAAATTTTTTGCCTCAGAAACAACTTTCACCAAAATTGATGAAATGACAGGTGTTCTTAGGGTTTTTGGCCATTTTGAACACGATGGTGACCTCCGTTTGTGCCCAAAATACTCCAAAAAATCAGCTATCCCTAGACCTTGCAAAAAATCTCCCAGCTTGAAACCCTCACAGATCTGGCAAACGATGACCAAAATCTACAAAACAAAAGTCAATCCTGACTTTTTCCAATGCTCTGAATCCAATAGTGAAGCTCGATCTGATCCAAAATGCCTCATGAATGAACTCAAGGAATGATACCCTCGAGCAATCCTGAATGAACCCTGCAATGATTTTCTCAAAAATCTGAGAAGGGGCTGCAAATAAAGGCTCTGATACCATGTTAGAAACCAAGATTTGAAATGTAAACCAGAAAATCACCTTCCATAGAAGAGAAAAACAAAAATAGAAGAAGCTATTGCAAAAATATGTGCAACATAATATTATTCAAGAATACATAATTACAAGATATGATTTTCTTTATAAAAGCAAAGATGCATAACCCTAATCTTATTTTGAGCAACAAGATAGCTCAATAAGATAATGATGAGAATTAATTAACCTAGGAATTAAATATTACCTAAGTGAAGTTATGCAAGTGTAATTAAATATTAATTACACTAACATTTAAGAGTAAGGTCTCTTTACCTTACCAACTCAAATTATTTTAGTACTAACCTTGTGTTTTTTTGTGTCTTTTGTGTGATTTCTTCATGTTTACATTGTGTTTACATCATGTTTGTGTTCATCCTATTGTCATTTATATGTTATGTTACATGTCATGTGTTCTCATTGTGTATGCTTCTTGTTCTTGACATGTATGTTTGTGTATGTTGTCTTACTACATTCTATACACGTGTTTTACTTTGTGCTTATATTGGTTTACCATGGGATCTTAGATCTCGAGGGCTTCCATGCTCCCCTTAGATCCCTAGTCATACTATCTCTTCAACATTTGGACAATTAGAGCCCTCTTGGCATATTTTCTACTTTAATGTGATTTTGAGCGTAAGTTCATACTCTCACTAAAGTGAGGGCTAAATGTAGCATCATAAATTGTCATCCTTGATAATTTCACACTATGTTTTAATTCCCCTTAAGTTATTGACCTAATGTATACCTAATTTCCTAAATTATGCATTACATGGCCCATTTTTATAATTACCAACAAATTCCAAGCAAAAAGAAAATGCATTCATCTAATAATTTACATTTGACACCTTAATTTCTAGAAAATAGGGTTGAGATACATATTCCGAGGGTGAATTAGTCCCCCTACTTTTGCTTCAAATTTGAATATGTCAATTTCAACACTTTATGATTTGCAATTCAAGTGTCCAAAGTTGGCTATCAGATTTATTTTATAGGAAACTAGAATAATGGCATATAAATACCTAGTTATTGCATTATTTGAAACCTATCTAGCATCAAGTGAAATGATTGAGAAATAATTATTTTGAATAGCATTATCAAGCAAGTCAAGAGTAGATTTTCAGTGAATTATTATAGTAATTCAAGATCCAAGAATCATGTCAAATCATATGTGAGTTTATGTATGTTCATGTTATCATTGTTTCTGAAGGCTAACCCCTTTGTAGGTGTCCAAGCAATTCGAGAAATTCAAGCAAATCAAGAAAGAAAGATCCAAAATTGAGGAGATTTGTATGAATTTAGTCTGTCAAGGAATTCATTGAAGGGTGGCGAGTTGCAAAACTTTGTTGATTTATCATTCCTTCTTATCATTTATCCATTTATCATTGGCATTACCATTGTGGAAGTGGAAACACTAACATGGGGTTTGAATAAGGGAATCCCCTAAATAACTCAAGCCTTCCTGATCTCTCTTTGGATGTGTAGGCTCTAGTTCTGGAGGATACTGAACAAGTTTGAAGACCAATTACCCATTATTTCATTCAAAACCCTACATCATGAAATCTCACAAAAACTCACTTATAGAAATATTTGATAGTGATTTGACAAATTTGCAGACAAAAATAGAAAGCTTTGATCTAGAACCAAAGGACTATGAAAATAGATCTAAAATCCATCTACAATGACACATATGCTCAATTCAAATTAGTCCTCCATTTTCAGCCCTAGATTCATACCATAGGTGCACAGTGTCCTACTTTGTCCATTTCAATTGTTTGAATTTTTCTATGACTTTTTGTGTTTATTTTATTTGCATCATAATAGTAATTTGCATCATTAGCCTAGTCACATCATTGCATTTCATCCCTAAATTCAACCTAAATTTGGTCAAGGGCTAGTTGACTCACCTTTTGGGAAATATGTCAATCATATACCTCAAGTAAAAGTCCTTCAAACCCCCACTACCATTCATCATCCCCTATTTCTATCTAATGAAATCTCATGAAAAAGTTGTAAAAGCCTAAAAAGGGAGGTTTATTGGAAGAATGAAGAAGAATGGCCATATCTACAATTTTGTGTTGTCATTAATGTCACCATGTTGTGATTGCAAGTATAAGTCAATGCTTGATCCAGTATTTTGGTCTGGTATCTAAATCAGTATTCAAGTTGCACCCTCTGGTATTATAGTTTGCAATCCTCCATAGTTTATTTTTGTTGCTTGTAGTTTTGGGAAACAATTTGATTGCTAAAATCATATATGTTCAGAATCTCTTGTGCTCTGGTGCTTGTACGACATATTGACATTATTCTATTGATTAATTTTTGCAATTAAGTCTGTTTCTAGCCAACTTCTTGGATAAGTCATGATATGGTGAATTAATTTTTTCTTATGCGAATATATGTGCGAACTATCTTAGGTCCATGTCAACATGACGTAGTGTGTTGGGCATTTGGATTTCCTTTTGGAAAGATTCTGTGAATTCTTGTAGCCAAAAATTTGGTATTTTTTGATAAACAAGGAAATGCATCTAATTAGGCCAACCTAATTAATGCTTGTGGATGAATTGAGTATATATATTGGGCAGGGTTGAAGATTAAAAAGCATAATCAATGAGGCAGTTGTGAATGTGAATTTGAAGAAGAGTGAGAATGATGAAGCGTGTTAAGTCTGTCTATTGAGCATCATTGGAACTGTATCAGCACTTGTTAGGTGCACTCTTTTCAGTTCATTTTGGCTGTGAAGCCCAATTTTGTTTTGTAAATCTTTTTGTAGGCAGTCTGCCTCCTTGTAAGCTGTGAGATTTTATATTGGGATAGTGAGTTCTTTCAGGGCAATGAGCCTTATACATTTGGTTTTGGAACTACTTTATATTGTGTGTTAATCCTCACCATGGTTTTTCCCTCATTGGATTTTCCATGTAAAATCTAGTGTTCAATGTGCTGATTTTACTTTCTATTTTCTGTATTTCATGCTCATGCTTAATAACAAAACTATGTAGTTGTGAAATTGATAAGTGTTCAAGTTTTGAGTTTAAATTTGGTGACAAATAATTTATCCCCCCTCTCAGTTGTCCTGCACCTATTATCAATTGGTATCAAAGCTTTGATTCCTTGGTGTAGAGCTTAACCGCTTGAGGAAGATCCTGAAGGTTGATCAGATGGATGATAAAGAAAAACTCTAAACTGCACTTGAAGATCTTGATAAGGCAGAAAATGAAAATAGAGACTTGAAAGAAAATCTAGATGCGGATAATGAATGTGTTCGGAAGCTAAAAGAACAATTAAAAAAATTCAGAGAAAGACACAAAGAAGTACGTGAGCAACAAAAACAAGAGATCATTGGACTGAAAGTGCTTGTAGAAGAAAAGAAGAAATTGAAGAATGTTTGAATACAATGGTGCAGAAAAAATCTAATGAATGCTCTAAACTTGAATAGGAGGTAGTAAACTTGAGAGTTGAGCTAGAGAAGGAAAAAAATTGTGAGAACAATGGAAAATCTAGCTCTGAGAAGCTTGGAGAATTGCTTGTAGGACAAAAACCAAGTAAAGACAAAGGTGGCCTAGGAAATGAAGTAGGCGAAAGTTCAAAAGAAATTCAAATGATTTAGGAAAAAGGGAAGAAGAAAATATTTTTTTCAAGGAGACCGCCTGTGAGATAGCCTAATGCACAAAGGTATCCCTCTTTCAATGGTATTTTTTTTTCTTGTAATAAATATGGTCACAAGGCAACAAAATGTAGGAGTAGGATGAATCAGTTTTCTAGTCCCTTCACTAGACAATGTTTTTCATGTAAGAAGGTTGGACATAAAGCTATTGAATGCAAATATCAAGTGAGAATGATTAGTCGGGTAATGATGAACAAATTTAATGGAGATGAGATGAAGCAATCTTTTAATGGATATTGTTATACCTGTAAGAAATTTGGACACAAAGGAAATCAATGTAGATCAAGAAGTAATGGAGGTCAGACTAATCAGAAAAGTGTTGTCTGCTGTAATTGTAACAAACATGGACATGTCTCAAAGGTTTGTAGAAGTAAGAAGGGAAAGTAGTCTTCTCTAGTAGAGAAGAATGAACCAGTAAAGAAGATCGACAAAGAAGAGATGAAGCAAGAGATGAATAATATATGGAGGAAGAAAGAAGAAGAAGAACCTAAACTTGTTGATGTGTCTGTGCCCTCATCTGGTATAGAGAATTCCTCTAGGAATTAGACCTAGCATGGTCTTAGGGGGAGCATTATTAGAAAATTGTAAAAACCCCCTAGATGAATGGTGTTTTAGAGGCTGGAACGAGGATGGAATGTGAAGAATGAATAATCAGAGGTTTTTGAAAATGAACCGGAAGAAAACATGTTGACATGATAATTTTTAGATCGAATTAGGGTTTTTTGTGTTAAGAAGAATGTTTTTAGCAACTTTTTGATGTCTTCCGCATTTAATGTGTTTTACGAAAAATTGATGGTGTATAGGGTAAAATTTGTAAGCCTCTTTGATTAGTTGATCACTTGAAGAGTTTGAAGAGGAATCTTGGAGCAATCTTGAAGTGATCTGAAGCATTTCTACAGAAATTTTAAGAGACTATTATGAATACACAAGAATTATTATTCAATCTGCGAAGGAAAAGAAGAAGTCTTGATTGGACATTAGCGGATTCAAGAAATTTAAGCACAAAAATGGAAAAATGATTGAGTGGAAACATTCCAATGAAGATGAAAGAAGTTGAATTGGAAGAATTTGATCGTAGGAAGATGAAAGAAATGGAACTAGGGCTAAAGGAAAACGAATTATAGAGCATAAAAAACCTAGGTATGGATTTATGAGGAGAATTTCCTTGGTTTGTTGATAAAGATTTCATCTTGTTCTTGTTGAGTCATTTCAAGAATGACAACATGGTATTGGAAAAATCCTACCTAATCACAAAGGAAGCGATCAAAGAGATTATTGGCTTATGCAATATTCGGGATCTCCTTGGAAAGAAAACCATGAAATACAAATATGTGGAGGAACTTACTAGCATTAATAAAGATCCTCAAGCTCTATTGATTGTGGATTCAACTGTAAGGTACATTGCATATGGCATTTCCTATAAAATCTATTTCAGAAATTGTGAAGGCTCAACATCGGCTATTGTTGTATATATTGCACATATGATGGTTAAGGAAAACATGCAATTTGATTTGTGTAGCCTATTACTTGAAAATCTAATTGAGAATTCTTCGACTTCAATGGTTAAGGTTTATCCCTTTTGGTTTGGATCTTTGATTGTGTGATTGGCCTTTTAATTTTTGAACTCTCTACCAAAAAGAGAAAATGTAGTGTGGGAATCTGGTATTCCTATTGGGAAACAAGTCTACAAATACTTGGAATCATTGGTGGATAATGTAAGTGTGTGAAAATCATATTTCAAATCCTTAAGAACAAATCTATTCTCTAGTATCTCAATACTGAGTTAGTTTGAAGTAGGTTCATCCACCGGTAAGAGAGAGTTGGAAGTTATCATTGGTGAGTCTCCTCTGAAACTGAAAAAGAAGAAAACTATTGTAACAGGTGTCCTACAAGAGAGGAATGAAGAAGAATTTCTATCTAGATCTAATATAGAGGATATACAAATGCTACTAGATAAGGGTGAAATGAAGAAGATTCATGAAATGTGGAATGCATGCTCTTCAGTTGAGAAACTTAAAATTGATGATGTGTTGGTTGATTATTTTCTAAATAAAAGTATTTCAGTTTTAGATGTGTTAGTTTCTTTACCAGATGATAATGTAGAGATTGTTGAAGAGAGAACATTGTTGGAAGGTCCCGAAGAACATAAATTCAAAAATATGCTTGAAAAGAAGGTGTAACAAAGCAAAGAAAGTACTATCTAAACCTATGAATGAGACAAAAGAATGCATCAAATAAATATTTGACATTTACAAGTATTGTCTCTAGTGGCTAATAGTTGTTGATAATTTTAGAAGCAGGATTGAAGCTATTGAAGTTGAGATGAATAGTATTGGAAATAACTTTGATTTTTTCAAAGATAGGGATGGAAAACAAAGAATAAGAGCTAGAGAACTGTAGGTAGAATTTCTGACTACTCAAAGGAAAAGATAAGATATGGTTAGAACCTTTTGGTTGGTTAAGGAAGTTGTTGAGGTCTGGTTAGATCATCTCTTCGGAGTTCTCTCTGATGCTAAAAATTATGAATGATTGTGTATGTCTTCTTATTAGACATCCTCCTTTATGCAATCATCTATGTTGGAAGGTATGAGTGCAAGAATGAATTTTGCTATACTTTCCTGGAAACGAATTCTTCCAATCATAAGAGAGAGGTATAAGAAAATATTTCATGTAAAAAGTGTCATTCTTGTTTGAATACATTTTTAAATGAGAAGTTGGAATTCTTGTGTCATCATATACATCCTACCTTTTTTATCACCCTTTTCCATTAATTTGAAAGGGGGAGAGAGTTAGAGTACAAATTTATGGAGAGAGATTCATGTGAGATGGGAGAATGTTGTGTTTTGAAAATTTTGTGGTGTAGGAGCACCTAAAATATGTAATTTCAAAAATGCACTATATGAGGGTTGGTCTAGGAGTTAGTAGTAGAATGGGTTTGTTTGTGTTAAAGGAGGTCCATGAGACCACTCATGTTGTAATAAGGTTCATATGATCCATTTAATGTAGGTTTTAGTCTTTACAAGGAACTTTGAAAGTCTAAGTTGAAAATCTTGAGTTATCATTAGTCAACAATGCATAATTAGCAATGTAAAGGGTTAAAATCCTTTTAAAACAAGGTGGTTAGGTGGTCACAAGTGTTGGAGGAGGTTATTGAAGCTATATGTATTTGATTCAATCATTGTAAACATAGTTTTTGAAGATTTTGAATGAAAGGTTTTAGTTTTGTATTGAGTTTACACAATTTCATTGCATTTTCTAAATTTTGTTTGGCTGGAATAGTACGTACAACTTTAGATTTTGGTTGAAGGTTGGCATGGAATGGTAGGGCATTGAGTCTAGTTTCAAAAGCTTTAGGTTTGATTGAAAATCATTGAGTTAGGCATGAGATATCTTTATTCTTTTGAAATTGCTTTGTTTTGGTGCAAGTTGGTGGTTTGAGAGTATAAAAAT
The DNA here is from genome assembly GCA_007258455.2 of Sequoia sempervirens. Taxonomy (NCBI): domain Eukaryota; kingdom Viridiplantae; phylum Streptophyta; class Pinopsida; order Cupressales; family Cupressaceae; genus Sequoia; species Sequoia sempervirens. Next base: position 527,953,613 of record VDFB02047230.1, on the reverse strand, counting down.
GATTTTTTAGGGAATTCCACCTACTATAGCCATTTTAACCATTGTAACTCAGTGGAATGAACCCATTTGATGTATTATAGGCTTTCAAATTCTATGGAGGTCTGAGGGAGTGTGCATGTGGGTTTTGGGTGTTGCCCTAGGTTGAATTTGAGTGATTTTCCTTATGAAAGCGAGTAACTAAAGGGTGGTTTATGAGTTTTGTGGGGGGAATAACCTATGTGATGAATTTTAAAGCTTATGTAGGCATAATTATGAATTTTTAAACATGTGGAATGATCTGAGAAGTTGTGCAAATGGGACTTTTAATAAACCCTCTTAATTTGGCTAGAAAATAGAGGTTTTTGAGGTTGGTGTGGATTTGGCCATACAAGTGGAATATAATTGTGGATTCTATATTTTTTGGGCATTTGAATTGCTTCCCCAAGGTTTTAGAGGGTTTGGTGTAGTTTAGAGGGTACTCTCTTTGAAAAAGAGGCCTAATTCACTAAGTTTTTCCATGGTAGGGGTATTGGATCTCCATGTTGGTCCAAAAGACTTATATCTAACTTTGAGATATGTGTTAGAAATCTGAAATGGGTGTCTAAATACATCATATATTTTTCAGGTGTCTTGGAGAGTATTTGAGTTAAAGGCCAGAAACTGAGTTTGCACTACTACTATGATTCAAGGGTGAAAGTGAGAAATCATGCTTCTGATTGTTGTCTAACTTTGAGGATTGTTTTAATTGCTCAAATAGGTCATTTTAATCTTGTTAGATGCCTCTTAAAGGCACTTAGTTGTGACTTTGAATGTGGTTGAGCCTCCTGGGTCTACATCATTTTGGCACATGTTGCCATCAATGAAAAAGGGGGGGATTGTTGGAAGAATGAAGAAGAATGGTCATCTCTATAGTTTTGTGTTGTCATTGATGTTACCATGTTGTGATTGCAAGTATAAGTCAGTGTTTGATCTGGTATTTTGGTCAGGTATCTGAATCGGTATTGAAGATGCACCCTCTGGTATTCTATTCCACAATCCTCTGTAGTTTATTGTCATTGCTTGTAGTTTTGGGAAGCAATTTATGATTACTAAAAGAATATATGTTCAAAATTTCCTATGCTCCAGTGCTTGTACGAAATATCAGTATGATTATGTTGATTACTTTTTGTAATTAAGTCTATTTCTGGCTGACTTCTTGGATAAGTTCTGATATGGTGAATTTTTTTTTCTTATGTGGATATATGTGTGACCTATCTTAGGTCCATGCTAACATGATGTAGCATGTTGGACATTTGGATTTTCTTTTGGAAAGATTTTGTGAATTCTTGTAGCCGAAAAGTTGACATTTTTTGATAAACAAGGAAATGCATCTAATTAGACTGACCTAATTGATGCTTGTAGATGAATTGAGTATATATATTGGACAGGATTGAAGATTAAAAAGCATAATCGATGAGGCAGTTGTGAATGTGAAGTTGAAGAAGAGTGAAAATTATGAAGTGTGTTAAGTCTGTCTATTGAGCATCACCGAAACTATATCAACACACACTCTTTTCAATTCATTTTGGTTGTGAAGCCCAATTTTGTTTTCTAAATGTTTTTGTAGGCAATGAGCCTCCTTGTAAGAAGTGAGCTTTTGTATCTGAAAAGTGAGTCCTTTCAAGGCAGTGAGCCCTTTACAGTGAGCCTTATACATTTGGTTTTGGAACTACTTTATATTGTGAGTTAATCCCCACCATGGTTTTTCTATTATTGGGTTTTCCACGTAAAATATGGTGTTCAGTGTGCTGATTTTAATTTCTATTTTTTGCATTTCATGCTCATGCTTAATAACAAAATTGTGTAGTTGTGAAATTGATAAGTGTTGAAGTTTTGAGTTTAAATTTAGTGACAACTAATTCACCCCCCCTCTCAGTTTTCCTGCACCTATTATCAAGGTCTCCCTAAAGGTTTCCCTTTTTCCACCTTTCAAGGACATCCTATTTTTTCCTGAAATCACATGTTTTTTTAGAAAAAATACATTTTATTTAAGCCTTAAGGGGTTCTATCTAAAGGGTTTTAATTGAAGAGGTTTAGATAAGACCCCCTTAAATGAAACCCCCTAGATATAACCCCTCTAGTCTTAAATCATACCCACAATGGATTCTCCTTTGCATGCATCAAAATGCTGGCAAAAGCCACTATTTATTGACTTTTTGAGGGATCAAATAAATTCACTTAGAAATAATGTTTTGTAAGTATGTAGCTATTATTAGAAATTTTCCAAAAAAGTACTATTATTAGAATTTTTCCAAAAAGTATAATTTTGATTTTTTTAATTTTATTATTATTTATATTTTATTTCTTATGAATGTATATTTTCACCAAACATCAAGGTATTTGTTTGACAGATAGAAAAAAATAAAAAAATAAGAAATTTCTTTGTAAAAATATGTGTGCACTAGGTATTGATGTTCGTGTTTTAGCCAAAAAAAATAGTAATTCTAATACATGAATTTTTTTTTGTGTGATGGCATACACCTATGTCCAACATATAATTACTCTGACTTCGAAAAATTAAAAAAAATGTAACAAAAATTTATGAAAATAATCCACACACTAAATATTAATGTTACAACTATAAATTTTAAAAATTATAATTTTATCCTTTCAATAGAAAAAAATATATGTGACAACATAAATGTCTCTATCTTAAAATTTTGTTAATTGTAAAAATGTTATTAAAAGTTACACAAATTTATTTCAATTTTTTTAAATATATTTACACACAAATACTCACAAATAACTAGTTTAAATCATCTCCATATTATTAATGGTTTAGTTGTTATAGGTTTCATAAAGAGAAAATTTGGTGAGAAATGTTGATTTCAATGTCCTACTTGGCCAAAAGGTGGGACACATTATTGTTGGCTGACCCATGTGCCAATGCCAAATTACCTACATAAAACTCTTGTTCCTTTTGATGCATATCATGTTCTTTGTATTTCATGGCACTCTTCTAAAAATTTTCCTTCACTTCCTTAATTAACTCCTAAAGGTACTCAACAAACTCTTCTCCTACAACACTTTTCTTTCCCAAATATGCACACTCTCTCAATTCATCAACACACCTAGGGCTATATTTGTAAAAAATGTGAAAGGGATTTTCCGTGCACTCCTATTAACTGAATTATTGTAAGAAAACTATACTTGAGCCAACATTAAATCCCATTGAGTTGGTTTATCACCTACCAAATATCTTAGAAATTTACAAAGACTCATATTTATAACTTTAGTTTAACCACCAGTCTAAGGATGGTAAGCTTAATTGAAACCCAATTGTGTTCAGAAACCCATGTAATTTAACTCTCTTTGAAAAATATTTTTCTATATAGGAAGCATCATTAAGCTTTTTCACAAAATAAAATGAACCATATTTAAGAATGTATCAGGTATAAAAATAATAGAATTATTAACTCTTTTTTTTGCAATAATCCCAAAAAAAAAAATGCTTATGTGTTGCTATAGTCTATGTTGTATAGGAAATGATTTATACAACCCTATGTTTTTTCTTACTCCTTTTGCATGGTGGAAAATTCTACAACCTTCCACCATTTCTCTTACATTTGCATTCATTCTAGGTGTTGCAGGAGCATCCAATGGTGCAGGGCAATCTTGCATCACCCAAAAAAAAATTGTTTTCTTTATTTTGTTTAGTTGTTTTGAGTCCCATGATGGCACTTAAGGGGTATAAGACTATCAGGCGTCAAAAATTGTGAAAAATGAGCACTTACTATTTTTAGTAAGTTGGCCAAAACAAACTTGTATGGATGTGAAAATTTACCCCAAGGAGTAGAGCTGAAAAAACATTTATGGTCGTGAAAGAATCACCTCAATACCTTGCACGGTTAGGGAGAAATTAAAGTTTCCGTCGTGGGAAATTTCTCCAATACAGCTTCAAATTTAGATATAAAACTTTAGATGCCCCAAAAAAGCTCAAAAAGTGGTTGAACTGACCTATGGTGGGTTTGAATGTTATAGAACTCATTGAGAGCTTTCCAACAATATGCAATAATAGCAAATTAGACACCTAGATCAAAAGTTATGGCCCAGGGAAGTTGGTCCTCTAAAAAGTGAATTTCAGAAAATTTCTTCCAGGCAAAAAATCAATCAATGGGACTTTTGGCACCAAAAGAAAAAGGGGAAATTTTAACTTTCTAGAACATTCTAGGGTGGTTATTAAGGAAAATTAAAAGGGCTAAGTGGGGGTTGTAGGAGGTTGCCTTGATAGTGCAAATTGTGGCTCCAAATAGTAGATTTTCTTTTCAGAGTTGATTTTGTTATAATGAATCAAGCCCATGAGGTTGTCGCATGGAAGCTTTGAATCTGTGGTTTCATTTTTTGAAAATAATTGAAAGTGAGTCATTTTTTAGTCTCGCATCTTCTACATGTTGGTATATGTTGTTGTGATTCTTGTGGGTTTTGGGTAGTGTGGCACTCATCACTAGGCTCGTATTATCCTTCATTGAATTGTGCTAATATTTTATCCACTCTAAAATTTCCACTCAAACTTCCACTATGTTTTTATCTTATCAAATTGTATCTCATTAATCCTTGAGCTAGACATAATCTATTCCCTTTCAATAATAAACCTTCTTTAAAAATACTCTAGCCATGGAGATCAATAATTTTCAATTGGATTCTTGTAGGTTTCTCACACTTCTTTGAAATCAACATTGTCTTCATATAAATCTTACATAGAATCAAATCCAACATAAAACATTTCAAAATTAGTGCATCAACTACCTATTGAAATTTTCCACATCTATGTTTCAAAAAAATGAACAAATCTAAAAACTCAACCCACTTCATGTATCACATAGTGCCAAAACTAGTTGTTCAAACACTTTTTATTTCAAAAAATAAAGAAAATTTTCTACTAAGGTTCTCAGAAACAAAATCCTATTACCCTTTATTTTATCCATAATAGGTGCACAAATTCTTTTACAATTTTTGATGAACTTCCTACAGAAGCTTTTCGACCCATGAAAACTTCTTACTTCAAACATACTCCTTTGGGAAGGTCAATCTGCAATTGTTTTGAACTTTTTTGAATCCATTTTCAATCCATCTTGAGAAACAACAAACCTCAAATATACTAACTCGTTTTTCATGAAACTATACCTCTTCAAATTTATAATAAAATTGTCAACTTTCAACCTTTGCAAGATTACCCTAACCTTTGGGTATTCAATCTTTGGGGAATCTAAAGTTCCAATGGACCAAAATAAAGAAAATAGAAGTGGGGGAAATGGAAGGAAAGTGGAACCAATGACTTGGTCCAAATTTCCTTGGGGGACCCAAAGTACCAATAGGACTGAAATATCCTTGGAGTATCCAATGATTTGATGAACCAAAATGAAGAAAGGGGAAGTAGGGAAAAGGGAAGGAAATTGGAACCAAGGACATGGTCCAAATGTACTTGGGGTACCCAAAGTTATGATTGGATCAAAAGGTCCTTAGGGAACCCAAAGTTTTGATGAACCAAAATGAAGAAAAAGGAAGTACGAGAAAGGGAAGGAACTTTGAACCAAGGACTTGGTATAAATGTCCTTGGTGGACCCAAAGTTCTGATGACCAAAATCTCCTTAGGGAATCCAAAGTTCCAACATACCAAAATGAATAAAGGATAAGTAGGGGAAAGGGAAGGAACATGGAACCAAGGACATGGTCCAAATTTCCTTAGGGGACCTAAAGTTCCAACAAGACCAAAATTTCCTTGGGGAGAGTGAAGTTTTTGTTGAACACCTGAAATACTGAGAGGAGGAATGAATCAGTATTCCTTTAAACAAATTAAAGATAAGCCATATAATTATGAGAATAAATATAATTACAATGATGGCTGAAAGCATGAAGACAACCACAGAATCACATGACATATGAACATAAGTATTTTTGTGTGGAAATATCCAAAATGGGAAAAAGCATAGTGAGGGTTAGCTCACAATATACTATATCTTGATATAAGATATTACAAAAAGTCTCACTGCTAGGATAGGACACAATATCCAGAAAAAGGCTCATAGCCCACAAAGAAAGAACAAAGAAAGGTTGGAAATACTACCTATTTGAATTGATATAATAACATCTATCATATTCTGTCAATTATAGTTCTAATGAAGTACACAATGATCTCCACACTAATATGAATCAATACTCTACTACGTTCACAATATACTCAATACTGCATCACACGCATGTAGGTGAACTACCATACATGTCATATTTCTCTTTGACGGTCACATATAATCTACTATCTCTTCATCACCTCATACTTCTTATCTTCTTCTCAAAACTTGAGATACATCTCATATATATATATATATATATATATATATATATATATATATATATATATATATATATATCACATGTAACTTTAACTAGGTCGGCCTAATTAGAAGTAACACACAAAATTAAGCATGCCATCCTCAAAAAATTTTATCCACACTTTACACCTCAATTCAAAATTAAATTTTCATCAAGATAGGTTGGAATGAACCTAATATAAATACCACATAAGATAAAGTTACTTTATTTTCCTCCACCAAATATCAAACGTGTTAGGTTGGCCCAAAAATATACCTAAACTTAAAATATTCATGTGTATATGCAATTTTCCAAATGTGCAACCTTAAAGATCGACCTTCCTTTGAAATCCCATTCAGTTGACATCTATTAGCTTGTCTTTGCCATCTCAAAACAAAATAATTATCCATGAAGAAATGCAAAATTTCTCACACTTGTACAAAAAGTAACTGTGATATACAAGGCTCAACACTGTTATTCATATCTTTTGGTAAAATTCACAAAATTTCACAAAATCTTGAATATATCTACATCTGATGAACTCAAAACTATAGTTAGAATTGCATAAGGCTATACCAACTTGTAGTGGAGTGCAAACCCAAAAAATGATGCACTAAATCACAAAACTATATCAAAGGAAATACTTAGCCAATTTCCTGATAAGCCATACATTCCATACCAACTTACATTGTACATATGTCACCAAAAAATACTTCCAAACTATGCTAGGATGTTGTGTAACAATGTTGAAATGAATGAAAACACTAGATCATCCAATATATATACACTTCATGCTCATGTTGTCAAACTACATCATCAAAGAAAAACTTCCAACTTCTAACAATCTCCCCCTTTTTCATTGATGGAAATATGCACATCAAAAACATTTTCAAAAGCTTGTATCCCCCTTACACATATCTCTCCAAAAAAGTCTTTTTGAATATCTCTCCAAATATTCCAAGTACCTCTTCCAATTCTCCAAATGTTTTGACCAAATTTTTTTTCAGCTATCTCTCCCCTTTGACATCAATGGAAAAGGGTGTACAAAAACTCAGTATAGTCCCCCTTAGATATATGTGTTGATTCCCCCTCAAATAATTAACCAAAAAAAAAAATTATGCCTTTATCTATACAATAAGGGATTCTGAAAACTTAGGAAAAATGCATAGGAGTGAAGATTGTCAACCTAAGGATGTTGACCCTTTGAGCTTCTACAAGATGTTTTGCAAAGTAGATCTAGCTTCTTCCCAAAGCCTCTTTGCTTCTACAAGTGTCTTGTATTGTAATTCAATCTCCATTGGAGTGTCTTCTCATTCTTCTAGAGCACTAGGGTTGAGATTTATCTTTGAGAGTTTATCAGTATTGGCAAGGGCACTTGAGGTGGGTATATATTTTATCTTCACTAAGTCTCGTAGCTTCACATGTTGTTTGATTATCTCTTCTCTTTGCATCTGCAGTGTGAAGAAGTTGTCATGTAGCTGCATTATGCTAGTCCAGGTCTAATCATCTTTATCTCGGACTAAATCATTAGTGTATGCTGTAGTGGTTATTTGTATTTCAATTGCACTCATTTAATATTTTATGCTTTGTGTGATATTCAGCCATTTCATGCAATAAGAAAATAAGTTATGTGATTCTTCCCCATAGATTTGAACATCCTTCAAAAAATTTGTAACCTTGTGATGTGCACTTGCACAATTTCTTGTGATATTCAATAATTTATTGTTTGCAAAATTTTTCTTTTATTCAGTTTTAGTTTGTCCTCTTAGCTCGAAGGCATATACCTTGAAATAATCAACCAAGAGTTTGAAATTTTCCAAAGTAGATAATGATGCATAAATAGTTGTACTAGGAGTTATCTCTTGTAAGGCCTTTATAACTTCATCCATATCTTATGCATTAGTAGTTCTAACATAGATCTTGTGCTCATGTTAAGCATCATCTATGTGAATTCTTTCTTATTAAAAATTAATATATTTTTTCCCTATAACTTCTTGCTTAACTTTCCTTGTAACTAAAGGTTTATCTAACATTTTTCTCTTCTTACCTAATCTCCTAGAACTATTGGAGGCATCTGCATCATATCAGCTCTAGCCCTATCTTTTATCCTTGGTTTTTTGGTGTCTTTGGGACTACTTAGAAGTATTTATACATAGCTAACAACTTCTTCCTCATTCACTTCATAATCCAGTTCTGAGATCCAAATAGTCCTGGGTTCAATTCTTCCATAAAGAAAAAATGAGTGGAAATAAGAAATTTAAGATCTTTCAAGTATCTTTCCACCACACTTCTAGGAATTCTTATCCCTTCATTCATTCTATTTTTAAATACTACAAATAATTATACAAGGGCCTCATCTTGAGCATTCATACCTCCAAGATTTCCCACATGGTTTACAATCTGATGCATAATAGGTTTTGCATTTGTTCAATTAACTTTCCCAACCACATGTACTTCCCTTAAGAAGTAGAAATGCATATAGATTACCAATGTTCTGTACTTGAATGTGTACTTCCTAATCTCTTTCATTTTTTCCAATAACATTTGTTGGAGTAACTCACAAAGGTAATATTTGGCATCGTTTTCAATCATATCTTCTTCCACATGAAAAATGATGGCAAAGACTATTATTTCTATTTGGGCGATAAACCTTGTGACCTATGAGCATTGCTACATACTAGACTACTGGGTTTCTAATAGATTCCAATGTGAGTTCCTTTTTATCAAGAGTAGTACTTGTCCTTCCCATTACATCATTGAATTTGATAGATTTTTGGTTTGGAACTGATCCCAAGGACCACAAACCAATTATTTCTCTAATTTATTCCTTGTTTATCATGTACGGGCCAACAATCCATATGAATTCATCATGAATTCTACTTAACACTATTTTGGTATACTTCTCTTTATCTTCAAATGTCAGAAACTTTAACCACACATCCAACCTTTTCTCACTTAGAGCTTTGTATTCTATATTTAAAGTGCCAACATTTTCTTCTCACTCATTTTTCCATAGAAAAAATAATCTACTAGGAGAAACTTTTTCCATTTTCCCATGAATATATGCTTTAATTTCTTGTGTAGGTAAAACCCCATAGGGAGTGCAAGAGAATGCACCTAAGGGATCATCTAGCAAAACTTTGGCATAATATCTTTTAAGCTTAATTTTTTGTCTTTGTGAGATGTCTACAACCTTTGGTGCCTCGATTACATTTAACTTACTATCAAAGGAAAATTCTAGAAGACTAGAATATGTAGGAATTGCAAAATACCTTAGTTAGCTTGATGAACTTAGGGTTTTGATGTTTAACCATCGGGAGATGCATTGAACCCCTCAATTTCCTCTTCTAATCTTCTCTTCCCCTTTGAATGTGTATAGTGAAATGAATTTTTCTTCCCAAGCATGCTTTTAACTCTTTGATTTGAACCATTTCAGCAATAAATGCTTTAGAAAAAAAGCTAGTAAACTTTAAAACCTTGTATGCAAAGTCAACTTTTAAAAGCTTTGCAAATTGCCACATTAGAATATTGTCTTTCATAGTTTTCTCCAAAAGATTCATACTATTCATCTGCATCTTATACCTTCGTTTCAAGCCATGACACATCATATCACTAGGGTTTTATATTATTTTCAGTAAAGCTCCCCCTAAGCCATAGCTCTAGGCTTAGTTACCAGAGGAAACATTTACACTAGAGATTGGTACAGATTCTTCTTTATCCTCAATCTCTTCTCTCTTTCTCCATATATTTTCAATTTCCTTCTTCACTTCATTTAAATCAATTTCCTTCAATGGTTCATCTTTCTTCATTGGATCATTATTCCTCGTGTTTTTATTTCTACAAAATTTAGCAATATGTCTAGGTTTTCTGCAATTGTTGCATATGATATTTCTCTAATCATTATTCCTTCCATTTTTTTTGAATCTATATTGATTTTCCTTATGTCCAAATCCATAGCATGAATAGCAGTAACCATTGAAAGATTGAATCATTCTACCATTGTTGTATCTGTTCATCATCTAAATTTTGCATTCACTTGCTCTATGTCCAAATTTCTTGCATGTAAAGCATTGACTAGTAAAGGATGGAACATTTTGATTCATTATGCTTCTACATTCCATAGCTTTATGTCCAAATTTATTACAAAAAACCAAATGTTGATAGATTGGTACCTTTGAGCATTTGGTTGTTTGATAGGAGGTCTTTTACCATTGTCTCTTTGATTTCAAAACTTGCCATTGTCTTTAGTCTTCTTTGGTTCATCGATCTTTGGATGAGATGTCTAATCTGCTTTAGATATTTCTCATTTTTCAAGTCCTAGACCACTTTTATCTTTAGATACTTTTTGACTTGCAATTAACTCATCAAGCATTTTAGAACTTATCTTGATCTTATCTTCATGAATTCTTGCTTTCTGTAAATTTGATCTCATATTTACCACTTCTTTTTCAAGTCTAGTGCACTCATCAATCTTTATTTTTACCATTATATTTAGATATTCAACAATTATTTTCATTTCTTCCACTTGTACTCTTAATCTGATGATGTCTTCATTTGCTTTCCTCAATTGTTCATTGACTTCATTATGCCTTTCTCTAAATTTCCTAATCTTCTCTCTTAGTTTTTTGATGCACTCATTTGCCTCTTTTAGATTTTCCTTCAGATTTTTGTTGTCATCTTCAAATTTGTTAAGATCTTCAAGAGAAACTTTGAGTTCTCCATATTTTTCTAACATGCAATCTTCTTCTATGTATTCCATAGCAGGAATCTCTTCAAGAGGAATAAAATATTTTCTATCAGCCATGTGTTCAAACTCCAAGATCTTCCCAAAACGGTCAAGCTCCTTCTAGGAATCCAAGCTTTGATACCAATAGTTGAACACCTAGAATACTAAGAGGGGGGGTGAATCAGTATTCCTTTAAACCAATTAAACATAAGCCATCCAATTATTAGAATAAATATAACTACAATGATGAATTAAAGCATGAAGACAACCATAGAATCACATGACACATGAACACTAGTATTTTTACATGGAAAACCCAAAATGTGTAAATTAACGGTGAGGGTTAGCTCACAATATATTATATCTGAATATAATATATTACAGAAAGGCTCACTGCTAGGATAGGACACATTGTCCAATAAAAGGCTCACATGCCACAAAGAAAGAACAAAGAAATTTTGGAAATACTACTTGTTTGAATTGATACAATAACATTTATCATATGCTAGATTATATTTCCAATGAAGTACACAATTATCTCCACACTAATTCGAATCATTACTCTGCTATGTTCACAATCCTCTCAATACTGCATCACACACATGCAAGTGAACCATCATACATGTCATATATCTCTTCAACACTCACATATAATCTGATATCTCTTCATCACCTCATACTTCTCATCTTCTTCTCAAAAGCTCAAGATATTATAATATATATATGTATATATCTATATATATATATGTGTGTGTGTATATATATATTATATATATGTGTGTATATATATATATTATATGTATATCCATATATATATGTATATATATATATATACATATATACATATATCTATATATATATGTATATATATTTATATACATATATATACATATATATACACATATATATACCTCAAAAAATTGTATCCACACTTTGTGCCTTAATTCAAAATTCAATTTACGACATCTGGTGATTGAATTTTGGATGGCGTTATGCACCTGCATGCTCGCCCACAGCCATTGAGGCCATGGGTGCATGTCGTATTCTACTACTACATGTGTCTTGTTTCTTCAGGATCTGGTTGCTCGTGGCGTGCTGTGCTCAGGGAGGGGTTCTTAAAGATTTCGAGGGAGTGGTTGAATCAGGTTAAACTCTTGTTTTTTTTGTTCCTTGCTGTTGGATCAGTCTTATATCTGTGTGGAGCGACATTTTCTGAGTCGCGGTGAATGGTTTTGGAGCCTGTGGGGGCGTGGAAGCTGCTTGCTGAGGGTCCTTTGCGCGTGGGTGGTCCTTTGTCCGCCGCTCTCTACTTTTGCTGCTTGGGAGTGAGAAGAGTCCTGCGTCATGGGAAGGGGGGTGGTTGGTGATCTTGCGGGGGTGGAGTGGATTTTGTGTAGCGGGTGCTAGTGTGGGGTGGGTGTGTGGCTCCCCACTTAGTGCCGATTGGTGCTCTTGTTGCAGGCCCATCTTGGGCATTCTGATGTCCTTGTCCCAAGGTGAGACGTCTAGGGAGTCTCCCGATATGGACTTTCGGGCTGCAATTGGTTCAAAATCTCTAAACCATGGTATGAAGTCCTTTGATAATCATTTATTCTCTCAGGATTTAGAGGTTGGCGGTGCTAGTTTGCATGGTGGCTCGCGGATCATGAAGATTAATGGTTGTCTTGAGCAGTGCAAGGAGCGACCAAAATTGGTTATTCTACCAGAGATGATTGCTGAGGATATAGAATACTATTCAAATCACTCTTTATATTGCAAGTTTTTGGGAATGAGGATCTCTTTGCAATTTTTGGAGACTTGGGCCTAGAGGACATGGGCGCTGGAGGGTGAAATGGAGATCATGTTATTGGCCAATAATTACTTCATGGTTACTTTCAATTGTGTGGCTGATCGCATTAGGGTCTTTGAGGGGGGCCCTTACTTTCATAATCAAGTGGGACTGTTTATCAAACCTTGGCATGCAGGGTTTAACCCCTCTGAGGAGCTTCCGAATCAGGTTCCAGTGTGGGTTCGTCTACCTTGGTTCCCGGTGGAATGTTGTCGAGAGGATGTTTTGCACTTGCTAGCCTCGATGCTAGGAAAACCAGTTGGGTCTTCATCTCAAACTTTGGGTAAAAAGGTAATGACCTTTTCCCGCATTTGTGTTGAAATTGATCTCAGTAAGCCTTTTCCTGATGCTGTGGAAATGTGTGCGGGATCTTACTCTTGGGTGCAACAATTGGATTATGAGACCCTCCCTTTCCATTGTCACCTTTGTCATGAATACGGACATTTACAGTGTAGATGTCCAAGATTTAAGTCAGTGGAGTCTCAGCCTTCACATCCCTCTCGAAATCCCCCTAGGGCTGATAAGGGGAAGGGCCTTGCTCCTGGGGAGGTGGTTGGTGCTGATGGTTTTATCCAGGTCAAGAATCCTAACAGGAGCTGGGGTCAAAAGAGGACCTTCAAGGAAAGACAGGAGGAGGATACCTTTAACAGGTTTGAAGTTCTAGATGATCTCAACCAGCAGGAAGTGAACCTAGGGTTGATGAGTTTGGATTAGGGGGTTGTGGGTTTAGTTCAAGAGGGCCTTAACCTTGACGAGTCTATTAATCCTCAGGATGTTGTTTCTTTGCACATGGAAACTGATCAGCAATTGGCGATCTCAAAGGTGTCAGTTCCTTCTAGTGATGCCTTGAAAGGTGGGAGGGATTCTTCTCATCCAGGGTGGACTGTGGGGTTGGAAGCGGCCAGGAGTTCCAAGCCTTCTCTTCAGCTAGGCCTTTTGCAAAAATATCTTAAGAAAAGTGGGGCAGAAAAAGCTGCTATAGGTAGAAAGAAGGATTTGGAAAAGATTAAGCTGATTGGGGAGACTTTAGTGGAGTCAGGGTCAGTGAAGACTCTGGACTCTCATTTCTCAAGCCCCTTGAAATGATCGTTCTATCATGGAATGTTAGGGGCTTGAACAGCAGCCCTCGACAAAAAGTGGTTCATGATTTGGTTAGAAATCAAGGTCCAGATGTTCTTTTTCTCCAGGAGACTAAGCTATCTGTTGGCAATATGCTTGGTTTAGCTCCCAAGTTGTGGAGGAATGGGGATTGTCAGTGTATTGGTGCTCATGGGTCTTTTGGGGGTGTAGCTTTCTTGTGGAACCCACAGAAGATTCGTCCTCTTTGGTGGTTATCTTCTAAGTCTGCTATGTCGATGATTGCTTCTAGTTTTGAGACGAGGGAGGTTTTACTCCTTTCTAATATTTATGCTCCTATTGACATCCGGGGTAAACAATCATTGTGGTCCCACATTAGGTTTGTCCGCAGTTTGGCTCCTTTTCATCCTTGGATTCTGGCGGGAGACTTTAATGCTATATCTGAGTTGGCTGAAAAGTGTGGTGGTATTGCGAGGCTGGAGCACTCTACGTTGCTCTTGTGTGACAACATTGAGGCTCTGAATTTAGTGGATATTAAAACCAGTAATGGTAAATATACTTGGAACAATCACAGGGTTGGTGAATACTGGGTTGTTGAGAGATTGGATCGCTTCTTGGTTTCTTGTTACTGGGTTAGTGGCATGTGGTCTTCTTGTTCTAAAATCTTGGATTAGAGGGGATCCAATCACTATCCTATCAAGCTTGCTATTGAGTCAACTCGGGTGCCTCGTGCTCCTTCCTTTAGATTCCAGCTCATGTGGTTGCGGGACCAGTCTCTGTATGACTATATGGTTGATTGGTGGAGGAGTGGTAGACCTGCTTTTGGTATGGCAATGTATACCTTTACAAAGTTACTTCAGCATGTGAAATATCATCTCAAGCGTTGGAATCGTCAATGCTTTGGGAATGTCTTCCAAGCTAAGGCAGCTGCTCAAGTGGAATTGAATGGTATTATGAGATTGATTAGGGAGGATGGGGTTACCGAAGAGCTGCTTAAGGAAGAGGCTCAAGCTTTGAAAGCTCTAGAGGAGTGTGAGTTGCGGGAGGAAGTGTATTGGAAACAAAAGGCTCGGATAGAGTGGCTTCTGGAAGGAGACAAAAATACAGCTTTTTTCTTCAATTCAGTAAAAGCCAGGAGACACGGTAACTCTATCTCTACTCTGGTGAATGATAGAGGTGAGAAGCTTTCATCCTTTCCTGAAATCTCAGCGGAGGCGATGCAGTATTTTTCCTCTCTTTTTAGGGAAGACTCGCTTGGGGGATCACCTGAGGAAGCCCAGGTTCTTTCTTGTATTCCCCCTCTAGTTTCTAGGGAATTGAATGAGAAACTTATGAGTGAAATCATGCTTGAAGAGTTAGCAGGGACTATTTTCTAGATGAAGAAAGGGAAAGCACCTGGTCCTGATGGCTTCCCAGTTGAGTTTTTTCAAGAATTTTGGGATATTGTCAAGTTGGACCTTCTGGCGGTTGTTCAGGAATCTTAGCAAAATAAGCAGATGCTAAAGGCTTTAAATTCTACCTTTCTTTCTCTCATTCCTAAGTGTGATGGGGCTGATAGGTTAAGTCAATTTCATCCCATTTCTCTTTGAAACATAATTTATAAAATTATATCCAAGCTAATTGCTGACAGGTTAAAAAGGGGCTCAAAGAGTTGATTTCTAAGGAGCAGAGTGGTTTTGTGGTGGGTAGGAAAATTCTAGATGGGATTGTTATTGCCACTGAGACCATTCACTCTATGGCAAGTTCCAAAGAAAAGGCGATGTTCATTAAGTTGGATATGGCTAAGGCTTATGATAGGGTTAGGTGGTCCTTCCTTCGGAAGGTTCTCAATGCTTTTGGTTTTGAGGATGAATGGATTCAATGGGTTATGAGCTGCATTACTTCAGTTTCCTTCTCTGTGCTAATTAATGGGGATCACTCTGAGTTGTTTGGAGCTTCTCGGGGGCTTCGTCATGGGGATCCCATGTCTCCTTATTTGTTTCTTCTCCTTCTTGAAGTCCTGGGGTGACTGCTTAGAAGAAATGTGGAGGTTGGTTTCATCCAGGGTTGGCAATGGGGTGGTAACTTGCCTCCGCAATCTCACCTACAATTTGTGGATGACACTGCTCTGATGGGTATGGCTACAATGAGAGAAGCTACTAATATTCACAGGGTGTTGGATGTTTACCTGATTGCCTCGGGTCAGTTGATTAATGAAGATAAGTCTTCCATCTTCTTTTTTAATACCCCGGGCCCCATTCAGCAGAGAATTGCTCAGACTTTGAGGTTTCAAATTGGGACTTTCCCTTTGACCTATCTTGGTATCCCCATCTCGGTTGGTAGACTTCCCAAGGAGTCATGGTAGAATATTTTGGATAAGTTTCGTGTGAAAGTTAATCACTGGACTCATCGATGGTTGTCCTTTGCTGGGTGTGTTCAGCTAATCTTGTCTGTGGTGCAAGCTTTGCCCATTTACAAATGCATGCTCCAGATTGCCCCAGTGAGCTTTGTTAAGGAGTTTGATTTGGTTACAAGACAATTTTTATGGGCTGGTTGTTTGGGGTCTTCCAAATGGAGTCTGGTTAGATGGGAGGTTGTCTATAGCCCAAAGCAGTATGGTGGTCTTGGTTTACGGCAGTCGGCCTTGACTAGTGTGGCTCTAGCGGCGAAGTTGTATTGGTGATGGTGCACTGAGCAGGATAAGCTTTGGGCTAGGATTCTTTCTTAGAAGTATTTCTCGGAGATCCCTCTGCATGACATCCCTCGTTATCCCTTGGTGGGGAAAGGCTATGTGATTTGGGACACTCTCAAGAAAGGGGCTAATCTTATTAAGGAGGGCTTATTTTGGATTTGTAGAAAGGGGACTGGGGTCTATTTTTGGTCTGATTCATGGGATGGATTTCCTCCCATAATCTCTCAGTTTCCCAATTTATTGAATCTTTGCCAACAGTTTCTTGAGGCTGGTTGGTCTCGGGTGAGTGATTTTAAATCCTTCTCTTCTAGGGGGATGCTGGAGGTGGCAAGTTGGAAGTTTCATGAGGCTTGGCCGAATGTTGGTTTGCAAGATGACTGTGTTGAGTTGCAAGGCATCCTTTTCCATAGGCGGTGTAGTTCCCTCTGTGATGAAGATGTTCTTGCATGGTCTCCTAATCCTAAGGGAGTTTATACTGTTGCTTCTGGATATCAGGTGCTATTGTCTCATAGGATGGCTAGGGAGGAAGTGCAGTGGTGGAAGAGGGTTTGGAACAAGTTCTCCTGGCCCAAGTGTAACTGCTTTGTCTGGATGTTGGCATGGAACAAGTGTTTGACCTAGAATAATATTGAGAAAAGAGGTTTCCATGGCCCTTCTGTGTGTGTTTTGTGTGGAGCTGTGGAGGAGGACTCTACTCACTTGTTTTTCTGATGTCCTTTCACTCTACAACTTTGGCATTTTTGGTGGGGTGTTTGGTAGAGCCCTTGTGTTCATGCTTCCTCCTTGATTGATTTTTGGAATGGTTTGGGTAGACCTCCCTCCTTGGCCTCCTTCTTGTAGGATGTGTGGTTTGTGGGGCCTATCTTCATGCTGTGGCAGATTTGGTTAGAATGGAATTGGCACATCTTTCGTGGAGAGAAGAAGTGTGTGCAACAGGTTTGGCAGAGAATTTTGGGCATGATTCAGGAGACTGTGGAGGCTAAGTGTGATGTGATTTTTCCCTTGGAAAGAAAGGATACCGAGGTGGTGGAGAGATTGGGGATTCATGGGTTATCCATGACTTCTGCGTGTTTTAGGAGAGGTCGAAAGGTGAAGCAAAAAATTCAAAGGGTTGGTAGTTGGAAGCTCCCTCCTAATGGGATTCTGAAGATTAACACTGATGGATCCTCTAGGGGCAATCCAGGGCTTGCTGGTATTGGGGGGATTGGCAGGGATTCGGCGGGTTCGATGATCTTTTTCTTTTCAATCCATGAGGGGATATACACTATCAACATTATGGAAGGGATGGCTATTCTCTGTGCTTTGGAGAGGGCTCATGCTTTGGGGTGGAGAAAGATTATATGTGAATCTGACTCCCAGGTTTTGATCAATTTGCTTATGGAGCAGAAAGTGGTGGGTGTCAGTTGGCAGTTGGCTATGATTGTGCAACAAATTTTGCAGGTTAGTTCATTGCTGGAAATGGTGTCCTTTGTTCATATTTCGAGGGAGTGGAATCGGGCTGCTGATAGCTTGGAAAAATGGGCTTCTGAACATTTAATTGGCTGGAGAATTGAGGAGTGGGAGTTGGTTCCTCAGGTTCTTCGCCAAGATTTGGAGAGAATTCTTGATGAAGATAGAGATGGAAATAGAGTTGGATGATTCTTTTCTTTTGTAATTGCTGGTTTCTGGGACTTCAGTCCTTTTCTTTCCTTGTAATGGTCCTTTCTGATTTTCAATAAAGTTTTTACACCTTTTTATTAAAAAAAAAAATTCAAAATTCAATTTACATCAAGATAGGTCAGCATGAACCTAATATAAATCACACATATAAGATAAAGTTACTTTCTTTTCCTCCACAAAATATCAAACATGTTAGGTCGACCCAAAAATAGACCTAAACACAAAATCTTCATGTGTATATGTAATTCACCAAACATGCAACCTAAAATCTTGACCTTCCTTCAAAATCCCATTTAATCAACATCTATTAGCTTCTCTTCATCGTCACAAAAAAAAAATTATCCATGAAGAAATGTGGAATCTCCCACACTTTTACAAAAAGTAATTGCAATATACAAGGTTGAGCATAGTAATTCATATCTTTAGGTAAACTTCATAGAATGTCACAAAATTTTCAATATAGTTGCATCTAATTAACTCAAAATTGTAGTTAGAACTGTAAAAGGTTTACCAACTTTCCATAGAGTGCGAACCTAAAAACTGATGCAATGAACCACAAAACTATAAAATGAAATACTTAGCCAATTTCCTGATAAGCCACACTTTTTCGACCAACTTGCATTGTACATATGTCACCAAAAATACTTCCAAACTATGCTAGGATGATTATAACAATTTTGACATCAATTACATCACTATATCATACAATAGATATACACTTCATGATCCTGTTGCCAAACTCTATCATCATTGACAGACTTCCAA
The DNA here is from genome assembly GCA_007258455.2 of Sequoia sempervirens. Lineage (NCBI taxonomy): Eukaryota > Viridiplantae > Streptophyta > Pinopsida > Cupressales > Cupressaceae > Sequoia > Sequoia sempervirens. The sequence continues at coordinate 527,934,560 of VDFB02047230.1, read as the reverse complement.
CTTCCAATAGTTTTGATAGACCAAAAAGAAGAAAAGGGTGTTAGTTTTAAGATCAAAAATTGAATAAGCAGATTTTAATTAAATTTAAAACAAGTAGACATAGCATATATACCCTAGGAAAACCCTCCAACTTGAGGGAGAAAAACCCAACAACAATATATCACTTATATATTGAATAAGAATCAAGAATTCTCTTTACAATGAGGCCAATCACAAGGCCAAATATCAACACCAAACTTGATGCAATCTCAAATAATAATATTGCTCTTCCTTGATAATGAATTCAACCTTCTTGAATACTTTGATCTGCACTTGAATAAACTCGCATACCTATAATATTGAAAGTATGAATGTTTGTAATAATCATGAAATAGAACCTTGAGTCTCCTTATATACAAATTGAAGGAGGAGTCTTCTAACCATCGTGTCTCTTCTAGATATCATGTCAGCCTTCTATCATGAAGAGATGTGTCTCATGAAGGGTGGAAAAAATTATGAGGTTAGCCTTGAGCATATAAATTTGATTGTCAATAAATAAATATTATTTATTCCAAGTGAAGTGCCTCTTCACTCGTGACACCTTCAATAAATTAAATAGCCATTTTAGGCTACATTTAATTTATGCTTTTTAACAAGGTCGAGGCTGGAAGTAAGAAGCCCGATGCTTCTCAACACCAACACTCCCTCTCAACTAGGGAGGAATACTTCTAGCTATCCAATGTCATGGAATCTCTCAACATGACACCCATAATGGCCACACCCATATGTGGAAATAGCTCATCATGAAGTCACTCAACACGATATTGTCCATCATGGCTACTCCCATGTATGGAAGGAACATGTGTACAAGTTCCCATCATGGAGTCACTCAACATTATGTCGTAATCTCACAATGACATCCACCATGGCTACTCCTAGAGGGTGGATACACACAAGTACAAGGAAAGCATGACAGAGTCTATCAACGTGATGTTGTCATGGAGTCACTCAACATGACATCCACCATGGCTACTCCTACAGGGTGGAAACAAGGGATTTCACATCAAATTGCTCTCATAGAGAAAGATACATTAATAAGGGCTTACACCTCAAATTTCTCTCATAGAGAAAGATGCATTAAACAAGGGGTTTCACCTCAAATTTCTCTCATAGAGAAAAATGCATTAAAGCAAATCACAAAAGATTATTGATGTTGAGTCTCCCTCTCAGCTAGGGCTTCATTCTCCACAATTCCAAGCTTGTCTCGAAAGTGCACAAACTTTACTCTAGAGAGAGGCTTGGTGAGAATATCAGCCGTCTACTCATCAGTGCTAATGTATCTCAACTAGATAGCTTTCCTCAATACCATATCTTTGATTTAGTGGTATTTGATCTCAACATGTTTTGTTTTATCATGAAACACTAGGTTGATAGAAAGCTTCACACATCTTTGATTATCACAATGAATGATAGTTGGCTCCAATGATTGTCCAAACAATCTTGCAAGGAGCTTCTGAAGCCACACTACTTCTTGGGCTGCTACACATGCTGCAATATACTTGACCTCTACAGTGCTTAGTGCCACTGAAGACTGATTCCTACTACACCAGGAAATCATCATAGATCCAGAACTAAAGCAACAACCAGAGGTGCTCTTCTGATCAGCTACACTCCCCGCCCTATCAGAATCAGAATATCCTTGCAATTGTAGATCTACACTAGAAGTATATCTCAAGCCATATCCAACTATGCCACGCAAGTATTGTAGGATATGATTCACTGCAACTAGGTGTATTTTCCTTAGTTCACACATGAAATGACTAAGTGCACTCACTGCATAGCAAATATCTGGTCAAGTATTGACTAGATACATCAATGATCCAATCAACTTCTTGTACATAGTAGGATCCACCAGATCTGAACTAGCTGCAAACTCATTTAGCTTCTTCAAATTGGTTTCCATCGGTGTAGACATGGATTTGCAATCCATCATGCCAAATCTCTTCAAGATGTCTATTGTATACTTCCCTTGACTCAGAATGATCTCATAAGGCCTCTTCCATACTTCTAAACCAAGGAAGTAATGCATGTATCTAAGATCCTTCATCTCAAATTCAAAAGAAACTCCTTCTTTCATTTGATAATGAGATGTTCTCCTGTAAGAAATAGATCATCAACATAATGAACCAAGACCAATGCCTCACCATCAATTACCTTGAAGTTCAAGTTTGAATCAACATCATTCTTGGAGAAACCCAAGCTCATCAGGTAATGATCAATCCTCTCGTACCAAGCACGAGGAGCCTGCTTAAGGCCATACAAATCCTTCTTCAATCTACAAATGTGAGACTCCTTCCCATGAATTTCAAAGCAATCAGGTTGTGCAATGTATACCTCTTCTTCAATTAGACCATTAAGGAAGGTTGTCTTCACATCCATCTTATGTAACTTCCATCCTTTAGTTGTTGCAATAGCAATGATAGTCTTGATGGATGTATAACAAGAAACCAGAGCAAATGTTTCCTCATAGTCTATTCCATCTTTCTAAGAGAATCCTCTAGCCACAAACCTAGCCTTCTACTTCTCAATGCTTCCATCAGCCGTATGCTTGATCTTGAAAAGCCACTTAGAAGATACAACAAATTTCCCTTCTACTCTAGGTACAATGTCCCAAACATCATTCTTTGATAATAAAATGATATTCTTTAGCCATAGCTTCTCTCCATACTTGCTGACTTGAAGCTTCCTCAACACTGGAAGGCTTAGATTCAATAATTTGACTCATTAATGCAACATAGCTTGGAAACTTCTATGGTCTTTTGCTTTCTCTGAATTTTCCTTTAGGAGCTGCAAACTTTTCTGCCTCCTGCATTGTTTTCCTAGCCCAAAGATGTCTCTTTCGACCAATAACAATGTCTCTAGGCCCATTAGTTGGTTCCAAAGGCTCAACTAGATCACCATCTTCTTCTGGTTCAGTATACTCCCTTTGAATCTCAAGAGTAAGGTCAACTTCCATGTCCTGAGGGGTCTCTTGGTCCTCATTATCTATCTCCATGTAAGAGCCTTTAGATCTCTTGAATGCAACATCCTCTTCAAATGTAACATCCCTATTGATCTCTATCAGTTTTTGATATGGAATGTAAATCATGTAGGCTTTTGAAGACTCACTATAGCCCACAAATATTCCCTTCTTTACAGATGGTTCCAATTTAGTCATTTTATCTTTAGGCACATGAACATACACAGGACAACCAAATACTCTCAAATGACTGACTTCAGGCTTCAAACTTGTGAAAGCTTCTTCAGGAGTCATGTTCTCCAAAATACAATGAGGGCTCCAATTCTAAACTAAACTACAGTTCTAGAAGCTTCTTCCCAAAGGAAGGTTTGCAAGTCTTGATCATGGATCATAGCTTTAGCTTCCTTAACAATGGATTTGTTCTTCCTTTCTGCAACACCAATTTTTTGTGGATTGTAAGGGACAAAAAACTCCCTCTTAATCCCTACCTCGATACAAAAGTTATGGAAGCCTCCAGAAATGTATTCTCCTCCATTGTAAGATCTCAAAAATTTGATCCTCTTCCTGGAAAATTTCTCTACTTGAGCTTTAAATTCTTTGAATTTCTCAAGTACCTCTTCACATTCTTTAGTCTTTAAGAAATAAATCCAAGTCTTTCTAGAGTAGTCATCAATGAAAATTATATAATACCAAAAACCACTCAAAGAAGCAGCAAACATTAGACCACACAAATCAGAATGAACAAGATCTAGAATACATTTAGATCTACTTTCACTACTATGAAAAGGACCTTTAGTATTCTTACCCAATGTGCATCCTCAACAAGTGCCTTCATGCTCCTAGTTAAGTTTAGGAAGGCCAGTGACCATCTTCTCCATGGTTGGAAGTGCTCTAAAGTGAAGATAAGCAAGTCTTCTGTGCCAAAGCTCACATGAACTGGTGGAATCATGTAACAAGGTTGTATTGGATGAGTGGAAAGTCTATAGAGACTCTCTTACTGAACACCAATCACTCGAGTTGTCTTGATGCTAGAGTTCTTCGGCCAAGCAATAACTTTTCCTTTAGAAAATGCAACTTGATATCCTTTGTCCTCCAAGGCTGAAATTGATACAAGGTTCCTCTTGATTCCTGATACAAATAACACATTTCTCAACTGAAGAGAGGAGGCTCCAACACATTTCATGGAATAACATGCATCATCTCCAATTATGACTTGAATGCTTGTCTCTCTCCACCAAATCTGAAAGATGTTCTATAAATCCAGTAATATGACGAGAGGTGCCACTATCAATCAACCATGTGTTGCTATCTGTTGGAACATTGCATGATAGGGAAGAACAAAATAGAAATCCACTTGAATTGTCTCTTGAATCTTTCTATGGAGAGACCTCACCCACATCTGCAATAGAAGCATGTTGTTTTGGTCTAGTTGGACAATCTTTCACATAGTGACCAAACTTGTCACATCTGAAGCACTGTATATGGGAGAAATCCTTCTTCTTTGATTCAGGAGCACCATCTAATATTATATCTTTTTGCCTCTCGAAGTTTCCTTTCTTCCCTTCTCTTCCTTTCCTCTTTAGTGTATGAGAAAAAAGTACATGAATGTCTTCATTGTTAGAACTTTTCCCATTGCCTCTTGCTGCTAATCTCGATTCCTCTTGAATGCAATCTTCCCTAAGTTGATCAAACTTTGGTAGTTTCGATCTTCCACTAATACTTTGGATAAATGGCTCCCAAGATTGATGAAGACCATTAAGTGCCAACATGACCAAGTCCTTATCATCAACCATATGACCAATGGCACAAAGCTGATCTCTTAACTTGGTGATCTTCATGAAGAAGGAGATGATAGAATCTCCTTTTTCCATTTTGATGTGATGAAGTTGTTACCTCAATGCAAGAGCTCTGCTTGTATTATTGATCTCATACAAGCCCTCCAAGGTCTTGAACATCTCTCTAGCCATCTTCAACTTGGAGATAATCGGCACAAGGTGGTCCTTCATAGAATCAACCAAAATCTTCTTCACCTTTGTGCCATTCTTCTTCCATTGTGACTTCTAATTCTCATTGGAGGGTTTAGGAAATTTGCTCTCTATGAACTCAACAATCTCATTTTCTTCCAAAGAAAGCAAAAACTCTAAAATTCCAAGAGGTGAAGTTGGAAACACCTTCAAGTCTATCTTCAACCTTGACCCTGTTCACCATTTTCAAAGATAAGATAGACACAAGAAGATGAGAACAAGAGTGGAGGATAACACTGCTTATGTAAATTTGATCACGATCTTGCTTAAACCTGGTTTGATACCATGTTAGTTTTAAGATAAAAAATTAAATAAGCATATTTTAATTCAATTTCAAACAAGTAGACACAAAATATACCCTGGGAAAACCCTCCAACTTGAGAAAAACCCAACAATAATATATCACTTATATATTGAATAAGAATCAACAATTCTCTTTACAATGAGGCCAATCACAAGGCCAAATATTAGCACCAAACTTGATGCAATCTCAGATAATAATAATATTGCTCTTCCTTGATAATGAATTCAACCTTCTTGAATACTTCAATCTACACTTGAATAAAATCACACACCTATAATATCAAACTATGAATGTATGTAATAATCATGAAAAATAACCTTGAGTCTCCTTATATACAAATTGAAGGAGGGGTCTTCTAACTATCGCATCTCTTCTAGATATCATGTTGGCCTTCTATCATGAAGAGATGTGACTCATGTAGGGTGGAAAACATTATGAGGTCGGTCATGTAGGGTGGCAAACATTATGAGGTCGGCCTCATATAAATTTTATTATCAATAAATAAATATTATTTATTCTAAGTGAAGTGCCTCTTCACTCGTGACACCTTCAATAAATTAAATAGTTGTTTTAGGCTACATTTAATTTATGCTTTGTAACAAGGTCGAGGTTGGAAGTAAGAAGCTTGATGCTGCTCAACATCAACAAGGGAAAGTAGAGGAAAGGGAAGGAACTTGGAACCAAGGACTTGGTCCAAATGTTCTTGTGGGACTTGAAGTTTTCATGGGACCAAAATTCCCTTAGGGAATCTGAAGTTTTGATGGACCAAAATGAAGAAAGGGGAAGAAGGGGTAAGGGAAGGAAATTGGAACCAAGAACTTGGTACAAATTTCCTTGGGCAACATGAAGTTTTGAAGAGACCAAAATGTCCTTGGGCCCTAGAATTAGCCATTTTTGGGGCTTTTCAAATGGGTATTTAACTGAAGTCTAGGAAAGGGATACTACAATTACTAGAGGCATATTCAAGCATAATGAATACAATAATATTTCTCGGATTGATTATAATTGATGGGAAATACAAAGGGAGGCACAAAGTGGGAACATATACCCACATGATTTTAAATGAATGATTTAAATTATTTAAATGCAACAATATAGCACTTGAATGTGTAATTTTAATCTTTTTTGTCTTAAAATTTTAGATTTTAGATCCACAATTGCAAAAGTGGCCTATTTTAAAATTGATTCCACTAATCTAATCTAAGGTGAAAAGGGAAGAATTTAAGGATTAGGATCAAATCTATTAGAATAATTGATGAAGGAATGTTATAAGTCAAATTCACGTCAAAGAATGTCACTTATACACTTATAAATACATTTGGAACACTCTAATTAAAACAGGTCTAAAGTATAAAATAAAATGGAATAGGTATACAATTTTCACCATTACATTAGAGTAAATGCAATCAATAAATTTGATAAGCATAAGCCTTAAGAGTATACATTCCTACTTAAAACTTAAAGAAATTGAATATTTTAAATGGTGGAAAATGACATTAGATATAAGTTAAGGTATGCAAGAACTTCAAAAAATAGTGGAATATGACATTGTATATAAGTTAACATTTACAATCAACTAAATAACATTCAATGAATTTTTAAAAACATGGAAAATTTCATTTAATTAAGAGAAAAAATTACTATTTTTTTTTGGAGAAAGGCTAAAGGCAGATGTATATTAATATATAATAAAAGGTTACAAAATAAGATTTGCCATGGTTCTTGACAACCAAGATTGATATCGTGTTTGCTTGTTGTAGACAAAATTGACAGAAAAGCCCCATGTATAATCTATACTACCACTGACTATAAACATCTACAATATTCCCATATAGGAGCACTAACTTTAAACATTTACAATAACCCCATATTTCCCCTATATTGAGACTAACTATTTGAAAAAACTTCCCCAAAATTACACTGCATGTACACTATATGTGTATCACCCATTTACATTTAACCAAAACCATCTTGTTCTTCCATTTTTTTGATTTCATTTTCTTCCTAGTTCTCTCGATAGTAATCTCCCAAATCATTCATTTGTAAAGAAATGTTGAGATTAGGAACCACCCGATGTCATAGAGAAAATGAAGAACTTGCATGATCTGAAGTAGTGACCAAGGGAGCCACCTATGGAATATTTGCATGAAGGACTGGGGGAATAGAAACATGGAAATAGGCTGAGGAGTAGGGACAATAATTGGTTCAACATGAACATATTCAAGCAAAGTCAATAGAGCATTGGTTCGTCTCTTGATATCATCTGCCAAATCTTCACCAACGGCCACCCTATGTCTATCCAAAGCCAACTATAGATAACAAAAGATGTAGATATTTTTTCATCCTTAACCCATGTGATGAATAGATTGATCCTTGATAGCTGCTCAATATATCCTTTTTCTAGTATCACAACCACAAAGCTTTTTTCATCCTTAACCCATGTGATGAACAAATTGATCTTTGATAGCTGCTCAATATATCCTTTTTTGCATTCTTCATTAGTCGTAAACTGGTAAAAAATCACTTCATCATGTTGAGGAAACCCTTTTTTTTTCCCCGAGATGTCATTCCTTTCTCAAAATGTCTTTGATAGCCACTTTTGAGGTTCTCTCTTCGATCTCATTGAGTCTCATCGATGACTACACCTAAAGCCTTTGCTCACTCTACATTTACTTGACATTTAGATGTCAAAGAGACCAGAGAGAATCTCCTACCGATTAGCCTATGTCTCATTGACCTACCCGAGCTCCACGTTTCAACATTGTTTAATTGATTTGACCTTTTCGTGACTTTACAATGTCGAAGAGGCATGTTATAATCTCCCTTCGATGCTCCTTTGTCTCATTGAAAAACCCAAGCATCTCACAAAGTCACATCGATGGCTACACCGAAAGCCTTTTCTCGCTCTATGTTTACCTGACATTGAGATGTCAAAGAAACTAGAGAGCATCTCCTAGCGATGAGCCTATGTCTCATCGACATACTTGAGTTGCATGTTTCAACAATTTTTTATTGAGTTGACCTTTTCATGACTTTACAATGTCGAAGAGACATGTTATAATCTCCCTTCGATACCCCTTTGTCTCATTGACAAACCCAAGCATCTCACAAAGTCACATCGATGGCTACACCGAAAGCCTTTTCTCGCTCTACATTTACCTGACATTGAGATGTCGAAGAAACTAGAGAGCATCTCCTACTGATGAGCCTATGTCTCATCGACATACTTGAGCTACATGTTTCAACAGTTTTTTATTGAGTTGACCTTTTCATGACTTTACAATGTCGAAGAGACATGTTATAATCTCCCTTTGATGCCCCTTTGTCTAATTGATAGACCCGAGCACCTCTTCATTTAATAGTGTTTCATAAATTGACCCTTTTTGTGACTTGGAAATGTCAGAGAGACATTTGATAATCTCTCATCGACACCTCTTTTTCTCATTGATAGTGCTTTGCTCATAGTTGTGTTCCTATTGTCGAAGAGACATTTGTAAATCTCTATCCAATGGGTCCATGTCTCCTCGACGGAAATTTATCACATGTGTTGGCGGTTCCTTAGAGATTCCCGTTGACTGTACTTACCTATCCATGCTTTGTCAAAAATTTATTTTATTTTATAACTTCTTCTCAATGTTTGAGATGCCTTTCCTTTTCCTAAAAATGATTCTTTATTTTTTGAGTGTCAGTGATACCATGTCTTGTCGAAGAGACATTTGAGCTTCTCACTTCGACGTAGGTATGTCTCATTGATGTTGTCATTGGACCCTTGTGATCCTTTGTTGAAGAGACATGTGAGCTTCTCTCTTCTAAACATATGTTGTCATCATTGTTATTAGTGTCGAGTACTAGCAGGCACTTGCAAAAAGTCCAACAAAGGCTAGCAATTAAATAAATTCTCCTTTGCTCGCTTGAAAGAATCCTTTCTCATCCTATGTCAAAAATGAAAATATGTTTCCCACATGAGTCCTGAGCCTCCCCAGTACCAATGCACTTCAAATGAAGGGACATTTCTAACAACTCAACCCGAAAACAATTTTCAACGATGCCTTAGTAAATTCTCTAAATCCTTAGAAAAATAATTATCATTCATCATTTAAATAATCATCTTTGACTTGCCCTACCTTAACTTAGATATAACATTGTCATATAAAAGATTATCAGCAAGTTATTCTTGTTAACTCCGTGCTAAGTTTAGGCTTGCACTGATAAGGCCGAAGATTACATCATTAGAAATATCCCCTGTTTGAGAATAATATTCAATCACCATAATGAAATTGTATTTTGTCAGATGTCGTGAAAGCAACTCCTTTTAGAATTTTCCATGTGAGAATTGTTATCTCTATCACTTTTAATTTACAGTTAGATAAGGACTGTTATGGTTATGGCATTCCACTTTGATAAGACTCCCATTATTTAATGAATTCCTCCCCAATATGAATTAATTTTGTAACTAAGTTAATGAATTTTTTTATCACCTAGAGACTTAACATCATGCTCGTGCTTTCCAAACTCAGAGCATATTGTCTAAACTTTCCCAATTTATGATTTCTTGTAAATCAGAAAAGGCTTTTAGTCCATCATCATTTTCCATTATAGTTACCTCAATTTTCTGACACCCCATATTTGCTAAATAATTTACAAGCTTGTTCCCCTCCCAATACATGTGCGAGATATGGAAGAGTTCAAACTCATCCATTAATTTCCACACCTTTTCTAAAATATACCTTAGATGCCAATTATGACATTTCCTTTCCTTACACATGTTTACAATTACTAATGAATCTCCTTCAATGTGAATCTTATTAATTTGGAGTTGTCTTGCTAACCGTAGACCATAAAGAATGGCCATTGAATCTGCCATATTGTTCATTCTTGGAGGTATATGAATTGATCTAGCTGCCATATTTGTTAGTAAAAAATTACTATTTTTACTAATTGTTATGTTGATATGCATTTCTTGCTTTACACTAAAATGATTTGTTCCAATATTATAATGTAGGTTTAGGTGTAAGAAAATAATTTTGTACTTGAAGTACCACATTTATAGACATTATAAGATCACAAAGGTAATGTGTCATGTATTATTGTCAATGACTCATCACCTTCAACTACCCATAAGGATTTCCCCCCTCAATATGGGCATGAATGTATATGTAGTCAAACTACTCAAGAAGGTCGTGATTGCTAGTCACATGCCTTCTAACCACTTTCTAGAAGTGTTAGGTCCCAGTTTGCTCATGCACTATCACAACCTTCTTGCATTTCTTCAACCTCATCCTAGCCTCATGAGCAAAGTGCTCTTGATGGCTAGACTCTTGAACTTCCTCTACTTAGCTCTTACTATTTCTCTTATTTAAGCTACTTAATCACCTATAGAAGACAAGAATGAAGAAGATGGTGAAATTACTTATTAGAAGCATTTTACTAATGGCTCCAGTTCTACTAATTTAAGGAGCAAACTAGACAACTATGATATCCCTCCATCCCCTATTAATGTAACTATCATCACTCAATTGACCTTATCTTATAATTTTGTACTACTATTTAAACTTAACTTCACATAAATTTTAAAGACATACCTTCTACCACCACTTTTTTTAATAATATATATAAAAAATTATCGTATAAAAATAAGTATAACCACTATTCATTTAAAAAAGAATATATCACTTTCGATCAACATTGAATAATGAATGCTAAATTGGAGCAACAACTTAATGAAGGAAAATATCACACTCAGTCAACATTGAATAACAAGTGCAAAAGTGGAGCATCAACTTGATGGAACAATATTCGGTCTCATCTAGTGACATTCCGTTTCATCGTGTTTGTCCACATTAATCAAAGTGCAACGAACGGCCTAAAGCAGAGAACATCACCATTAAAGATCTCACTAGAGGACATTGCAATGTTTTGGTTAATTATTAATGAAAAGAAAATAAAGATTCTAGTCACGGAAGCATGTCGGCTGGACCTACACAAGATAGACTTTTTTTCATCGCCACAGATGCCACATCATGAACTCATTTGTTCTCTATGTTTGTAATGCGCTGTCGTTTGTTTTAGTTTTGTAGTTTGTGTTTTATTTATTTATTTAATCCTCAGTTTTATGCCTATTAAAAAATGCATTGCACGTTATGCAAGCGTTCTTGTTATTACAGCGTGCCCTCCAGAGCGAGAAAGAATTCATTAATGGAGATGCTTTTATGGTTGTATATCTTAGTGTTTCCATACATATCTGGAGTTACCAGGGTATATGGCAGTGACCATGTTATTTGCAGAGAAAATATTGCTGTCACAGGCCTCAAAGCAACCAAATGCAATTTGTTTTTGGGGAATTGGGTTCATGATGTCTCCTATCCACTGTATAATGCTGTGGATTGCCCGTACATTGGTACCCAAACAAACTGCAGACCAAATGGGAGACCAGATTCTGATTATGAGAAGTGGAAGTGGCAGCCAGATGGTTTTACCATTCCCAGGTTAAATTATATAATTCGTTTTAGCTGCTCCCCCCAACAAACCAACTTTTTTTGTTCCCTAATTTGTAATTTCTGTTTAGTTTCTTGTGAATGACGAACATTTTTAAGTAATACATCTATTTGAATATGTTTTGAACTTATTCCTTAGGACCTCTCTTCTGATCAATAATAAGTAAATAGATTTTCAGGAATATTTTGATAAATGGGAAATCCTATATCAGGTTCAATAGTAAAGATATGATAGAGAGGCTCAGAGGAAAGAGATTGATGTTTGTTGGGGACTCCATAAGCAGAGGTCAGTTTGAGTCCATGGTTTGCCTTCTTCAGGCAGGAATTCCAAGCAACAAGAAAGTTATGGTTGATAAGATGCCTCTGGCAACATTCAAACTTCTGGTAAGTTGTATATATTTTAAATTTAAATAGCACACTTTAAGTTTTGATTTGTTTGGATGATTCATTTGAAATCACAGTAATAAGTGGGTCCTATTGAAAAATCTAGTGTGATTTCAGATGATCCGTCTAACTTAGAATATACTGTTTAAGCTTGTCCACTTCTTTCACAAATCAGTTTATTTTTTGGGTGCAAAAAATTGACTGCTTGCTTGCAGGATTATAATGCTTCTGTCGAGTTATTCTGGGCTCCATTTTTGGTTGAACTCGAAACCAATAAAGAGGGGAAAACGATTCTTCACGTAGATTCTATTGCAAATAATGGAATGTATTGGAAGGGGGCTGATATCCTGATTTTTGAGTCATCCCACTGGTGGGATCATACTGGTGGCAGTAGTGGCCAAACGTAAGATTGTTCTGAAAGTTTATAAAATATCACTGAATAGATCGAGCTTGTCAAGTAGGGATATAAACTAAAGAGTAATTGTATGTATAAACAGATGGGACATAGTCATGGAAGGCAATAAGACGTATACCAATATGGATCATATGGTTGCTTACAAGAAGGCACTCAGTACTTGGGCAAATTGGGCAAATTCACAAATAGATTTAAAAAAATCAATGGTGTTTTTCAGAACCATGGCACCTCGGCATTCAAGGTTGGTCATGTTATATGACGTTTAGCTCAATTTTACTAGGCAATTACAAATTAGAAAATGGCAGATGGTCCAGCCAGTCAATTTCATCACTTTATCACCTTTCAGTTAGTAAAATGTGGTTAATGGACTGATAGGTTACCTTGCCTGGTATTATAGTTCTACTGTAGTTTTACAACTTTTGGAAAATAGACAATCACTCTTAATCAGAATTGTAGTTTTAAAATTTGTGGAAAATAAAAATCACTCTTAATCAGTTTGAATCATTTTGGATTTTGCTTTTTTCTTCATAACGTTTTAGATCACACTTTCGATCCATCATCAGGATGAACAAACACAAGAAAAGAAATGGAATGTGACCCAAAATGTTATGAAAAAAAGGGTTCACATAATCTTATAAAAAATATTCTTACTAATATTTTAGACTGTAGAAATTTTATGTCTTCGCCCTTAATTGCTCAGAGTTATTCAATCAATTACTATCATTTTTAAGTTCTTATTAGTGAAATTATGATGGTGCATTTTTCCTTTTAACATGCCATGATTATTTTTTATATTTATAATGGGCATGGTTTTGATACAGTTGCCAGAATGAGACAGAGCCTGTGCAGAACGCATCTTCATACAATCCTCCATTACCTCCTCAGGTGCCAATACTAAAACAAGTTCTAAGTGGCACAAAATTTCCTGTTGTTTTGCTGGACATCACAGGCATGTCCCAGTTACGGAAGGATGCACATCCCTCAAAGTATGATTCCCCTCATCCAAGCGGTAATGGAGACTGTAGTCATTGGTGTTTACCAGGGGTTCCTGATATATGGAACGAGCTTTTGTATTCCTTTGTGGGTTAGGGAAGCCACTAAGGCTGGGCTTTCCTGGGAACAGATAAGGTTTTTGAGTTCCAGCATTGACCAGTGGTGGCCACATTGAATCCACTAATATCACCTCCATTATCAAAGATTGTCCATACAAGATGCTTTGTTGGCCCATCTCCATGTCTTTTATTTTAAATTATTAGCATCTTTCAATTATAGGTCCTATCCACATGTCCACCCAGTTTACTACGAACTGGATATAACAATAATTTATGCTTGTACTAATCTATACATTTACGTTGTCTAGGTGTCTTTAGTACAGTAATATCACTTCTTTGTATCACAGATAGTAACTTTCCTGTAGCATGTTTTATGTAGTGGATTTTAAATATTTCAAAAAAAATTATTGGAAAATGTGATATGGAAAAGTGAATTTTATTAATATACATAAACATAGATATATATTTTTAATATACACAAAAATAATTATTAATAATATTTTTGGGCGTCAACCACCTTCTTCATAAGAGATGGTTAAATAGATTTTCACATAAGGGGACTTTACAATTGAAATTTTTATGGTGTCTTGAATGGCAACCTTGATCTTTTTAGAGTAGTATATATGATCAAATATTTGAATAGCAATTTAATTAAGGTTGCTTGAAAAAAGCTTTTGTATGTGATTAATAATGAAGGCAAAGCTCTAACTCTTATTCTTGGTTTTCAATTGGTTCAACCATGTGGAATATTTTGGATTATTGTGGAAGGAGATTTGATCATGATCACTCTCATCCTTAGAAATTGAGGATCTACAAAATAGAAAATTAGCAACATCCTTAATGACTGGTCAATATTGAAGTCACTTAAATTATTTTCCCTTCAACATTGTTTCTGACAAGGTGATAAGGTGGTAGACAATTTATCAAATCAAGGGACTATTAGATGGGATGATTAAAAGTTGATAGAAATATCATGGCAAGGGCTAAATTCAATTTGGGATAATGCATTCATGTTCCTTTGATGATTATTATATACTTATTCAATTAGTAGCAACTCAATTCTATTTGTCAACCTCCTAAAGCCTCATATTTGCTTGACTAGAGAAATTATCCATATGTCCTTTTTTGATGTAGTCACATCTAGAGGGTCCAAACAAAGATTTTCCAACCATGTATCCCTCAATAATAAACACACATAAACAAGAGAATGCCACATAATAACATCAAGTTCACCTTGGGAAAATGCTTAGTGGGGGAAAAAAACCCTATTGAACACACCTTGATATTGAGAAGGGGGGGAGGGGGAGTGAATCAATATCTTCAAAACTTAATCCCTTGAACACAACATAATTTTAGACATTTAACCAGATCAACAACCTTTAAATATGTTAGCAACTCTTAATCTAATCAACAACAATGAATGATAAAGCAATGAAAAAACATGCACAAGATAACACAAGATACATGTGGGAAATCGAAGAAGGGAAAAACCATAGTGAGAAATCTCACAATATATTAATAAGATTATAATTTTTTTTAAGGCTCCCTATCTAGGGAATCACACTTCCCCATGAAGGACTTGCAGGATAAGCTGCACAATATTAGGTCAAGATACAAAGGACTTGTAGGTTGAGGTGCACAACCTTAGGGAAAGATACAAGGACCTACTGAAGAGACTAGCTGTCTAATAGCAAGATACATGGAAATTTGAATATATAACATATGTCAACAATACACTCTATGGACTGAGGAGTTGAAACACATTTGAATTATATTTTCCACAACTTACATTACTTGCTACATTATTCCACACACTCACACAACCATGCAACTTACAACTAACTTTTTCTTTCATTTATATCTTTGAAAAGTAAGCAAAACATCAAATTAGGTCTGCTAGAATAGAAGACAAAAAATGATCACAATAGGTTGACAACAAAACATAATTACAGTGAAAGTGGTCCTATCCAAGAGATAAATAGGACCTAAAACAACTTATTACATCTTCCAATGTGATCCCAAACATCAAACACACTGATGCTCAACATCCCAAGTTGGAAACAAGGAAACGTGTAGAAGAAATGTGTAGCACATTACCAGTTGACCCAAAAACACATCTTCCAACAAAATCTACTCAATGCAATTCTCAATAGGATAGGGAAGGACCCAAAAACATCTCAACACAACATTAATTGTTGGCGTAGACCCCAAAGCATATAGCTCAAGAAAGAGAACAAGCCCAATTAGTTTGAAAACCATAAATTACACAAAAGATCAACTCAAAACAATATGTAATACCAAAATGATCAACCATTGATGTGTAGACCATGTAGAGACTTTCCATGAACATCCAACAACACCTCCATAAACTTCTTCCTCATTTCCATGCCAAAAATAGCTAGCATAATACAAACAGAAACATAACACTTCATCCCAAAAGCATGTAGAAGACACAATCATGAGATGGAACATTGGAAAACTAATTTATGGTAAACTTCATCACATAAAAGAAGAACTGAGCCACTGCAAAAACACTAAAATAATTTCCACCAAGTTGTAGGAACATAAATACCAATGTTATAGAGAAATGTGAAGCATTTTCTAGACCAATCCTAACAAGCAACCAATCTACCAATCCACTACAATTACTAGAGACCTTGACAACACTGGTGACTTGAAAAGATAAGAGTGCAACATCCATAGAACAAAAACATTGAATTCCAGACTATAAGACCATATCTTCAAAGGTGCAAGAATGAAAATCACTCTCCTAAATAGTCTTCAAAGCAACTTCAAGTAGCAAAAACTTCCACCAACATCCGGAGACCAGAACATTCTTGTAGAAACATAAAATCCCTTAGGAACAATAGGAGAGAGCATATAACATACTAAAGAACATCAAAAACATATCCCAAACATTAGCATTACTTCCAATCCTCATCTTAATACTTCTAATCCTTATCTTAATGCATTTGATCCTCATCTTAATGCTTCTAATCCTCATCTCAATATATCATCATGATATCATCTCTACTGACAACTAATGTACTAAATACTACTTTAATTGACATAAAAAAAGGCATGACATCCAACCATGTAATCATTAGCAACATCACTATTAGAACATAATCATAGTATAAAATCAACATACAAATGTAAACACCAATGACAACCCAAACTAAGTATTGACATCAATGACAGCCTTATGTAATATATGTGCAATAATCTCCCCCTTTGGAATTGATGGCAACAAACAACTACTTATTCCCCCCCTTTGACATCAAGGACAAAGGGAAAAGGTATTCATTTAAATCATTAAAATATTCTCTACAACTACACTTCTCCTTCAAACAATTATACATGCTCCCCCTATCACAACAACCAACCAACTACCTACTCCTGAGAGGTAGCTCACATCAATCCAGGAGAAAAGGATATGCTATGAATTTCTCCCCTTGATGGATGCACTATCTATGCATCTAGTTAGAAGGAGAGGAAATGACCCTTAACTTATGTCAAAGATACTCAAAAGTATCATTTGAAAGTTCCTTAGTGAAGATTTTTGCAATCTAATCCTTAGTAGGAACATACTCCAATTTAACTTCTTGTTTTGTAGCCTTATCTCTTAGAAAGTGATACTGGTTATAAATATGTTTGGTCCTTGAATTCATCATAGTCGGATTCTTGGAAATGTTAACTTATTATCAAAAAATATGAGAATCTAGGCTCATCATACACTACCTTTATATCCTTAATAGTTGATTCATCCAAAGAAGTTGGTTGCAACATGATGTTGCAACAATATACTTAGCTTCTGTAGTGGATAATGTTGTGTGGTCTCATAACACGCCCCAAGACTGTACATAAGACTTGGGAACCCAAGTGAAAACTAATGCTTATAGTAGGTGTTGTCTAGTTAAAGAGATCACCAAAAGTTAAAGTCAAAGGAATTTTTTTGGAGTACTTTGTGATTCAAATGTCTTGATTACTAGGAAAATGGAAGCCTTGGTATTACACATGCGACAAAGGAGTGTGCCCAATCCTAGGGTTGTTCAATTCTAGGAATGGTTCATTTGAGTCCGAATCTAAATGTAGGAATAGGACGTTCACTTGATCATTTTGAATGTATGGGAAGTTCCTACATTTTGTTTGATAGGTTTTTTGGTTCCAAGATGGAACCCTGATAGTAAAAAGATGAGACCTAAAAGACATTAAATTGTTGAAGAAGGTTGACATTCGTTGACTTCATCGACAATTCTCCTACCAGTTGTCATATTCCATGTGCCTTGTAATTCATCCCTTGGATTTCCTCTCATGTATTTTTCTTATCTTCCCTATGTGTTGTTCTTATAAAAGGCCTGGAGATGTCTCATTTTAAGTTAAGTTCAAAATTTGTGAATGTTGGAAGAGCCAAAACTTCTTTAAGTTTTGTTCCTTTTTCCTATTTTTTGAATCATTCTAGATTAAAAACTTGTATGCACATAGAAGCTAATTAATATCAAAGCTAATTTGAAAGCTACCAACTAGTATGAAATCTTATATAGTTGGTTGTTTGTTCAGTTGGACAAGATTGTATGCTACACTATTTAAGGGTGCATACAAAACCTACCTGGTGTAAAAATAAACCTGAGCCCTTTCTTTAAAATCTTGCATCATTTTGTGTCTAGCTATGAAGAAATTTGGTGAAGTTGGTTTTATTTTATTTGGTTAATTCTTGGGGCATGCATGGATAATACCTGGGAGAACTTTTACTTTTCAATTATTTTTTATGTTTAATTTTAGAATAGATGTTAAATTTCAAAAAATGTACTAAAAAAGAGATGAATGAATGGAAATTTTATTGTAAATCTTTTGTTTCCATAAAATTGTTGAATCCTTAAAGCTAAATCTACTTAAGTGATAGCAAAGTTGTTTGGAATTCATGAAATTGTTTGATGACTGGACTAAGAATATATTTTATCAATCGTTATGACTCCTTTGAGAACCAGAAGTTTTTCGTTTACCCCTCATGATCAATAGCATTGTCACAATGAACCTTGATGCGAACCTAGTATGGTCAAGACCTGACAAAAATGAGCCTTAGGATTAAGCTGAGTCACCCTAAGATTTAGTTTGTTCAACTTCATTATTTCAAGTAAAGATAGGTTCCTACGATCTATTTGTGAGGATTTATCTACATTGTTGGTGTGCGAGCAAATTGAAGATTTCAAAATTAATGGTGGTTATTTCATTATGTTTTATTTAGATGTATTAATCTTGAAGGTTTCCATGTGTACAATGTTGGCAACACAAGGGAAGACAACTGAGAGGGGGGGTGAATTAGTTGTATCAAAAATTTAAACTTATTCTTGACTTATTAACCTTATTCTCATATCTGATCAATAACAATGAAAGCATTATTCAACAACACATCAGAAACACACATAACACCAAGATTTTTTTACGTGGAAACCCTGTTAGGGGAAAAACCATAGTGGAGGTCAGTCAACGAGATTATACCCTATTAAAGTATAAAGAAATATGAATGGGGAATGCACATGCATTTAGGTGCACTTCACGGCTCCGAAGAGAAGGCAAACTATATCTGACCCGGCAGGTTTTACTACAGGAAGCCTGGCATCTTACAAAGATTTGGATTATAGGCGGAAGTTGAGCTGAGAAAATATGCGCTTCAATGCTTGATTACAATTTTGTTTAAACAAATGAACGCTTCTTCCTCACTCTTCTTTACACTTTTCTTTTTGTCTTGAGACTGATTGAGAGTACATTATTCACACATCTCATACATAAAACTTGCACACAACCCAAATGGAATAGCCATCCACTCATATATATAAACGAAATTGCATGTCGCTACATGTTAGCCTCAACAAAGTGTTAAATGAATACAAACTATTGAGGATTAAAACAATAAATAAGAATTTCAATGCAAATCAATAACCAAGGTCATCACAACGCATGAAGTGAGAGACTGGTGAAATTCTCAAGCATGGTAGCTAAAGAGTACTCATGTGAAGATCCTGTGCTACAACACCCATACAGTAAGAACATGAAAAACGCGAATGCGCGAGAAAATATATCAGTCAGCGAACTGCTGATCAATCTCTTGGGATGTGCAACATAGATAGAGCATGATCTAGAAACATCCACAGAAATCATGAATCACTTCGAAGAAAACTGAAAATAAAAGGCTCTTCATAAAATCACGCAATCGTCATTCGGGGAACCTCCAACCAAAACGCCAGGTGGTAGGCAGAAGTCTATCGCGGCGATCAAATCTTCATGCAAATCAGAAAACGTACCGGATGAAGCTTAGATATGCCAAAGAAGCCCTTTTAGTCCTAACCCGGTCATCAATGATATCTTGAACTAACCAACAAGTGAAGACTTCACTTCACCACCTAACGCAGCTTGTTTATTACAATTTTCTCAATATCCTCAACATATACAACTTCTAAGACATTAATGCCAATAGTGTTGACATCAATGACAACCACATATTAACAAAACAACCACAACATCCAAAAATATCCCCCTTTGGAATTAATGGCAGCACATGATGTGAAAACCATCATGAACACAACTATCTTTAGCACTTACTCCCCCCTAGGTTTTGACTCTTTTCTCCTCAACTCTTTCAAATGAATCTTCTCCCCACATCACTCTTCTCCTTAGAAAATTCACATTTTTTCACATGATTCTTCTCCCCCTTTGAAATCAATGAAAAAGACCTCTTTCTTCCACACAAGCTCTTGACCACATATCTGAACATCTGACTACTCCCCCTGAGTAGCAGCCACCACAACATCAATCTAGATCAAGAGATGACTATGAAATGCATGGACTGATGCAATTCAATGCATCTTAGTTCTAATTAAGAGAGGTAATCACCCCTAGCTTCCCTTTGAGATACTCAAAAGTATCTTTAGGAAACATATTTGTAAAGATGTCTACAATCTATTCCTTAGTAGGAACATACTCCAATCCAACTTCTTTTTCACTCAAAGTGAAACTTGATAGATATATGCTTGGTCTTTGAATGCAACACCTGATTCTTAGAAATGTTAATTGCACTTGAATTATCATAGAATATAGCAACCGGTTCATTATACACAACTATGATATCCTTCAACATCTGCTTCATCCACAATACTTGAGTACAATTATTAGCAACAACAATGTATTCTTCCTCTGCAATAGATAAAGAAATGGCATTCTGCTTCTTACTTAACCATGAAATTAGCTTTTTACCCAAGAGAAATGAACCACCACTAGTACTCTTTCTATCATTCACATCGCCTGGGCAATCAACATCAGTAAAAAAACTCAAAGTAAGATCATCATCTTTAGCATACCAGAACCCAAAATCATTTGTCCCCTTCAAGTATCTAAAAATCCTCTTCATAGCAGTTACATGAGATTCCTTAGGATTATCTTGAAACCTTGCAATAATGCATAGAACATTCATGATATTTTGTCTAGTTTGAGTCAAATAAAGTAATCCACCAATCATCGATCTATATCTAGTTTGATTTGCTTTCAAATAATCGTCATCTTGTGTCAATTTGCATCATGTTACCATAGGTGTACCAACTGGCTTTGAATCTTCCATACCAAACTTCTTTAACAATTATTTCACATACTTGGATTGAGATATGAAGATCCCTTTATCTAGCTATATAATTTTCAATCTCAAAAATAATTTCATCTCACTAATCATAGACATCTCAAACTCATTCTACATATCATCCGCAAACTTCATGCACAAACTATCATCTCCTCCAAAAATGATATCATCAACAAAGACTTTAACAATCAAATCTTTATCATCATCAATCTTGAAATATATATTACTATCAGTAGTACCTTTATTAAGTCTGAGCTTCAACAAATACTTGTCCAATCTGGCATACCATGCTCTTGGAGCTTGCTTAAGTCCATACAACACTTTCTTCAACCGAAAAACTATATCTCCCTGATTAGTCAATTCAAATCCATCAAGTTGCTCAACATACACCTCTTCTTCCAGTTTACCATTTAGAAATGTTGACTTGAAATCCATCAAATAAAATGTATAGTTTTTGTAAGCAGCATAAGCAAGAAATAGTCTCACAGCTTCAATCCTAGCAACGGGGGCAAAAGTTTCTTCAAATTCAATTCCTTCCATCTGAGAATATCCTTTACACACCAATCTTATTTTTTTTCTAACAACTTCACCTTGCTCATTCAACTTGTTTCTAAAGACCCATTTAGTTCCAATTATATTTTTGTCCTTAGGTCTAGGAACAAGAATCCATGTATTATTCTTCTCAATTTGTAGTAGTTCTTCTTTCATTGCTTCCACCCAATGTTCATCTTTGCATGCTTCATTCACACCATTAGGCTCAGTCTTTGAAATCAGATAGTATTCTTTTGCAATTTTCTTTTAGTCTGAACACCTTTGTTCTTATCAACTATAATCTGATCTTCTAAATGATTTAGTCTTACATACCTTGGAGTCTTAGGATGTTCTTGAACTTGTGGCTCTTGTGATCTATCTTCTACACTTTCACTAGTTCCTTCCTGTTGATTTTCTTGATTCACCAGAATGATCTAAACTTGATTTTGAGTCTAAACTTTCTTTCCTATAACTGAACTATTATTAGATCCTCCCGGAATCATATCCATAGTTTTGGATGGTCTAGCTATGTCTTCATCAACCTTGACATTTTCACTTTCAACTACTTTCCTCAATCTCTTGTTATAGCACTGGTAGGCCTTACTCTTAGTTCTAGAATAACCAAGAAATATTCCTTCATCACTCCTAGCATCAAAATTTTCTATATCTTCATCTTTTCTGATATAGCATTTACTCCCAAAGATTTTAAAATATCTAATAGTAGGCTTATGTCCAGACCATAGCTAAAAAGGGGTCTTACCAGTATCACCTTTGACTTGTACCCAATTGAGGATGTAAACATTAGTACTCACAACTTCTCTCCAATAGATATGAGGAACATTTCCTTCCAGCATCATAGTTCTAGTAGCATCTTGAATTGTCTTGTTCTTCCTTTCCACAACTCCATTTTTCTGAGGGGTTCACAGAGTAGATAATTGTCTCTTTATTCCATGCACTTCACAAAAAGAATTAAACTCATGGGAAGTGAATTAACCACCTCTATCTAATCTCAAAAATCTAATATTCAGACTTGTCTCTATCTCAACCATAGCCTTAAAATTCTTGAATTTCTCTAGAGCTTCAAATTTCTCCCTTAAGAAAGTAACCCACATCAATCTAGAGTAATCATCAATATGTAACATGAAGTACTTGTCTCCTTGTAAGCTTCTGACTCTAGCAGGACCACATAGATCAGTATGAACAAGCTCCAACACTTCTTTTGAACAATGTTGTTTGCTCTGAAATGAAATTCTTTTTTTCTTGCCTAATTGATATTCCTTGCATATAGTAATTAGTAGGTTTTACCAACTTAGGAATATCTCTCACTTCCTGAGTAGAACTTATCATGATAATAATTTCAAAGTTTACATGACACATTCTCCTATACCACAACCAAATTTCATCAACTTGAGTAATCAAACAACTTTTCCTAGCAGCATTCAGGTGAAAAATGTTACCTTCTTTTTGTACTTGAAGCAATCACATTTATGGAACTTCCCAATATTCTACATTTTCCATTCTTGAATTAAAGATTGTATCCCTTATCAACCATCTATTCAACACTTAATAGATTATGCTTCAAATCTTCCACATATAAAACATCATCAGTAGTATTCTTACCATCAAGAGAAATGGATCCTCTTCCACATATTACACTAGCTTTGTCATCACCAAATATTACAACACCACCATCATACTTTTCCAAGCTCACAAACTTGCTTTTATCACCTTTCATGTGATGATAGCATCCACTTTCAATCACCCATTCATCTTTTTCTTCAACTCAAGTAGCTAGAGATTTCTCCATATTTTAGCAACTAATAGATTCAGTAGGGTAAGGATCATTTTCCTTGATAGCAATAAATACCCATTCATCTTCACTTGCATTTCCTTTATTAGATTCATCATCTATTACACCTTCATCAACAACATAATAACACTTTCTTTGAAATATAGGCTTGTTAGGTCTTGGCTTAGGGACACTTTTTGGACACCTTGATGCAAAATGACCTATCTTATTGCAAGAAAAATATTTAATAGGTAATTTTCCTTTATACTTACCTTCTCCTCTAGCTTCTCTATTGACAATAAGCACTTCAAGCTCCTCTAGCTTTCTCTCTTTTTATTCAATCTCTCTCATTTCCTCCTCATACTTGAATACCTTTCTAGAAGAACTTTCTCCCAAATCATATCTTTGTTTAACTCTTCTGGAAGTAGTAGCTTTGAATGCAGATTCTATCTTAGGAAGAGCATCACCAAACTCAATTAACTCAAAAGTTGTAAGCTTACCAATCAACATGTCTCTAGTTACAATTTTTATAGGCTGAAGCTCCTCAATAGTAGTAGCTTTGACTTTGTATGCGGAAGGCAAGGATCTGAGCACTTTAGCAACAATCTCTAATTCTTCCAACTATCCACCAGCACATCTAATACCACACACAAGTTCATTCACTCTTTGCATGAAAGTAGTAATGATCTCATCATCACTCATTCTCAACATTTCATATTTCCCTTTCAGACTTTGTAACTTAGCAATCTTCGCATTAGCATCAACTTCATAAAAAGTTTCCAACTTTTTCCAGATCTCATAAGCAGTCTTCAGATCCATAAAATTTGTCATCTCAGAATTAGTCAAAGCACTCAACAATGCTTCCTTAGCCCTAATATTGTACTCAACATCCCTAATCTCAGTAGTAGTAGTAGGACCATTCTGAGGAATAACATACCTATTGCTTGTAATGCTCCAGTAGGGTTCACCAATTATGCATCTTAGATGGCACTCCATTCGAGCCTTCCACATAGAATAATTTATTCCATCAAATCTCGGACTATCCTTCTTGTATGTTGCCATCCCATATCACCTCAAGTTGTTAAAATTCTTTCAAGGAACCTACTCTAATACCAACTATTGGAAACACAAGGGTAGACAACTGAGAGGGGGCTGAATTAGTTGTCTCAGAAATTTAAACTTATTCAACTTATTAACCTTATTCTCATATCTGATCTATAACGATGAAACCATAAATCAACAACACATCAGAAACACACATAACACCAATATTTTTTTACATGGAAACCCTGTTAGGGGAAAAACCATAGTGGAGGTCAGTCCAAAATATTATACCATGTTAAAAGTATAAAGAAATATGAATGGGGAATGCACATGCATTTAGGCGCACTGCCTAGAGCTCACTGCTCAAATACAACAAGGCTTACTACCCATAGGAAGACACACTATATTACAAAATATTTGGATTACATCCACAGGATTTGAACTGAGAAAATAGCATCTGCTAATGCCTAATTACAATTCAAGTTAAGCACATGAATGCTTCTTCACACTCTACTCACTCTTCTTCACACTCTGCTTCTGTCTTCCAATGATTAGGACATTATTGGCACATCTCATACACAAGCACACCTCACACACACCTTCAAATGGAATAAAAAATAACTCATATATATCCGCAACAAGAAATTACATTGCTACATGTTGGCCTCAACAAAATAATAAAATGAATACAAACTGTCGTCCCAAAAAAATAAATAAATTTCAATGCAAATCAACCAAGGTCAGCCACAACATAGTGAAGACCCAAAATAAAATTCTCAAGCACAAACCACCTTCAAAAATTACTCCTTGAAGATCCACAACACGCTACAACACCTTGTCAGCCAAGAACATGAAAAATATGAACACATAAGAGTAAATCTCCAATCGTGACCACAACAATCAATGCAGATGTGCAACACAAATAGATCATGATCTAAAAACATCCACAAGAATCATGAATCACCAGAGAAGCATCTGCAACAACTGAACTAACTAAAAACTCATCATCTTCATTCAAGAACACCAACTGAAACATCAGAATGACTATCAAAACACAACTGCTCATAACTCGATCAAATCTTCATGCAGATCTCTGAAAGTTAACATGGATAAACTATATATACTCGACAAGAAACCCTTTAATCCACAACCACTGATCATCAACGTACTGAACTAACCAACAAAATGAACTTCACTTCACCACTCACAACCTGCAACTTATTTTATTACAATTTTCTCAATATCCTTGTCATATACAATCTAAGACATTAATGCCAATAGTGTTGACATCAATGATAACCACATATCAGCAACACAATCACAACATCCAACATGCAATGCATAAAGGAAAATCAAGCCAGTAAGGTAACACATGTCAGCATTTGGGAATGGAAAAAAAAATATGTGTATTAAGGTGTGGGAAATAAATGTAGAGTATGATCAGAATTAAGTGTCATCATGACAACTCTGATGTATTAATGTGATGTAGCACCATCAAATTGAAATTTCTAGCCAAGTATTTTAGCTGTTGCCATAAAATTAAAATGGAAGGG
>VDFB02047230.1:527895490-527908245 GCA_007258455.2 Sequoia sempervirens | reverse complement strand
GGAGATGGAGGTTGACTCAGATGTGCATGATGTAGCATCGTTAGCAGCGGCACCACCTACAGGGGAGGATCCAGTGGTGGTGTTGAGAGAGACAGTGGAGAGGCTGCAACGGAGCGAGCAACGAGTGCATGAGGCAGGGGCAGAGTGGATTGCAGTAGAGGCAGAGATGGATGAGTGGCGGGTGTGATTTGCTCAAGGTGAGAGAGACTACATGGAGCTAGTTAGGCTTGTAGCAGAGCAGGAGTGGAGATTGGTGGGGGAGAGAGATGAGAGCCGGGATGAGGCTGTGGACCTGCGGGCAGAGGTGGAGAGGTTGCGGGAAGAGGTGCATAGCCAAATGATACAGATGGAGGGATTGGGTTTGGTGGGAGAGGAGGCGGCACAAGAGGCTGGCAGCAGAGAGACAGTGGATACAGAGAGCATGCAGAGAGAGCTAGCTGAGCTCAGGGATAGGGTGCACACAGTGGAGGCAGAGAGAGGTGTGGCATAGGCACAAGTGGAGGTGTTGGAGGCTGGGAGGGATGTGTTATAGGCAGAGGTTCAGGTAGCACAGAGCAAGAGGCAGGTGGCTGAGGCAGAGGCACAGTCACTGCACAGAGAGAGAGATACAGCGACAGCACAGGCATCTAGCCTGCGACGAGAGTGGGATTCGGCTGACCTGAGATTGCAGGCCCTGCAGAGGGACAAAGATGCAGCGGTGGTGAGGAGACAAGCTGCACAAAGGGAGAGGGATGCTGCAGAGTCGCGGATGTAGACATTACAAGGCGAGAGGGATATAGCACGGGCTCAGTTACAGAGGGGGCTGGTTGAGGGGGGAGGTCCAGGGACAGATGTGCAAGAGTTGCACACGCAGTTACAGGCGATGCAGGCCGAGAGGGATAGAGGTGCAGAGCAGATACAACAGTTGATACTAGCTCAGGAGGCCTGGGCACGAGAGCGGCGGGCGATCAGCGCAGATCAAGATCGGTATAGGCATGAGCAGAATGTCACGAGACTGATAGCTAGGCAAAGGGATGAGTTTATGTAGCAGGCTAGCTATTAGAGAGGGGTATATGAGCAGGTTGTTCCAGATCCAGCGTAGTGCATAGCGCGCTACGTCAGTTAGGCTCCACAGCCACCAGGGCCATCCTAGTCATTAGGGACACGCACCAGGGGTTTCAGCGACTACCGGCAGACACCGTCTCCATACGGAAGTTACCAGGGTACACCCACCCGTGAGTACCAGGGGACACCGACCCATGAGTAGAGGTCAGATGTGGGCAGCTCACAGTAGAGCAGGTAGATGCATGACATTGGTTATTTTTGGCAGATACCAGATGGATGGTTTGTTGGTGTCGCCAGAGGGCAGAGGTGATCCACATCTCTAGATTTTGTATCTTATTA
The DNA here is from genome assembly GCA_007258455.2 of Sequoia sempervirens. Lineage (NCBI taxonomy): Eukaryota > Viridiplantae > Streptophyta > Pinopsida > Cupressales > Cupressaceae > Sequoia > Sequoia sempervirens. Next base: position 527,906,862 of record VDFB02047230.1, on the reverse strand, counting down.
GGTGATATATGATGGAGATGTATTGTATTATGACATGATGTTTATTATTTTGATTATGCGATGGCCTCTATTGACATCCTTTATGCGGCTATATGAGATGATTCATGATGTGGTTCCATATACATATATATATACACATGTTTATATGGATGATTTATGTTTTATGCTTTATGTTTTATGGATGGATGATTCATGATGTATGGATGCACATGTGAATGGATGATTTATGCATGTTTATATGATCTATGTTGTATGATTCATGGATGCTCATGTGGATGGACGATTTATGCATGTTTATATTATTTATGATGCATGATTTATGGATGTACGTGTTTATATGATTTATGATGTATGATTTATGGATGCACATCTTTATATGATTTATGATGTATGATTTATGGATGCATGTCTTTATATGATTTATGATGTATGATTTATGGATGCACATGTGGATGGACGATTTATGCAGGTTTATATGATGTATGATGTATGATTTATGGATGCAAAAAGGTAAATGCTTACAATGCACCTAAATGTCAATAAAGACCATTATGAGAATGCAGATAGGCGATAGGCGGATGGAAGATTGCATTTGTCAAAAACAATCGTTAATATCCTGAGAGGAAGAGGACCCAAGAGGAACAAAGAACGAGAGTACTTGCACAACTGAAATCACAAGCGGTGGTTATGATGGAAATGAAGGGTGCATGCAAAGTGGTGGAAATGCAGTGAAAATGAGATTTTTCCATCTTTGGAGCATTGATTTTTACTATAACGTAGGGTACCAAGCACCTTGATATAGAAGACCAAGGTGAGCGAGTACTCTACGCATGAAACAAACACAACAAACAATAAAGTTATCTCAACACCCCGAGGTCACGATGACCTCAGTCGGGCCTGGTATTGTAATAACCACAAACACACAAAGTTGTCCCAGCGTAACACAAGATCTTGGAGATCTTGGTGGGTCTTACGAGGGATAACTTGAGAAGACAGCAGACAAAACAAAAGATCAAGGTATGCCCCCATTTCAGCAGGTCAAAGCATGCCATGGTATGATGGACCAAGGTGACCTTAACAAGTGATGGGAAGGAACCTAAAATGATAAACAAAATTTGAAAGCATCAAAAGATCATAATCAAGACAATAGGTCCTTTGCCATAGGATCAAGGTGATGGATGTGATTGGTGAGGTCTTCTAGGAAGGATTCATCCTATTGAGACCAAAGATGGATGCGAAATAGGATGACCCAGTTGACGTGGGATGTTACCGAGGGACAAGATCTTGTAAAACAAGGGAATTTTGTTTGTTAAGAACCAGTTAGATGTGGGCATAACTTGATAACGAAGCATGAAAGACCGACATAACCTACAGACCTAAGGGCTCGGGGGCCGATCATAGATTAGCCTTGCCTACGTGAAAGCGCAGAGCCCTCGTAGTTCCAGAAAAGACCATGGATAAAGCGAAGAGAAGACCAATGGTAACTGATGATGATGGACAAATGCCCTGAGGGCGAATCAAATGATCAACCTTGCCTACATGACAGTGCAGGGGCAACGTAGTTCGACTAACGAACTCGACAGGATGGGACCTAGGTGAAGACCGACACGATGGATGATCCTACCTGGGGACACGAGCGTGAATGATGGAAGCTCAGAGTGGGATACCAAAAAGCTCAGGAATGGGGGATAGACTAGGTGGGTCGTCCAATGCTCAATCAATATTTACCAAGCGACCTGGGATGAGATGGGTGAGGGCAATAGTGCAGAAGTCGGCATAAAGTAACTAGGATGTCAGGTAGATAATGATTAAGCCCTCTATGGATGACACTTGTTACCAGGTTTTCACCACCCATACTTGTCCAAGGCGCCACAAAAAGGTGGTTTTCACCATAGGACGGATTTATTTCTCTTGACTATTTTCAGATTTTTTTATTTTTTTATTTTTATTTATTTTTTGACTTTTTGATTTTTTTTAATTTTTGACCAGGTGGGGTAACCGAGCATATTTAGGTGTAGAAATTCTTGAGATGCATGATGTTGATAGGCTCGTCAAGGGGTTCTCCTTCAAGAGTAGTCAACCTGTATGCCCCAGATCCATATTTAGCAGCGATGATATAAGGCCCCAACCAATTTGCCTCAAATTTTCCTTTCTTGTCTCGGTCTTGCTGAGTACATTGGTTCTCTTTAAGGACAAGCTCGCCCACCTGGAATTGGCGAGGATGAACCTTCTTGTTGTAGCTACGCTTGAGGTGATTCTGATATGCGTGCAGATGGTCGTAGGCCTTTATTCTTCATTCGTCTAGTAACTCTAGCTGTGCAAGTTGTGCAACACGAGCATCCTCTTCGCTGATAAGGTTCTTAAGAGAGATTCTCAATGATGGAAGTTCAACCTCGATTGGTAAGACGACTTCAACACCAAACACCAAAGAGTAGGGGGTGGCACCTGTCGGGGTGCAGATGGATGTGCGATATGCCCAGAGGGCAGGATGAATGTGGAGGTGCCAATCTCATCCAGTGTTATTGACAACCTTTTTGAGGATACGGATGAGGGTTTTGTTGGTCGCTTCCGCCTAACCATTACCCTGAGGGTAATACGGCGTTGACCAACGGTGCTGAATATGATAAGGTATCACAGAGGTGTTTCATGGCTTGGTTTTTGAATGGTTTTCCATTGTCGGAAATGATGGTGGACGGGATACCATATCTGCAGAGAATATGGTAAAGGATGAATTTGGAAATCTGAGTATGGGTGATTTGTGAAAGGGGCATTGCCTCTACCCACTTGGTGAAATACTCAGTGGCGTTAATTATGAAGGTATGGCCGTCAGATGATGGTGGGTGGATCTTGCCAATCAAGTCGAAACCCCATTGAGAAAATGACCATGGTGCCAGGAGGGGCTGAAGGTCTTGCGCTAGGGCATGGATTAAATCTGCATGTAGCTGGCATGGAAGACACTTTTTCACAAACTCGCAAGCATCATGTTCCAATGTAGGCCAATAATATCTAGCTTGTAAGATCCTCTTGGCCAGAGCCATACCATTTGAATGTGCTCCAAAAACACTGCCATGTACCTCCGTTAGTGTAGCATGGGCTTTGGTCTCATTCAGACATCTGAGGAGGATTCCATCATACCCGTGACGATAAAGCATATCACCGACAATGATGTATCGAAAAGAGTGATGAATGAAGGATTTGTGTTGGTTACGGGTAAGGTCTGGGGGTATAATGTTATCATAGAGGTAGGTACAGATGTCTTAGTACCATGGGGAGGTGGGACCCACAATTTCGCACACCATGTCGGTCTCAGGGATATCATATGTGGGGATTAAAAGTTGTTCCACAAGAAACTCACACTCTGTTTGGTCCTTGGGCATGTCTAGGAGGGAGCCAATAGTGGCCATCGCATCAGCTGCTTTGTTTCGTACCCTGGGAATCTGTTCAAATTGTATAGATGTGAAAAATTTCTTGAAATCATCCACCATGTGCTTGTAGGGTAACAACTTATCATCCTTGGTCAGAAACTCATCATTAACTTGCCTAATGACTAGCAAGGAATCACCAAAGACTTTCAACTGAGTTATGTGCCACTGTTTCACAATTTTGAGGCCAGTGAGGAGAGCTTCGTATTCTACCATATTGTTGGTACAAGGGAATGCTATCCTGAATAATTTGGGAATGTAGTCACCCTGAGGGGTAACTAATAGAATTCCTGCCCCCGATCCATTGTGTATATGATCCATCAAAATACAGTGTCCACGTGGGGGTTTCCTCAACTGAGAAGACTTCCTCGTCAGGGAATTCTGTGACCAATGGATAAGTATCAACTAAAGGGACTTCTACCAACTGATCTGCAATGATTTGTCCTTTGATAGCCTTGCGGTCCACGTATTCTATGTCAAATTCACTGAGGAGCATGACCCACTTAGCCATACGGCCAGTCAGAGTGGCTCTAGATAACAGATACTTCAATGGATCGATCTTGGTGATTAGTTTTACTGGATGGCTAAGCATGTAATGTCGAAGCTTTTGTGTGCTGAAGACAAGTGCTAGGCAGGCCTTTTCTATGGGGGAGTAGTTTAACTTGTAGCTAACCAATGTCTGGCTAATGTAGTAGATTGCCCTCTCTTTCGATGACTCATCATGTTGTGCCAACAATGCCCCCAGGGTGACTGAAGTGGCGGAGATGTAGAGCAAGAGGGGTTTGCCAGGAATAGGTGGCATCAATATTGGTGGATGGGCTAAATATTCCTTAATTTTATCGAACCCCATCTGACACTGTTGGTTCCATCGGAAGGTGGAATCTTTTTTCAGAAGATGAGTGAATGGCTGACACTTGTCTGCCAGCTGGGCTATGAACCGACGGATGGACTGCATTTTTCCCTGAAGGCTTCTTAACTGTTTGATATTGCGTGGAGGGGGCATGTCTAGGATATCTTTTACCTTAGCGGGATCAACCTCAATGCCCCTGCGAGAGACTATGAAACCCAACAACTTTCCGGAAGTGACCCCAAAGACACACTTTTTTGGATTTAGTCACAACTTGTAGTGCTCTAACCGCTCAAATATCTTTTTCAGGATGGCAGGATGTTCTACTCGTGTTCTGGATTTTCCTAATAGGTCGTCGACATAGTCCCTCATGATGATGTGTATGAGGTCATGGAAGATGACCGTCATTGCCCTCTGATATGTCACCCCTGCATTTTTGAGACCAAAGGGCATAACATTGTAGTAGAAAGTGCCCCAAGGAGTTGTGAAGGCGGTTTTGTGTTGGTCCTCAGGTGCGATTCGGATCTGGTTATACTCGGAGAAGCCATCCATAAGGGACAACATCTCATGTCCTGCTGTTAGGTCAACCAACATGTTAATATTGGGCAGGGGGAAGTCATCTTTTGGGCAGGCTTTGTTGAGATCCCTGAAGTCCGTGCAGACCCGAATGTCACCATTTGGTTTAGCAACCGACACTATGTTGGAGATCCATTCAGAGTAGTCAATTGGTCTGATAAATCCTGCCTCTATTAACTTCTCCAATTCCTTCTTGACTAACAACGCGACTTGTGGATGCATTTTGCAAAGTTTTTGCTTGACAGGCTTAGCGTCTGGGCGGATGTCTAGGTGATGAACCACTAAGGCGTGATCTAAGCCTGGCATGTCTGAGTATGACCAAGCAAAGTTAACAATTCCCTCTTGGAGTAGCTGCACGATGACTGGGTACTCTTGCTCCAAGAGTGACTTGGCTACATAGGTGACCTTAGGACTTTCAGCAGTCCCCAGATTGACTTCTTGAGTCTCTTCAATCAGAATAGGTGATCGGGTAGATAAGTGAGTTCCCATAAGGGGAAGATGAACATCTCCATCTTCTAGTGCCTCTTCGAGGTTTTTGCCATCAGATGCATCCTTTATTTTTACTTTTTCAAAGTCACGAAGTGCCTCAGGGAGGTTTTCACTAGATGACCGTTTGTTATTTTTCTTATTCTTACTTTTGCGACTGGAGTGTTCATCCTCCCCCAATCCCATAAGGTTGACATATGTATCCGCATAAATACTGACAGGTGTGCTAGTACGTAGGTCCCAATCGATAAGCTCAGGATGGCGAAGGTATAGGCTAATAGTGCAGATGGATAGGCATTCAAACATGGAAGATAGGTCGCCGTGATTGACGTCATCGTACGAACGTATGATGGATTCTTCCTCGGGTATGTCTTCCAATGAGCCGTTGTCCACAACTACACTATTGGAAGCATTAGACGATGTTTCGGGGCCCTTTTGCTTTCTGTCATACCCAATGCCCAAATTTTTTGGTAGCAGAGACGTATCAATGGGTTGTAACCGCCCTTGTTCTTGCTTTCCTAGGCCTCTACCTTGATATTTATCCTTTTCCACGAACTTTGTCGGCCAGGGGTACTTTTCTTGGAAGTATTCCTTGAGAGGAGTTTTTGGCTGAGGCTCTTCTCGGTAAACCCATTGGCTTATGTCTTCTTCTGGCACATCTGTCTTGATACTTGGGGATACGAAAGTGGTGGTAGGGATATTTTTTCCATGGAAGGTGACAGTCTTGTCTTCCTTTGGGGTAGCATGGGAAGCTTGACCATACTCATGTGGCGATGGTGGCATGGTCGCTACATTAAGAGCAGTATGCATTTCATACTCACCACACCCTTTGTCAATGATCTGGACTTTTGTGACTGTAGGATCAGTGGAGGATGGAGTGGTTATTATGGTGGATGGTGGATTAATGGGTGATGACTGAGATGCCCCCATTTCAACCCCAGGACAATAATGTAAATGGGGAAATGATGCCTCTAGAGCGCGGCAATATTCGAATGGTTGGGGGTCGGCATAGATGGTGATCTCTTGTCCGTTGACTGGGAATTTGAGGCACTGATGATAGGTGGAGGGCACGAATTGCATAGCATGGAGCCATGGACAGCTGAGAAGGAGATTATATGGTAAGTCCAGATCAAGGACATGGCAGGTAATGTACTGAACTACTGGTCCCACTTGTATAGGAAGATTGATGATCCCTTCTAAATTTCTTTCTGCATTGTCATAAGCCTTGATTGTAATAATCTGGTTGCTTAAGTCTACTTGGGTATACCCCACCTGTTTTATGAATTTTAGAGTGCACAAGTTGAGGGCGGATCCATTATCTACCAAGACTCTTTTTATTTTATGCCAGGCAACCACAACTTCAATATGCAAGGGGCGATTGTGATTGGCATCAATGATGGGAATATCATTTTGGCTGAAGTGTAGTTGGTGAGATGAGGCTAGGTGTCCTACCAAGGCTTGGAACTATGTAGAGTCCATATTATTAGGTACATGGGTTTCTTGTAGGGCTCTATTGAGGATTTCCTGATACACGGGGGAAGACTTGAGTAAATCCAAGATGGAGATATGTGCAGGGGTCTTTCCTAAGTGATCAATGATATTGTACTGGGAGGTTACAGGAATCAGTTGGACGGGTGCAGAGGCTGCAGGAACGGTGATGCGGGCTCGTTGTGTGGTCACATCGCATTGAGGGTCTTTAGCTTTGACGTGTATCATGGATACACGAGGTTCTACCTGCTCAATGTAATGAATAACACCATCGTAATTGAGGGGTACATTCTTATAGCTCACGTTATTTGTGTTGTTGTTTTGAGGATTGCTGTTGGAAGTGCTTGGGCCTTGGTTATGGTTTGGGAAGGCGTTTTGATAGATTTGCAATTGAGCATTGGACAACAGAGCTTGACTAGGGTCAACCTTGATGTCACCTCGATCTATGAGATCTTGGACGTAGTTTTTCAGACCTTGACACTTATTCAAAGAGTGTCCTTTGATTTTATGGAACTCACAATATTCATTTTCCCTAAACCATGCGGGCTTAGGTTTGGATTCGTCGAGTGGTTTGGTGATAGGGTACATGATCGGATAGCTGATCTACAACAGTTTGTTGAAGACGACACTCAAGGGTTCTCCTAGTTGAGAATACTGGCGTTTAGTGTTCCCTTGGTTATTTTGATTGGACTATTGGGGAGGACGGGGTGTCCCTTATGGTATGGATATGGCATTAGGTATGGATTGTTGTTGTTTCTGGGACGTGTTGGCCACGTGGACATGTTTAGTGTCAGTGACACCATCATATACTGCATTTTTGTTCTTGTTCCAAAAATGTGGCTTGACCTTGAATGTCCTTTCCCTATCTTGATTATATATTTTGGCGTGCCCCTTGGCAACAAGGGCACGCTCAAGGATGGGTCCCTTCTCTACTACCTCCGCGAAAGTGGTGACACAATGTAATCAGAAGTTATGAGCCATGTCAGGATGGGAGTTCTCCACGAAGAGGGTGACCATGTCCTTTTCTTTCAAAGGGGTTTTTATTCGGCTTGCTAGGGCACGCCACCTCTGGAGGTAACTAGTAAAAGTTTCTCCTTCCCATTGTTTCTCTTTGAGGAGATCCAAGGTATCAGTATCCTTCTCCAAATTAAAGGATAAGTAGGAGACAAACTTCTCTGACAAGTCTGCAAAAGATTTTATAGACCCCTTTTCAAGAGTCATGAACCACCCTAGGGCATTGCTTGCTAGACTCTGGGGGAACAGGCACAAGAGGTAGTTGTCATTGTGGATAACTTCTTGACATTCGGAGTAGAACTCTTGTAAGTGAGCCTTAGGATCTTTGTTCCCCTTATATTTTTTAAACTTTGGCATCTCAAAATGTTTAGGGAAGGGAATCAATGAGATGGAGGGATCATACGGATATGGGCATATATCTTCAAACTTGAATGATTGTTTGTTAGTCCTTGCCTGGAGATCCTTTAGTGCGGCTTTGATTTCTAGTATGTCCGCATTGGCCGATGTGTTGGATGGATATTGATGGTAGGATGATTGTGGATTCTGAGATGATGTTTGGAGATGGGCATATGGATGAGGATATGGCATCCCCTGTTGATATGCCAAGGGACCTTGTTGATAAAGAGGTTGCTGTTGCAAGGCGAGATATGAATTGGTTAGGTAGTTATGGGTGGCGTATTGTTGGGAAGTAGGGAGGAGATGTTGTTGATTAGCTTGCAGATATTGGGGGTGTTGATATGATTGTTGTGATGCCACATAGGAGGGTTGTTGTTGATATTGTTGCTGGTTATAATAGTTGTAAGGATTGGGTGGTTGTTGATGCACAGTTGGCGGCTGTGGTGGGCGAGATGGGATTTTTTTTGCTGGTTGCACTTGCGGGTGTAAAATGGATGCAAGGAATGGAGATATGGTCGAGGCTGAAGGATGAGGTTGATTTCCTTGTGGTTGATGTTGTGATGGTTGTGTTGAAAATAGGGGATTGACCAATGGTTGTTGTTGAGGTGGAGGTGCGATTGAGATGTTGTGCGAGGCAGGTTGTTGAACACTAGTGGGAGCATAGGCTTGGGGAAGTTGTTGAGTTATGAATGACGATGAAGGAGGGATGTTGGATTGGGACGGTTGTGGGGATATGAATGACGATGGTGGGGGATTGTTAGATTGGGGCGTTTGTTGGGGTATGAATGACGATGGTGGAGGATTGTTAGATTGGGGCAGTTGTTGGGGTATGATGACGAGGGTGGAGGATTATTAGCCCCAGGAGGTGGGGGCAAGGTGGCGAAAGGGTTGCCCCCAGTGTTGACAGGAGGCGGGTTTGAGGGGAGTGGTGCCAATAGCATTAATGGTTGCGGTTGCCGGATGTTTTGCGGCACGCCATAGGCAAAAGGATCATTGGGGTCAATGGTTTGGGGTGTTTCCGTGACCGAGATGGTGGGATGTGTGGGATTTCCAACATGATATAAGACATCGTTGTCGAATTCAGGTTGGTGCCAACCTTCTACAGAAGGAACATTGGGGACATACGAGCTACTGGGGATGTCATGTGAACCTTGGGGTTCATTAGATGTAGAGGTGCCATACTTGGATAAGTCGACACCTAACGACATCTTGACACCTTTGTCAATCAAGTGAGCTAAGATTTTGTCCCCATGTCTTTCGAGAAGGCGTTCTGTCATTTGTGCATTAACAGGGTTGTTGAAGTGTTCCTCGAATGTGAGCTCAGGTTGATCAGCCATGTTTTCCTCCCTAGGTGGTGATGTGTTTTGACCATCCACGATGGATTGTGATGAGGTACCATTGTGGGGATCGTGAGGGATGTTCATCATGTTATTGGGATCTTGAGGATTGTTTGATTGGGCATTCAGAGCTTGTTGGTCAGCCATTTTCTTTGCCTGTGATCGGGTCTGAACGAGCATGCAAGATGATCCGATAGATCAAGATATTAGAAAAACCTTGATGATGAAAGATTGATTCAATTTAATGGGAGATTATTTGATGATGATTGGTTAGGCCGACATGGATTGGTTTGATGGGATCAGATTGGATTGATTGGTAGATGCTGGATTAATCTAGATTTCGGGTTTTGATCTGAATAGGTTTGATCATGTGGGGATTGGATCGATCTAATGATTAGGATTGATGTGATGATAAGTAAGATGAAGACCGAGATCCACAATCGAGTTTAAGAAGGATCCTTGATAACGCTAGGTATTGATTAAAAGGTGGATGTATGATAATGACACCAACTTGAGATAGAAGCGGATTGATTGGGTCGAAAAGGATAACTGACTGAAGATGGATAGCGATCCTAAGCCAGTTACGATGATTGTGATTAGGGATGAATACCTAGGTCAACTTGGATGACAACTCCAACGGGGTTTATATGGAATAACGAAGATCGAAGATGGAAGCAGGTTTAGGATGGATGGGGAGCGTCTCAAGATAGATGAATGGCTCTCGAAACAAGCAAAAGAGTATTCAGGATAAATGACTCTTAGAACGAAGGGATTGGGACTTAGAACGGATGTTCAGATGTTTGTTTTGGATGCTGAATGGTCGTATCGATGTTCAAAATAGAGGGACAATGAATGCCAAGTGATGATATAGGCTAGTCAAAGGACAGGTCTGCCACTGCACAAGGACAGATCCACCACTGCATAGGGACAAGTCTGCCACAGCATAGGGACAGGTCCACCACAGCACAAAGATAGGTCTTCCACAACACAAGGACAGGTCCGCCATAGGGTTAGGACAGGTCTGCCACTGCATAAGGACAGGTCCACCACTGCACTAGGATAGATCCACCACTGCAGAAGGATAGGTCTGCCACAACACAAGGACAGATCTGCCACAGGGTTGGGACAGGTCCGCCACAGCATAGGGACAGGTCTGCCAAAGGATAAGTTTAAGTTGGATGTTTTGGATGGATGGGTAAGGCAAAGGACCCAAAATATGGCAATCATAAAAGACTTGGCCAAACTGATAATTATTGGTTTTTGTACGAGAAAGACAATTCAAACAGAATAACCCTAAGATTAGTAGAAACGGGTATGGTCAACAAAGTCTTCTACTCTAGGATGCACATGGTTTCTAAGGAGTCCTCGACATACACCCAGTACGTGAGTCCTAAATCGTGAACACTAACCCATTACAAGCATGATTCGGGAACCTTAGTGAGTTACTAAAGGCTCGGACCAACTCTTCACATCATCCTGACACTTTGCCAATTACAATGTGGTTGGATTGAGGTACAACTTTTGCTCTCCCACCTTTATATACCCCACCGGTACGCGTGGTTGGAATCGTCCCTTGGGGTGATGAAATCCCCAAGCAGGTCCCACTAAGAAAGTGAAAAATGGTGACTCAAAAGGACTTGGAAAGCTACGATTTCTTGTCACCCAGGATCGCCAAATGGCGCAAGGGGATTGGACACGAAAAATAGCCTTCCCAAACACGCCAAACAAGGTTTATGGACACCCTTTTAATTAAACTATGTTCTTATTTTACCAAAAGACAATCATAAAAAAAACTTGAAATTTTTA
>VDFB02047230.1:527852604-527895390 GCA_007258455.2 Sequoia sempervirens | reverse complement strand
ATATGCATATATATGTATATATATGTACATATATATATACGTGTATATATGTATATATGTATATACATATATATACATATATATACATATATATACCTCAAAAAATTGTATCCAAACTTTGTACCTTAATTCAAAATTCAATTTACATCTTGAGATAGGTCGGCATGAACCTAATATAAATCCCACATAAGATAAAATCACTTTCCTTTCCTCCACAAAATATCAAACATGTTAGGTCAACCCAAAAATAGACCTAAACACAAAATCTTCATGTGTATATGGAATTCGCCATACGTGCAACCTCAAAGCTTGACCTTCCTTCAAAATCCCATTTGAACCAACATCTATTAGCTTCTCTCCATCATCACAAAACAAAATAATTATCTGTGAAGAAATGTGGAATCTCCCACACTTTTACAAAAAGTAATTGTGATCTACAAGGTTGAGTCATTGTCATTCATATCTTTAGGTAAACTTCACAGAATGTCAAAAAATCTTCAATATAGCTGCATCTAATGAACTCAAAATTGTAGTTAGAACTGTAAAAGGTTATACCCACTTGTGATGGACTGTGAACCTAAAAACTGACGCAGTGAACCACAAAACTATAAAAGGAAATATTTAGCCAATTTCCTGATAATTTCCATACTTTTTCGACCAACTTGCATTGTACATATGTCACCAAAAATACTTCCAAACTATGCTAGGATGATCATAACAATGTTGACATCAATTACATCACTAGATCATGCAATAGATATACACTTCATGATCATGTTGCCAAATTGCATCATCATTGACAGACTTCCAACTTCTAATAGTTTTGATAGACCAAAAAGAAGAAAGGGGTGTTAGTTTTAAGATCAAAAATTAAATAAGCAAATTTTAATTCAATTTCAAACAAATAGACATAGCATATACCCTAGGAAAACCCTCCAACTTGAGGAAGAAAAACCAAACAACAATATATCACTTATATATGGAATAAGAATCAACAATTCTCTTTACAATGAGGCCAATCACAAGGCCAAATACCAGCACCAAACTTGATGCAATCTCAGATAATAATATTGCTCTTCCTTGATAATGAATTCAACCTTCTTGAATACTTCAATCTACACTTAAATAAACTCCCACACCTATAATATCAAACTATGAATGTATGTAATAATCATGAAAGAGAATCTTGAGTCTCCTTATATACAAATCAAAGGGGGAGTCTTCTAACCATCATGTCTCTTCTAGATATCATGTTAGCCTTCTATTATGAAGAGATGTGACTCATGAAGGGTGGAAAATACTATGAGGTAGGCCTCATATAAATTTTATTATCAATAAATAAATATTATTTATTCCAAGTGAAGCGCCTCTTCACTCATGATGCCTTCAATAAATTAAATAGTCATTTTAGGCTACATTTAATTTATGCTTTGTAACAAGGTCAAGGCTGGGAGTAAGAATCCCGACACTGCTCAACATCAACACCCCCTCTCAGCTAGAGAGGAATACTTCCAGCTATCCAATGTCATGGAGTCTCTCAACATGACACCCACAATGGCTACACCCATATGTGGAAATAGTTCATCACGGAGTCACTCAACGTGATATTGTCCATCATGGCTACTCCCATGTATGGAAGGAGCATGTGCAAAATTTCCCATCATGGAGTCACTCAACATGATGTCATCATCTCACCATGATGTCCACCATGGCTACTCCTAGAGGGTCGATAAACACAAGTACAAGGAAATCATCATATAGTCTCTCAATGTGATGTTGTCATGGAGTCACTCGACATGAAATCCACCATGGCTACTCCCAGAGGGTGAAAACAAGGGTTTCACCTCAAATTACTCTCATAGAGAAAGAGACATTAATAAGGGATTACACCTAAAATTTATCTCACAGAGAAAGATGCATTAAACAAGGGCTTTCACCTCAAATTTCTCTCATAGAGAAAAATGCATTAAAGAAAATCACAAAAGATTATTGATGTTGAGTCTCCCTCTTAGCTAGGGCTTCATTCTCCACAATTCCAAGCTTGTCTCAAAAGTGTACAAACTTTACTCTAGAGAGAGGCTTGGTGAGAATATCAGTCGTCTGCTCATCAGTGCTAATGTAGCTCAAGAAAGAGACATTAATAAGGGATTACACCTAAAATTTATCTCACAGAGAAAGATGCATTAAACAAGGGCTTTCACCTCAAATTTCTCTCATAGAGAAAAATGCATTAAAGAAAATCACAAAAGATTATTGATGTTGAGTCTCCCTCTTAGCTAGGGCTTCATTCTCCACAATTCCAAGCTTGTCTCAAAAGTGTACAAACTTTACTCTAGAGAGAGGCTTGGTGAGAATATCAGTCGTCTGCTCATCAGTGCTAATGTAGCTCAACTGGATAGCTTTCCTCAATACCATATCTTTGATTTAGTGGTATTTGACCTCATCATATTTTGTTCTATCATGAAACACTGGGTTGACAGAAAGCTTCACACATCTTTGATTATCACAATGAATGACAGTCGGCTCCAATGATTTTCCAAAAAATCCTGCAAGGAGCTTCCAAAGCCACACTATTTCTTGGTCTACTACACATGTTGCAATATACTCAGCCTCTGCAGTGCTTAGTGCCATTGAAGACTGCTTCCTGCTACACCAAGAAATCATCACAGATCCCAAACTAAAGTAACAACCAAAGGTTCTATTTTGATCAGCTACACTCCCTTCCTAATCAGAATCAGAATATCCTTGTAACTGTAGATCTACACTGGAAGTATATCTCAAGCCATATCCAACTGTGCCACACAAGTATCTCAGGATATGCTTCACTGCAACTAGGTGTATTTTCCTTGGTTCACACATGAACTGACTAAGTGCACTCACTACATAGAAAATATCTGGACTAGTATTGACTAGATACATCAACGATCCAATTAACTTCCTATACATAGTAGGATCCACGAGATTTGAACTAGCTGCAAATTCATTTAGCTTCTTCAAATTGGTTTCCATCGGTGTAGACATGGATTTTCAATCCATCATACCAAATCTCTTCAAGATCTCTATTGGATACTTCCCTTGACTGAGAATGATCTCATTAGGCCTTTTCCATACTTCTAAAACAAGGAAGTAATGCATGTATCTAAGATCCTTCATCTCAAATTCAGAAGCTAACTCCTTCTTTCATTTGATAAGGAGATGTTCTTCTCCTGTAAGAAATAGATCATCAACATAAAGAACCAAGATCAATTCCTCACCATCAATTACCTTGAAGTTTAGGTTTGAATCAACATCATTCTTGGAGAAACCCAAGCTCATCAGGTAATGATCAATTCTCTCATACCAAGCACGAGGAGCCTGCTTAAGGCCATACAAAGCCTTCTTCAATCTACAAACATGAGACTCCTTCCCATGAATTTCAAATCTATCAGGTTGCTCAATGTATACCTATTCTTCAATTACACCATTAAGGAAGGTTGTCTTCATGTCCATCTGATGTAACTTCCATCCTTTAGCTGTTGCAATAGTAATGATAGTCCTGATGGATGTATAACGAGAAACTAGAGAAAAATTTTCCTCATAGTCTATTCCCTCTTTCTAAGAGAATCCTCTAGCCACAAACCTAGCCTTGTACTTCTCAATGCTTCCATCAACTGCATGCTTGATCTCAAAAAGCCACTTAGAAGATATAAAAAATTTCCCTTCTACTCTAGGTACAATGTCCCAAACATTGTTCTTTGATGATAAAATGATATTATTAGCCATAACATCTTTCCATACTTGCTGACTTGAAGCTTCCTCAACATTGGAGGGCTTGGATTCAATAATTGGACTCATTAATGCAACATAGCTTGGAAACTTCTATGGTCTTTTTCTTTCTTTGAATGTTCCTTTAGGAGTTTCAAACTTTTCTGCCTCTTGCATTGTTTTCCTAGCCCATAGAGGTCTCTTTCAACCAATAACAATGTATCTAGGCCCATCAGTTGGTTCCAAAGGCTCAACTGGATCACCATCTTCTTTTGGTTTAGTAGACTCCCTCTAAATCTCAAGAGTATGGTCAACTTCCATGTCTCGAGGAGTCTCTTGGTCTTCATTATCTATCTCCATCTAAGAGCCTTTAGATCTCTTGAATGCAACATCCTCTTCAAATGTAACATCCTTGTTGATATCTATCAGTTTCTGACCTAGAATGTAAATCTTGTAGGCTTTTGAAGACTCATTGTAGCCCACAAATATTCCCTTCTTGCTAGATGGTTCCAATTTAGTCCTTTTATCTTTAGGCACATTAACATACATAGGACAACCAAAGATTCTCAAATGACTGACTTTAGGCATCACACTTGTGAAAGCTTCTTTAGGAGTCATGTTCTCCAAAATACGATGAGGGATCCGATTCTAAACATACACTGAAGTTCTAGAAGCTTCTTCCCAAAGGAAGGTTTGCAAGTCTTGATCATGGATCATAGATTTAACTACCTCAACAATGGATTTTTTCTTCCTTTCTAGAACACCGTTTTGATGTGGATTGTAAGGGACACAAAATTCCCTCTTAATCCTTGCCTCGATACAAAAGATATGGAAGCCTCCAAAAATGTATTCTCCTCCATTTTCAGATCTCAGAACTTTGATCCTCTTCCCGAACAAGTTCTCTACTTGAGCCTTAAATTCTTTGAATTTCTCAAGTACCTCTTCTGATTCTTTAGTCTTTAAGAAATAAATCCAAGTCTTTCTAGAGTAGTCATCAATGAAAATTATATAATACCAAAAACCACTCAAAGAAGCAACAAACATTGGACCACACAAATCAGAATGAACAAGATCTAGAATACATTTAGATCTATGTTCACTACTATGAAAAGGTTCTTTAGTATTCTTACCCAATGTGCATCCTCGGCAAGTGCCTTCATGCTCCTAGCTGAGTTTAGGAAGGCCAGCAACCATCTTATCCATGGTTGGAAGTGCTCTAAAGTGAAGATGAGCAAGTCTTCTGTGCCAAAGCTCACATGAACTGGTGAAATCATGCAACAAGGCCTATATTGGATGAGTGGAAAGTCTATAGAGACTCTCTTGTTGAACACCAATCACTCAAGCTGTCTTGATGCTAGATTTCTTCGGCCAAGCAAGAAATTTTACTTTAGAAAATGAAACTTGATATCCTTTGTCCTCCAAGGCTAAAATTGATACAAGGTTCCTCTTGATGCCTGGTACAAATAACACATTTCTCAACTGAAGAGAGATGCCACAATCTAAGTGAAGAGAGGAGGCTCCAACACCTTTCACAGAATAGCATGCATCATCTCCAATTATGAATTGAATGCTTGTATCTCTCTCCACCAAATATGTAAGATGTTCTCTAAATCCAGTAATATGATGAGAGGTGCCACTATCAATCAACCATGTGTTTCTATCTGTTGGAACATTGCATGATAGGGTAGAATAAAATAGAAATCCACTTGAATTGTCTCTTGAATCCTTCTGTGGAGAGACCTCACCCACATCTGCAATAGAAGCATGTTGTTTGGTCTAGTTGGGAAATCTTTCACATAGTGACCAAACTTGTCACATCTGAAGCATTGTATATGGGAGAGATCCTTCTTCTTCTTCGATTCAGGAGCATCATCTGATCTTCTATCTTTGATCCACTTAAGGTTTCCTTTCTTCCCTTCTCTTCCTTTCCTCTTCAATGTATGAGAAAAAAGTACATGAATGTATTCATTGTTAGAACTTTTCCCATTGCCTCTTGCTGCCAATCTCGATTCCTCTTGAATGTAATCTGCCCTAAGTCGATCAAACTTTGGTATTTTCAATCTTCCACTAATACTTTGTATAAATGGCTCCCAAGATTGAGGAAGACCATTAAGTGCCAACATGACCAAGTTCTTATCATCAACCATATGACCAATGGCACAAAGTTGATCTCTTAACTCGGTGATCTTCATGAAGGAGATGATAGAATCTCCCTTTTCCATTTTGATGTGATGAAGTTGTTACCTCAATGCAAGAGCTCTACTTGTATTATTGATCTCATACAATCCCTCCAAGGTCTTGAACATCTCTCTTGCCTTCTTCAACTTGGAGATAATCAACACAAGTTGGTCCTTCACAGAATCAACCAAAATCTTCTTCGCCTTTGTGCCATTCTTCTTCCATTGTGACTTCTCATTCTCATTGGAGGGTTCAAGAACTTCACTCTCCATGAACTCAACAATCTCATTTTCTTCCAAAGCAAGCAAAAACTCTAAACTTCCAAGAGGTGAAGATGGAAACACCTTCAAGTCTATCTTCAACCTTGAGCCTGTTCACCATTTTCGAAGATAAGATAGACACAAGAAAATGAGAACAAGAGTGGATGATAACACTGCTTATGTAAATTTGATCACGATCAAGATTGTTTAAACCCACTTTGATACCATGTTAGTTTGAAGATCAAAAATTAAATAAGCATATTTTAATTCAATTTCAAACAAGTAGACACAACATATACCCTGGGAAAACCCTCCAACTTGAGGGAGAAAAACCCAACAACAATATATCACTTATATATTGAATAAGAATCAACAATTCTCTTTACAATGAGGCCAATCACAAGGCCAAATATCAGCACCAAACTTGATGCAATATTAGATAATAATATTGCTCTTCCTTGATAATGAATTCAACCTTCTTAAATACTTTGATCTACACTTGAATAAACTCACACACCTATAATATCAAACTATGATGTATGTAATAATCATGAAAGAGAACCTTGAGTCTCCTTATATACAAATCGAAGGAGGATTCTTCTAACTATTGTGTCTCTTCTAGATATCATGTCGGTCTTCTATCATGAAGAGATGTGACTCATGAAGGGTGGTGAACATTATGAGGTCAGCCTCATATAAATTTGATTATCAATAAATAAATATTATTTATTCCAAGTGAAGTTCCTCTTCACTTGTGACACCTTCAATAAATTAAATAGTTGTTTTAGGCTACATTTAATTTATGCTTTGTAACAAGGTCGAGGCTAGAAGTAAGAAGCCTGATGCTTCTCAACATCAACAATGGGAAGTAGAGGAAAGGGAAGGAACTTGGAACCAAGGGCTTGGTCCAAATGTTCTTGTGGGACTTGAAGTTTTCATGGGACCAAAATTCCCTTAGGGAACCTGAAGTTCCGATCGACCAAAATGAAGAAAGGGGAAGAAGGGGTAAGGGAAGGAAATTGGAACCAAGAACTTGGTCCAAATGTCCTTGGGCGACATGAAGTTTTGACGGGACCGAAATGTCCTTGGGCCCTAGAATTAGCCATTTTTGGGGCTTTTCAAATGGGTATTTAACTGAAGTCTAGGAAAGGGATACTACAATTACTAGAGGAATATTCAAGCATAATGAATAGAATATTTTTTCTTAGATTGATTATAATTGATGGGAAATACAAAGGGGGGCACAAAGTGGGAACAAATTCCCACATGATTTTAAATGAATGATTGAAATTATTTAAATGCAACAATATAACACTCGAATGTGTAATTTTATTTTATTTTTGTCTTAAAATTTTATATTTTAGATCCACAACTACAAAAGTGGCCTATTTTAAAATCGATTCCACTAATCTAATCTAAGGTGAAAAGGGAAGACTTTAAGGATTAGGATCAAATCTATTAGAACAATTGATGAAGGAATGTTATAAGTCAAATTCATGTCAAAGCATGTCACTTATACACTTATAAATACATTTGGAACAATCTAATTAAAATAGGTCTAAAGTATAAAATAAAATGGAATAGGTATACAATTTTCACCATTACATTTGTAGTACCCCTCTGTTTATGCTTATGCTTTCTGTTGTTATGTTTTCACACTGTTAGACTATTATACCTTGTTTGGATATTTTGATCGCTGGTTTTGAGCGATAGTGGATTTATTCTGTGACATGATGATACATTGTTTGGTGATTATTGATTTCGGACATGATTTGATATAGCGTAGATGTTTACTTTTAGTTCTTTATTGCTATGTACATGTTTATGGTGGACTAACAGCTATTTATTTCGTCAATCTATTGTGACGTGTATTGGTGTGGAGAACGAAATCGCATCACTCGCTTGCGAGTGCCCTGTGATATCCATGATTTTCTCTGCACGGTGTGTCTATTTAATGCTTGATTTATATATATATATATGCACGTTATTGCTTGGTTGCAGGAATTGCAGGTACATGACACCAACTCCACCTGGGTACTCAGGTCTGAGCGTGTCAAGACTCAATGGAAATGTTGATCAGGAGATAGTAGTTTGGTTTACCCTAGTCTAATCTATAATCCTGGTCTTAGTACATTGTCAGTTTTAGTCTGAGTCTAGGTTGTCTTGTACTTTCTGTTTAGATAAATTTGTTGAAAAGAGAAATGTTAATTTTAAATAATAGTTTATTATATTTTATTTTTTGATATTTAAATTAATTTATAAATGTTGAAGAAATTAGTGTTTGTTATTTAATTAATTAATTAGCTTATTTGGTTAAATGGATTGATCTAAAAGGATTAAATTATTTAATTAAATTAATTAATTAATTAAATTAAATTGTTTTAAAAATTAAGTGTGAAAATAGTTTATTTGAAAATTAAATATTATTTGGGGAAAAGGCATTTGAATTGTTAATTTAAATAAAATAAATAAATAAATGCATGAGATTTGAATAGTGGATGTAAATTCTAAATTAAATAAATATTTCCATGCAAATTTGAAATTGGAAAAGTTATCCCAGAAGTGGTTGAGATATTTTTGCATCTTCTCGAATGTGTGCAAGTTTCATTTATTGTGTTTGTTGAGGAAATTTGTTACGGAGGTAATATTGGATCTGGGAAAATCATAGAGGTTGTTCAATTTTCTTTACGGAAAAATATCTGAGCTTGGCAAAATTTCCTTGTTTATGTTATTTTGGGTAATAATGTATATTTGTGGAAGATCCCTTGGAGGATCTTGATGGTTAGATAAAGCTCTCTTGGTTTTGGGATTTCTTTTGAAGAAGATTTTGGAAATTGTACACTACAGGCAAGAGGATATCTTCTACAGGCAACTTTTAAATAACAGGTATTTTACTGGTAAATTCAGTTTCTCTGTTTTGAAAGAAAATTTGTAGAATAAGATTTATCTTGGCAATTTGCTTGTAGAAAATTTTCTGTTGAAATTTGTTATTGTTTGCAAGAATCTTCAAGAATGTAGTTAAGCAAAAGAAAGAATTCAAAAACAAGATTTATCTTGAAAACCTCTGTGATAATTTTAGAAAAGAGAAATTGGAGAAATGAATTTTGAGTATATGTTTATTGTTTTATATATTGAAAACCTATTGGAATTAAACATAATAATTTATGAGGAAAATAATTCTGTGCAATGATATTTTTCTCAATTTTTTCTGTAGAAAATTTTATCAGAAAAAGATCTTTGTATTTAAAAATACTTTTGTTATTTTATGGATAAATACATATATACACATAAATATATATATATAGCTATGCATATATATTATAGTGAAATTTTATGGATATTTGTTAAAAATCGCCGTACGGAAATCGAGTTAATTTTCGTCCATGCAAAATAGAAATTCACAGTTTTCAGATTTTAGTTTACCAGGGTTAAATGTTAATTTTTACTGTATACTGTTATTGAGAGAGGTTGGGGGCTTACCCTACGGCCGACCCCCGCAGGGAGCCGGCCGTGAGGGCAGCGCTCGGCGCTGCCTTCATAGGCAGTGATGGCGCTGCCGGCACAGCCGAGCCCTCCCATGAGGGTTTCAGTTGTGGGAAAGAGCCGACCCCTGTTTTAATAAAAATATAAGTTTTATATTAAACTTAAAAAAAAAATAGATTCCTTTTAGTGTTCAATATGCGGATTTTATGAATTAAGTTTTAAATTCAGATTTTTGAATAACATGTATTAAATTCAAATGTTTTAATTTATATATATATATATAATATATGTATAAATGTATGTAAATATATACATTAAGTATATTCTTTGTTATTGTGAGTAGTTGATTAAAGTATTAATGTGGAAAAGATTAATAGGGCAAATGAGAAATAAAATTTATCGTTATTTACATAGTTATGCATATTATGAATTTGATGAGGTTATTTATTTAATGTGTAGAGAATTGTTGAGTTATTAAAGAATTATTAGCAATAATCACTTCCTCTTTCTTAATTGTTTGATTAGATTTAATATATCCCAAAAATAGACTTGTATTTGTTTTATGATGTCTTATATTTATTGGGTAAAAAGGTGGGAAAGAAATTATCTTTATGTGATTTTAAGTCTTCCAGTTCTAGTCTTTTAAGGGGGTGAAATTGACTTTGATTTCATACGACTGAACAAGTTTAGGGTAGTGCACTTGATTTTCTGAACGGATTGTAATGTACATTGTGGTATATTTGGTATTATATGTTGTATTGTGCACTTGTCTACCCTAGATAGTGAATCTAGAATACCTTTGTTATGTTTAGGGGAGTGGCTATTTATAAGGGCCGACACACAAAGGGGTGTCAGGGTAACTTACAAATAGTTAGTAACTCAGTGAAAATTAAATGAACATAGTAGTTAGATTTAAAACTCTTAACAAAATGTATATGCCTCGCTTATGACTCTTGAGCTACTTTAGTCTTGAGTATAAGACGAGAAGGCCTGGAATGGAAAATCTGTGTCTTGTTATTTTAAAAGACATTCGACTCCACAATAGTATGCAATAGGGGCCGGGTTTCGTAAGAGGTTACCAGGGTAACCCAAGGATTGGGGGCCAGAACCTAGGAAGAAACACCAGGGTAACCTTTGCAATGTTGTGATGACACTCCACCTAGAATAACAATTAACCTTGTATTTGCAAAACATTCAATTGTCAAAATCTGGAAGCAATGTAACCAATAGTTTGTTATGTACTAGTGTCTAGGGTTAGTAGATTAGGTCTAGGTAACCTTATTACTATCTCCTAGCACAGGGGGTGGACCTACGGGTACCACATGGTTGGGTGGAACGTGCACCTTACTTCGTTGGGTCCCCAGTTTGATCTTGGCATCGAGAGCTTCATGGATGGAGAGCTCGCACTTGGAAACTTATGTGTATTTCAACATTGTATATTGTAAAACTTCCCTCAAATGTTGTGAGGTGAACTCTTGTAATTGTAATCATTATTGAACTACCTCATCAGATGGATGAGTATTGTATATATTATCAAATGCAATGTATGAAACAAATTTGTATCTTATACTATCTTGAATGGAATCCAATGTTATGCAATGTTTATCTTTGATGTTTATGTTAATGTTAATTAATATGTGCAATGCAAAATACTTAAGTCACTTATGGAAACTCAAAGTAGTGTAACATCGCATAGCTTAATGAATGTATGCAACTAAATAACTTAATAATTAAACTTTTAAAAAAAAAATTATTACACCTTTATACACAATTGCAACATTCTTAGGTTATTAAGACGGGGCATTACAACATTAGAGTAAATGCAATCAATAAATTTGATAAGCATAAGCCTTCAGAGTATACATTCCTACCTAAAACTTAAAGTAATTGAATATTTCAAATGGTGGAAAATGACATTAGATATAAGTTAAGGTATGCAAGAACTTCAAAAAATAGTGGAATGTGACATTGTATATAAGTTAACATTTACAATCAACTAAATTACATTCAATGAATTTTTAAAAATGTGGAAAATTTCATTTAATTAAGAGAGAAAAAATTACTATTTTTTTTTTGGTGAAAGGCTAAAGGTCGATATATATTAATATATAATAAAAGGTTACAAAATAATATTTTCCATGGTTCTTGACAACCAAGATTGATATCATGTTTGCTTGTTGTAGACAAAATTGATAGAAAATCCCCATGTATAATCTATACTACCACTCACTATAAAAATCTACAATATTCCCATATAGGAGCATTGACTTTAAAGATTTACAATAACCCCATATTTTCCCTATATTGAGACTGACTGTTTGAAAAAGCTTCCCCAAAATTACACTGCATGTACACTATATGTGTATCACCCATTTACAAAACCAAAAGCATTTTATTCTTCCATTTTTTTGATTTCATTTTCTCCTCGGTTCTCTTGATAGTCATCTCGAAATGTTGAGATTAGGAACCACCCGATGTCACA
The DNA here is from genome assembly GCA_007258455.2 of Sequoia sempervirens. NCBI lineage: Eukaryota > Viridiplantae > Streptophyta > Pinopsida > Cupressales > Cupressaceae > Sequoia > Sequoia sempervirens. The sequence continues at coordinate 527,883,243 of VDFB02047230.1, read as the reverse complement.
GAGAAACTGAAGAACTTGCATTATTTGAAGTAGTGACCAAGGGATCCGCCTATGGAATATTTGCATGAAGGATTAGGGGAGCAAAAACATGGCAATTAGGCTGAGGAGTAGGGACAATAATTGGTTTAGCATGAACATATTTGAGCAAAGTCAATAGAGCATTGGTTCGTCTCTTGATATCATCTGCCAAATCTTCACCAACTACCACCCTATGTCTATCCAAAGCCAACTGTAGATAATGAAAGTCATAGATTATTTTTCATCCTTAACCCGTGTGATGAACAAATTGATCCTTGATAGATACTCGATATATCCTTTTTCTAGTATCACAACCACAAAGCTTTTTTCATCCTTAACCCATGTGATGAACAAATTGATCCTTGATAGTTTGCTCGATATATCCTTTTTCTGCATTCTTCATTAGTCGTAAACTAGTAAAAAATCACTTCATCATGTTGAGGAAACCCTAACTTTTTTTCCTGAGATGTCATCCCTTTCTTCAAAATGTCTTTGATAGCCACTTTTGAGGTTCTCTCTTCGATCTCACAGAGTCTCATTGATGGCTACACCTAAAGCCTTTGATCACTCTACGTTTACTTGACATGTAGATGTCGAAGAGACCAGAGAGCATCTCCTACCGATTAGCCTATGTCTCATTGACCTACCTGAGCTCCACATTTCAACATTGTTTCATTGATTTGACCTTTTCATGACTTTACAATGTCGAAGAGACATGTTATAATCTCCCTTCGATGCCCCTTTGTCTCATTGACAAACCTGAGCATCTCACAAAGTCTCATTGATGGCTGCACTGAAAGCCTTTGCTCGCTCTACATTTACCTGACATTGAGATGTCAAAGAAATCAGAGAGTATCTCCTACCGATGAGCCTATGTCTCATCGACATACTCGAGCTGCATGTTTCAACATTTTTTTATTGAGGTGACCTTTTCATGACTTTACAATGTCGAAGAGACATGTTATAATCTCCCTTTGATGCCCCTTTGTCTAATTGACAGACTCAAGCACCTCTTCATTTAATAATGTTTCATAAAGTGACCCTTTTTGTGACTTTGAAATGTCAGAGAGACATTTGATAATCTCTCATTGATACCTCTTTTTCTCATCGACAGTGCTTTGCTCATAGTTGTGTTCCTATTGTCGAAGAGACATTTGTAAATCTTTGTCCAATGGGTCCATGTCTCCTCGACAAAAAATTCTCACATGTGTTGGCAGTTCCTTAGAGATTCCCATTGACTGTGCTTACCTATCCATGCTTCGTCAGAAATTTCTTTTATTTTATAACTTCTTCTCAATGTCTGAGATGTCTTTCCTTTTCCTAAAAATGATTCTTTATTCTTTGAGTGTCAGTGATACCATGTCTTGTTGAAGACACATTTGAGCTTCTCACTTCAATGTAGGTATGTCTCATTGATGTTATCATTATACCCTTGTGATCCTTTGTCAAAGAGACATGTGAGCTTCTCTCTTCGAAACATATGTTGTCATCATTGTTATTAGTTTCGAGTACTAGCAGGCACATGGAAAAAGTCCATCAAAGGCTAGCAATTAAATGAAATCTCATTCGCTTACTTGAAATAATCATTTCCCATCCTATTTCAAACATGAAGATATATTGCCCATATGAGTCCTGAGCCTCCCCAATACCAATGCACTTCACATGAAGGGACATTTCTAACAACTAGACCTGCAAACAATTGTTGATGGCACCTTAGTAAATTCTCTAATTCCTTAGAAAAATAATTATCATTCAGCATTTAAATAATCATCTTTGACTTGCCCTGCCTTAACTTAGATATAACATTGCCATATAAAAGATTATTGGAAAGTTATTCTTGTTAACTCCATGCTAAGTTTAGGCTTGCACTGATAAGGCCGAAGATTACATCACTAGAAATATCCCCTATTTGAGAATAATATTCAATATCCATAATGAAATTGTATTTTGTCAGATGTCGTGAAAGCAACTCCTTTTAGAATTTTCCATGTGAGAATTGTTATCTCTATCACTTTTAATTTATAGTCAGATAAGGATTGTTATGGTTATGGCATTCGACTTTGATAAGACTCCCATTATTTAATGAATTCCTCCCCAATATGAATTAAGTTTGTAACTAAGTTAATGAAATTATTTATCACCCAGAGCCTTAACATCATGCTCGTGCTTTCCAAACTCAGAGCATATTGTCTAAACTTTCCCGATTTATGATTTCTTGTAAATTAGAAAAGGCTTTTAGTCCATCATCATTTTCCATTATAGTTACCTCAGTTTTCTGACGCCCCATATTTGCTAATTAATTTGTAAGCTTGTTCCCCTCCCAATACATGTGCGAGATCTAGAAGAGTTCAAACTCATCCATTAATTTCCACACCTTTTCGAAAATATACCTTAGATGCCAATTATGACATTTCCTTTCCTTACACATGTTTACAATTACTAATGAATCTCCTTCAATGTGAATCTTATTAATTTGGAGTTGTCTTGCTAACCGCAGACCATAAAGAATGGCCATTGACTCTACCATATTGTTCATTCTTAGAGGTATAAGAATTGATCTAGTTGCCATATTTGTTAGTAAAAAATTACTATTTTTACTAATTGTTATGTTGATATGCATTTCTTGCTTTACACTAAAATTATTTGTTCCAATATTATAATGTAGGTTTAGGTGCAAGAAAATAATTTTGTACTTGAAGTACCACATTTATAGACATTATAAGATCACAAAGGTAATGTGTCATGTATTATTGTCAATGACTCATCACCTTCAACTACCCATAAGGATTTTCCCCCTCAATATGGCCATGAATGTATATGTAGTCAAACTACTCAAGAAGGCCGTGATTGCTAGTCACATGCCTTCTAACCACTTTCTAGAAGTGTTAGGTCCTAGTTTGCTCATGCACTATCACAACCTTCTTGCATTTCTTCAACCTCATCCTAGCCTCATGACCAAAGTGCTCTTGATGGCTAGACTCTTGAACTTCCTCTACTTAGCTCTTACTATTTCTCTTATTTAAGCTACTCAATCACCTATAAAGGACAAGAATGAAGAAGATGGTGAAATTACTTATTAGAAGCATTTTACTAATGGCTCGAGTTCTACTAATTTAAGGAGCAAACTAGACAACTATGATATCCCTCCATCCCCTATTAGTGTAACTATCATCACTCAATTGACCTTATCTTATTATTTTGTACTACTATTTAAACTTAACTTCACATAAATTTTAAAGACATACCTTCTACCACCACTTTTTTTAATAATATATAAAAAAATTATCGTATAAAAATAAGTATAACCACTATTCATTTAAAAAAATATATATCACTTTCGATCAACATTGAATAATGAATGCTAAATTGGAGCAACAACTTAATGAAGGAAAATATCACACTCAGTCAACATTGAATAACGAGTGCAAAAGTGGAGCATCAACTTCATGGAACAATATTCGGTCTCATCTAGTGACATTCCGTTTCATCGTGTTTGTCCACATTAATCAAAGTGCAACGAACGGTCTAACGCAGGGAACATCACCATTAAAGATCTCACTAGAGGACATTACAATGTTTTGGTTAATTATTAATGAAAAGAAAATAAAGATTCTAGTCACGGAAGCATGTCGGCTGGACCTACACAAGATAGACTTTTTTTCATCGCCACAGATGCCACATCATGAACTCATTTGTTCTCTATGTTTGTACTTCGATTCTCTCACATTCTTCAACTTATGGATAACACCCAAATCTGAATATTAAGTGATGCATTATCAGTTGCATGCGCTGTCGTTTGTTTTAGTTTTGTAGTTTGTGTTTTATTTATTTATTTAATCCTCAGTTTTATGCCTATTAAAAAGTGCATTGCACGTTATGCAACTGCGTTCTTGTTATTACAGCGTGCCCTCCAGAGCAAGAAAGAATTCATTAATGGAGATGCTTTTATGGTTGTATATCTTAGTGTTTCCATACATATCTGGAGTTGCCAGGGTATATGGCAGTGACCATGTTATTTACAGAGAAAATATTGCTGTCACAGGCCTCAAAGCAACCAAATGCAATTTGTTTTTGGGGAAGTGGGTTCATGATGTCTCCTATCCACTGTATAAAGCTGTGGATTGCCCGTACATTGGTACCCAAACAAACTGCAGACCAAATGGGAGACCAGATTCTGATTATGAGAAGTGGAAGTGGCAGCCAGATGGTTGTACCATTCCCAGGTTAAATTATATAATTCGTTTTAGCTGCTGCCCCCAACAAACCAACTTTTTTTGTTCCCTAATTTGTAATTTCTGTTTAGTTTCTTGTGAATGATGAACATTTTTAAGTAATATATCTATTTGAATATGTTTTGAACTTATTCCTTAGGACCTCTCTTCTGATCAATAATAAGTAAATAGATTTTCAGGAATATTTTGATAAATGGGAAATCCTATATCAGGTTCAATAGTAAAGATATGCTAGAGAGGCTCAGAGGAAAGAGATTGATGTTTTTTGGGGACTCCATAAGCAGAGGTCAGTTTGAGTCCATGGTTTGCCTTCTTCAGGCAGGAATTCCAAGCAACAAGAAAGTTATGGTTGATAAGACGCCTCTGGCAACATTCAAAGTTCTGGTAAGTTGTATATATTTTAATTTTAAATAGCACACTTTAAGTTTTGATTTGTTTGGATGATTCATTTGAAATCACAGTAATAAGTGGGTCCTATTGAAAAAGCTAGTGTGATTTCAGATGATCCATCTAACTTAGAATATGCTGTTTAAGCTTGTCCACTTCTTCCACAAATCAGTTTAATTTTGTGGGTGCAAACAATTGACTGCTTGCTTGCAGGATTATAATGCTTCTGTCGAGTTATTCTGGGCTCCATTTTTGGTTGAACTCGAAACCAATAAAGAGGGGAAAACGATTCTTCACGTAGATTCTATTGCAAATAATGGAATGTATTGGAAGGGGGCTGATATCCTGGTTTTTGAGTCATCCCACTGGTGGGATCATACTGGTGGTAGTAGTGGCCAAACGTAAGATTGTTCTGAAAGTTTATAAAATATCACTGAATAGATCGAGCTTGTCAAGTAGGGATATAAACTAAAGAGTAATTGTGTGTATAAACAGATGGGACATAGTCATGGAAGGCAATAAGACGTATACCAATATGGATCATATGGTTGCTTACAAGAAGGCGCTCAGTACTTGGGCAAATTGGGCAAATTCACAAATAGATTTCAAAAAATCAACGGTGTTTTTCAGAACCATGGCACCTCGGCATTCAAGGTTGGTCATGTTATATGATGTTTAGCTCAATTTTACTTAGGCAATTACATATTAGAAAATGGCAGATGGTCCAGCCAGTCAATTTTATCACTTTATCACCTTTTAGTTAGTAAAATGTGGTTAATGGACTGCTAGGTTACCTTGCCTGGTATTATAGTTCTACTGTAGTTTTACAACTTTTGGAAAATAGACAATCACTCTTAATCAGAACTGTAGTTTTAAAATTTGTGGAAAATGAAAATTCATTCTTAATCAGTTTGAATCATTTTGGATTAAGTGTTTTTTTCTTCATAATGTTTTAGATCACATTTTTCGATCCATCATCGGGATGAACAAGCATGAGAAGAAAAATGGAATGTGACTCAAAATATTATGAAAAAAAGGGTTCACATAATCTTATAAAAAATATTCAAACTAATCTTTAAACTAATCTTATAAAAAATATTCAAACTAATATTATAGACTATTATAGACTGTAGAAATTTTATGTCTTTGCCCTTAATTGCTCAGAGTTATTCAGTAAATTACTATCATTTTTAAGTTCTTATTAGTGAAATTGTGATGGTGCATTTTTCCTTTAACATGCCATGATTATTTTTTATATTTAATATAATGGGCATTGTTTTAATATAGTTGCCAGAATGAGACAGAGCCTGTGCAGAACGCATCTTCATACAATCCTCCATTACCTCCTCAGGTGCCAATACTAAAACAAGTTCTAAGTGGCACAAAATTTCCTGTTGTTTTGCTGGACATCACAGGCATGTCCCAGTTACGGAAGGATGCACATCCCTCAAAGTATGATTCCCCTCATCCAAGCGGTAATGGAGACTGTAGTCATTGGTGTTTACCAGGGGTTCCTGATATATGGAACGAGCTTTTGTATTCCTTTGTGGGTTAGGGAAGCCACTAAGGCTGGGCTTTCCTGGGAACAGATAAGGTTTTTGAGTTCCAGCATTGACCAGTGGTGGCCACATTGAATCCACTAATATCACCTCCATTATCAAAGATTGTCCATACAAGATGCTTTGTTGGCCCATCTCCATGTCTTTTATTTTAAATTATTAGCATCTTTCAATTATAGATCCTATCCACATGTCCACCCAGTTTACTACGAACTGGATATAACAATAATTTATGCTTGTACTAATCTATACATTTACGTTGTCTAGGTGTCTTTAGTACAGTAATATCACTTCTTTGTATCACAGATAGTAACTTTCCTGTAGCATGTTTTATGTAGTGGATTTTAAATATTTCAAAAAAAATTATTGGAAAATGTGATATGGAAAAGTGAATTTTATTAATATACATAAACATAGATATATATTTTTAATATACACAAAAATAATTATTAATAATATTTTTGGGCGTCAACCACCTTCTTCATAAGAGATGGTTAAATAGATTTTCACATAAGGGGACTTTACAATTGAAATTTTTATGGTGTCTTGAATGGCAACCTTGATCTTTTTAGAGTAGTATATATGATCAAATATTTGAATAGCAATTTAATTAAGGTTGCTTGAAAAAAGCTTTTGTATGTGATTAATAATGAAGGCAAAGCTCTAACTCTTATTCTTGGTTTTCAATTGGTTCAACCATGTGGAATATTTTGGATTTTTGTGGAAGGAGATTTGATCATGATCATTCTCATCCTTAGAAATTGAGGATCTACAAAATAGAAAATTAGCAACATCCTTAATGACTGGTCAATATTGAAGTCACTTAAATTATTTTCCCTTCAACATTGTTTCTGACAAGGTGATAAGGTGGTAGACAATTTATTAAATCAAGGGACTATTAGATGGGATGATTAAAAGTTGATAGAAATATCATGGCAAGGGCTAAATTCAATTTGGGATAATGCATTCATGTTCCTTTGATGATTATTATATACTTATTCAATTAGTAGCAACTCAATTCTATTTGTCAACCTCCTGAAGCCTCATATTTGCTTGACTAGAGAAATTATCCATATGTCCTTTTTTGATGTAGTCACATCTAGAGGGTCCAAACAAAGATTTTCCAACCATGTATCCCTCAATAATAAACACACATAAACAAGAGAATGCCACATAATAACATCAAGTTCACCTTGGGAAAATGCTTAGTGGGGGAAAAAAACCCTATTGAACACACCTTGATATTGAGAAGGGGGGGAGGGGGGGTGAATCAATATCTTCAAAACTTAATCCCTTGAACACAACATAATTTTAGACATTTAACCAGATCAACAACCTTTAAATATGTTAGCAACTCTTAATCTAATCAACAACAATGAATGATAAAGCAATGAAAAAACATGCACAAGATAACACAAGATACATGTGGGAAATCGAAGAAGGGAAAAACCATAGTGAGAAATCTCACAATATATTAATAAGATTATAATTTTTTTTAAGGCTCCCTATCTAGGGAATCACACTTCCCCATGAAGGACTTGCAGGATAAGCTGCACAATATTAGGGCAAGATACAAAGGACTTGTAGGTTGAGGTGCACAACCTTAGGGAAAGATACAAGGACCTACTGAAGAGACTAGCTGTCTAATAGCAAGATACATGGAAATTTGAATATATAACATATGTCAACAATACACTCTATTGACTGAGGAGTTGAAACACATTTGAATTATATTTTCCACAACTTACATTACTTGCTACATTATTCCACACACTCACACAACCATGCAACTTACAACTAACTTTTTCTTTCATTTATATCTTTGAAAAGTAAGCAAAACATCAAATTAGGTCTGCTAGAATAGAAGACAAAAAATGATCACAATAGGTTGACAACAAAACATAATTACAGTGAAAGTGGTCCTATCCAAGAGATAAATAGGACCTAAAACAACTTATTACATCTTCCAATGTGATCCCAAACATCAAACACACTGATGCACAACATCCCAAGTTGGAAACAAGGAAACGTGTAGAAGAAATGTGTAGCACATTACCAGTTGACCCAAAAACACATCTTCCAACAAAATCTACTCAATGCAATTCTCAATAGGATAGGGAAGGACCCAAAAACATCTCAACACAACATTAATTGTTGGCATAGACCCCAAAGCATATAGCTCAAGAAAGAGAACAAGCCCAATTAGTTTGAAAACCATAAATTACACAAAAGATCAACTCAAAACAATATGTAATACCAAAATGATCAACCATTGATGTGCAGACCATGTAGAGACTTTCCATGAACATCCAACAACACCTCCATAAACTTCTTCCTCATTTCCATGCCAAAAATAGCTAGCATAATACAAACAGAAACATAACACTTCATCCCAAAAGCATGTAGAAGACACAATCATGAGATGGAACATTGGAAAACTAATTTATGGTAAACTTCATCACATAAAAGAAGAACTGAGCCACTGCAAAAACACTAAAATAATTTCCACCAAGTTGTAGGAACATAAATACCAATGTTATAGAGAAGTGTGAAGCATTTTCTAGACCAATCCTAACAAGCAACCAATCTGCCAATCCACTACAATTACTAGAGACCTTGACAACACTGGTGACTTGAAAAGATAAGAGTGCAACATCCATAGAACAAAAACATTGAATTCCAGACTATAAGACCATATCTTCAAAGGTGCAAGAATGAAAATCACTCTCCTAAATAGTCTTCAAAGCAACTTCAAGTAGCAAAAACTTCCACCAACATTCGGAGACCAGAACATTCTTGTAGAAACATAAAATCCCTTAGGAACAATAGGAGAGAGCATATAACATACTAAAGAACACCAAAAACATATCCCAAACATTAGCATTACTTCCAATCCTCATCTTAGTACTTCTAATCCTTATCTTAATGCATTTGATCCTCATCTTAATGCTTCTAATCCTCATCTCAATATATCATCATGATATCATCTCTACTGACAACTAATGTACTAAATAGTACTTTAATTGACATAAAAAAAGGCATGACATCCAACCATAATCATTAGCAACATCACTATTAGAACATAATCATAGTATAAAATCAACATACAAATGTAAACACCAATGACAACCCAAACTAAGTATTGACATCAATGACAACCTTATGTAATATATGTGCAATAATCTCCCCCTTTGGAATTGATGGCAAAAAACAACTACTTATTCCCCCCCTTTGACATCAAGGACAAAGGGAAAAGGTATTCATTTAAATAATTAAAATATTCTCTACAACTACACTTCTCCTTCAAACAATTATACATGCTTCCCCTATCACAACAACCAACCAACTACCTACTCCTGAGAGGTAGCTCACATCAATCCAGGAGAAAAGGATATGATATGAATTTCTCCCCTTGATGGATGCACTATCTATGCATCTAGTTAGAAGGAGAGGAAATGACCCTTAACTTATGTCAAAGATACTCAAAAGTATCATTTGAAAGTTCCTTAGTGAAGATTTTTGCAATCTAATCCTTAGTAGGAACATACTCCAATTTGACTTCTTGTTTTGTAGCCTTATCTCTTAGAAAGTGATGCTGGTTATAAATATGTTTGGTCCTTGAATTCATCACAGTCGGATTCTTGGAAATGTTAACTCATTATCAAAAAACATGAGAATCTAGGTTCATCATACACTACCTTTATATCCTTAATAGTTGATTCATCCAAAGAAGTTGGTTGCAACACGATGTTGCAACAATATACTTAGCTTCTATAGTGGATAATGTTGTGTGGTCTCATAACACACCCCAAGACTGTAAGACTTGGGAACCCAAGTGAAAACTAATGCTTATAGTAGGTGTTGTCTAGTTAAAGAGATCACCAAAAGTTAAAGTCAAAGGAATTTTTTTGGAGTACTTTGTGATTCAAATGTCTTGATTACTAGGAAAATGGAAGCCTTGGTATTACACATGCAACAAAGGAGTGTGCCCAATCCTAGGGTTGTTCAATTCTAGGAATGGTTCATTTGAGTCCGAATCTAAATGTAGGAATAGGACGTTCACTTGATCATTTTGAATGTATGGGAAGTTCCTACATTTTGTTTGATAGGTTTTTTGGTTCCAAGATGGAACCCTGATAGTAAAAAGATGAGACCTAAAAGACATTAAATTGTTGAAGAAGGTTGACATTTGTTGACTTCATTGACAATTCTCCTATCAGTTGTCATATTCCATGTGCCTTTTTGTAATTCATCCCTTGGATTTCCTCTCATGTATTTTTCTTATCTTCCCTATGTGTTGTTCTTATAAAAGGCCTAGAGATGTCTCATTTTAAGTTAAGTTCAAAATTTGTGAATGTTGGAAGAGCCAAAACTTCTTTAAGTTTTGTTCCTTTTTCCTATTTTTTGAATCATTCTAGATTAAAAACTTGTATGCACATAGAAGCTAATTAATATCAAAGCTAATTTGAAAGCTACCAACTAGTATGAAATCCTATATAGTTGGTTGTTTGTTCAGTTGGACAAGATTGTATGCTACACTATTTAAGGGTGCATACAAAACCTACCCGGTGTAAAAATAAACCTGAGCCCTTTCTTTAAAATCTTGCATCATTTTGTGTCTAGCTATGAAGAAATTTGGTGAAGTTGGTTTTATTTTATTTGGTTAATTCTTGGGGCATGCATGGATAATACCTAGGAGAACTTTTACTTTTCAATTATTTTTTATGTTTAATTTTAGAATAGATGTTAAATTTCAAAAAATGTACTAAAAAAGAGATGAATGAATGGAAATTTTATTGTAAATCTTTTGTTTCCATAAAATTGTTGAATCCTTAAAGCTAAATCTACTTAAGTGATAGCAAAGTTGTTTGGAATTCATGAAATTGTTTGATGACTGGACCAAGAATATCTTTTATCGATCGTTATGACTCCTTTGAGAACCAGAAGTTTTCATTTACCCCTCATGATCAATAGCATTGTCACAATGAACCTTGATGCGAACCTAGTATGGTCAAGACCTAACAAAAATGAGCCTTAGGATTAAGCTGAGTCACCCTAAGATTTAGGTTGTTCAGGTTCATTATTTCAAGTAAAGATAGGTTCCTACGATCTGTTTGTGAGGATTTATCTACATTGTTGGTGTGCGAGCAAATCAAAGATTTCAAAATTAATGGTGGTTATTTCATTATGTTTTATTTAGATGTATTAATCTTGAAGGTTTCCATGTGTACAATGTTGGCAACACAAGGGAAGAAAACTGAGAGGGGGGGTGAATCAGTTGTATCAAAAATTTAAACTTATTCTTGACTTATTAACCTTATTCTCATATCTGATCACTAACAATGAAAGCATAACTCAACAACACATCAGAAACACACATAACACCAAGATTTTTTTTACGTGGAAACCCTGTTAGGGGAAAAACCATAGTGGAGGTCAGTCAACGAGATTATACCCTATTAAAGTATAAAGAAATATGAATGGGGAATGCACATGCATTTAGGTGCACTTCCTAGCTCACTGCTCAAATGCAACAAGGTTTACTACCCAAAGGAAGACACACTGTCTTACAAAAGATTTGGATTACATCCACATGATTTGAACTGAGAAAATAACATTTGCTAATGCTTCATTACAATTTTGTTTAAGCAAATGAACACTTCTTCACACTCTACTCACTCTTCTTCACACTTTTCTTTTGTCTTCAAATGATTAGTACATTATTCACACATCTCATACACAAGAAAAACTTGCACACGCCTTCAAATGGAATAACCAATCACTCATATATATCTGCAACAAGAAATTGCATCGCTACATGTTGGCCTCAACAAAATAATTAAATGAATACAAACTATCAGTCCAAAACAATAAATAAATTTCAATGCAAATCAACCAAGGTCATCCACAACATAGTGAAGACCCAAAATTAAATTCTCAAGCATGAACTGCCTTCAAAAATTACTCCTTGAAGATCCACAACATGCTACAACACCCTGTCGGCCAAGAACATGAAAAACATGAATACGCAAGAGAAAATATCCAATCGCGAGCACAACGATCAATGCGGATGTGAAACATAGATATAGCATGATCTAGAAACATCCACAAAAATCATGAATCACTAGAAAAGCATACAAAATAAGGAAACTAACTAAAATCACATAATCGTCATTCAGGAACACCAACTTAAACATCATAATGACTGTCAGAATACAACTGCTCATAACTTGATCAAATCTTCATGTGAATCTCTAAAACTTAGTGTGGATAAACTAGATATACTCAAAAAGAAGCCCTTTAGTCCACAACCACTGATCATCAATATACTGAACTAACCAACAAACTAAACTTCACTTCACCACTAACAACCTGCAACTTATTTTATTACAATTTTCTTAATATCCTCAACATATACAACTTCTAAGACATTAATGCCAATAGTGTTGACATCAATGACAACCACATATTAACAACACAACCACAACATCCAAAAATATCCCCCTTTGGAATTAATGGCAGCACATGATGTGAAAACCATCATGAACACAACTATCTTTAGCACTTACTCCCCCCTAGGTTTTGACTCTTTTCTCCTCAACTCTTTCAAATGAATCTTCTCCCCACATCACTCTTCTTCTTAGAAAATTCACATTTTTTCACATGACTCTTCTCCCCCTTTGAAATCAATGAAAAAGACCTCTTTCTTCCACACAAGCTCTTGACCACATATCTGAACATTTGACTACTCCCCCTGAGTAGCAGCCACCACAACATCAATCTAGATCAAGAGATGACTATGAAATGCATAGACTGATGCAAGTCAATGCATCTTAGTTCTAATTAAGAGAGGTAATCACCCCTAGCTTCCCTTTGAGATACTCAAAAGTATCCTTAGGAAACATATTTGTAAAGATGTCTACAATCTGTTCCTTAGTAGGAACATACTCCAATCCAACTTCTTTTTCACTCAAAGTGAAACTTGATAGATATATGCTTGGTCTTTGAATGCAACACCCGATTCTTAGAAATGTTAATTGCACTTGAATTATCATAGAATATAGCAACCGGTTCATTATACACAACTATGATATCCTTCAACATCTGCTTCATCCACAATACTTGAGTACAATTATTAGCAACAACAATGTATTCTTCCTCTGCAATAGATAAAGAAATGGCATTCTGCTTCTTACTTAACCATGAAATTAGCTTCTTACCCAAGAGAAATGAACCACCACTAGTACTCTTTCTATCATTCACATTGCCTGGGCAATCAACATCAGTAAAAAAACTTGAAGTAAGATCATCATCTTTAGCATACTAGAACCCAAAATCATTTGTCCCCTTCAAGTATCTAAAAATCCTCTTCATAGCAGTTACATGAGATTCCTTAGGATTATCTTGAAACCTTGCAATAATGCATAGAACATTCATGATATTTTGTCTAGTTTGAGTCAAATAAAGTAATCCACCAATCATCGATCTATATCTAGTTTGATTTGCTTTCAGATAATCGTCATCTTGTGTCAATTTGCATCATGTTACCATAGGTGTACCAACTGGCTTTGAATCTTCCATACCAAACTTCTTTAACAATTATTTCACATACTTGGATTGAGATATGAAGATCCCTTTATCTAGCTATGTAATTTTCAATCTCAAAAAGAATTTCATCTCACTAATCATAGACATCTCAAACTCATTCTACATATCATCCACAAACTTCATGCACAAACTATCATCTCCTCCAAAAATGATATCATCAACAAAGACTTCAACAATCAAATCTTTATCATCATCAATCTTGAAATATAGATTACTATCAGTAGTACCTTTATTAAGTCCGAGCTTCAACAAATACTTATCCAATCTGGCATACCATGCTCTTGGGGCTTGCTTAAGTCCATACAACACTTTCTTCAACCGAAAAACTATATCTCCCTGATTAGTCAATTCAAATACATCAAGTTGCTCAACATACACCTCTTCTTCCAGTTTACCATTTAGAAATGTTGACTTGAAATCCATCAAATAAAATTTATAGTTTTTGTAAGCAGCATAAGCAAGAAATAGTCTCACAGCTTCAATCCTAGCAACAGGGGCAAAAATTTCTTCAAATTCAATTCCTTCCATCTGAGAATATCCTTTACACACCAATCTTTTTTTTTTTCTAACTTCACCTTGCTCATTCAACTTGTTTCTAAAGACCCATTTAGTTCCAATTATATTTTTGTCCTTAGGTCTAGGAACAAGAATCCATGTATTATTCTTCTCAATTTGTAGTAGTTCTTCTTTCATTACTTCCACCCAATGTTCATCTTTGCATGCTTCATTCACACCATTAGGCTCAGTCTTTGAAATCAGACAGTATTCTTTTGCAATTTTCTTTTAGTCTGAACACCTTTGTTCTTATCAACTATAATCTGATCTTCTAAATGATTTAGTCTTACATACCTTGGAGTCTTAGGATGTTCTTGAACTTCTGGCTCTTGTGATCTCTCTTCTACACTTTCACTAGTTCCTTCCTGTTGATTTTCTTGATTCACCAGAATGATCTAAACTTGATTTTGAGTCTAAACTTTATTTCCTATAACTGAACTATTATTCTGATCATCTGAATCATATCTACAGGTTCTGGATGGTGTAGCTATGTCTTCATCAACCTTGACATTTTCACTTTCAACTACTTTCCTCAATCTCTTGTTATAGCATTGGTAGGCCTTACTCTTAGTTCTAGAATAACCAAGAAATATTCCTTCATCACTCCTAGCATCAAAATTTTCTATATCTTCATCTTTTCTGATATAGCATTTACTCCCAAAGATTTTAAAATATCTAATAGTAGGCTTATGTCCAGACCATAGCTAAAAAGGGGTCTTACCAGTATCACCTTTGACTTGTACCCAATTGAGGATGTAAACATTAGTACTCACAACTTCTCTCCAATAGATATGAGGAACATTTCCTTCCAGCATCATAGTTCTAGTAGCATCTTGAATTGTCTTGTTCTTCCTTTCCACAACTCCATTTTTCTGAGGGGTTCACAGAGTAGATAATTGTCTCTTTATTCCATGCACTTCAAAAAAAGAATTAAACTCATGGGAAGTGAATTAACCACCTCTATCTAATCTCAAAAATCTAATATTCAGACTTGTCTCTATCTCAACCATAGCCTTAAAATTCTTGAATTTCTCTAGAGCTTCAAATTTCTCCCTTAAGAAAGTAACCCACATCAATCTAGAGCAATCATTAATATGTAACATGAAGTACTTGTCTCCTTGTAAGCTTCTGACTCTAGCAGGACCACATAGATCAGTATGAACAAGCTCCAACACTTCTTTTGAACAATGTTGTTTGCTCTGAAATGAAATTCTTTTTTTCTTCCCTAACTAATATTCCTTGCATATAGTAATTAGTAGGTTTTACCAACTTAGGAATATCTCTCACTTCCTGAGTAGAACTTATCATGATAATATTTTCAAAGTTTACATGACACATTCTCCTATACCACAACCAAATTTCATCAACTTGAGTAATCAAACAACTTTTCCTAGCAGCATTCAGGTGAAAAATGTTACCTTCTTTTTGTACTTGAAGCAATCACATTTATGGAACTTCCCAATATTCTACATTTTCCATTCTTGAATTAAAGATTGTATCCCTTATCAACCATCTATTCAACACTTAATAGATTATGCTTCAAATCTTCCACATATAAAACATCATCAGTATTATTCTTACCATCAAGAGAAATGGATCCTCTTCCACAGATTACACTAGCTTTTTCATCACCAAATATTACAACACCACCATCATACTTTTCCAAGCTCACAAACTTTCTTTTATCACCTTTCATGTGATGATAGCATCCAATTTCAATCACCCATTCATCTTTTTCTTCAACTCAAGTAGCTAGGGATTTCTCCATATTTTAGCAACTAATAGATTCAGTAGGGTAAGGATCATTTTCCTTGATAGCAATAAATACCCATTCATCTTCACTTGCATTTCCTTTATTAGATTCATCATCTATTACACCTTCATCAACAACATAATAACACTTTCTTTGAAATATAGGCTTGTTAGGTCTTGGCTTAGGGACTCTTTTTGGACACCTTGATGCAAAATGACCTATCTTATTGCAAAAAAAATATTTAATAGGTACTTTTCCTTTATACTTACCTTCTCCTCTAGCTTCTCTATTGACAATAAGCACTTCAAGCTCCTCTAGCTTTCTCTCTTTTTATTCAATCTCTCTCATTTCCTCCTCATACTTGAATACCTTTCTAGAAGAACTTTCTCCCAAATCATATCTTTGTTTAACTCTTCTGGAAGTAGTAGCTTTGAATGTAGATTCTATCTTAGGAAGAGCATCACCAAACTCAATTAACTCAAAAGTTGTAAGCTTACCAATCAACATGTCTCTAGTTACATTTTTTACAGGCTGAAGCTTCTCAATAGTAGTAGCTTTGACTTTGTATGTAGCAGGCAAGGATCTGAGCACTTTAGCAACAATCTCTAATTCTTCCAACTATCCACCAGCACATCTAATACCACACACAAGTTCATTCAGTCTTTGCATGAAAGTAGTAATGATCTCATCATCACTCATTCTCAACATTTCATATTTCCCTTTCAGACTTTGTAACTTAGCAATCTTCACATTAGCATCAACTTCATAAAAAGTTTCCAACTTTTTCCAGATCTCATAAGCAGTCTTCAGATCCATAAAATTTGTCATCTCAGAATTAGTCAAAGCACTCAACAATGCTTCCTTAGCCCTAATATTGTACTCAACATCCCTAATCTCAGTAGTAGTAGTAGGACCATTCTGAGGAATAACATACCTATTGCTTGTAATGCTCTAGTAGGGTTCACCAATTATGCATCTTAGATGGCACTCCATTCGAGCCTTCCACATAGAATAATTTGTTCCATCAAATCTCAGACTATCCTTCTTGTATGTCGCCATCCCATATCACCTCAAGTTGTTAAAATTCTTTCAAGGAACCTACTCTGATACCAACTGTTGGAAACACAAGGGTAGACAACTGAGAGGGGGGTGAATTAGTTGTCTCAGAAATTTAAACTTATTCAACTTATTAACTTTATTCTCATATCTGATCAATAACGATGAAACCATAAATCAACAACACATCAGAAACACACATAACACCAATATTTTTTTACATGGAAACCCTGTTTGGGGAAAAACCATAGTGGAGGTCAGTCCAAAATATTATACCATGTTAAAAGTATAAAGAAATATGAATGGGGAATGCACATGCATTTAGGCGCACTACCTAGAGCTCACTGCTCAAATACAACAAGGCTTACTACCCATAGGAAGACACACTATCTTACAATTCCAGTTAAGCACATGAATGCTTCTTCACACTCTACTCACTCTTCTTCACACTCTGCTTCTGTCTTCCAATGATTAGGACATTATTGGCACATCTCATACACAAGCACACCTCACACACACCTTCAAATGGAATAAAAAATAACTCATATATATCCGCAACAAGAAATTACATTGCTACATGTTGGCCTCAACAAAATAATAAAATGAATACAAACTGTCGTCCCAAAAAAATAAATAAATTTCAATGCAAATCAACCAAGGTCAGCCACAACATAGTGAAGACCCAAAATAAAATTCTCAAGCACAAACCACCTTCAAAAATTACTCCTTGAAGATCCACAACACGCTACAACACCTTGTCAGCCAAGAACATGAAAAATATGAACACATAAGAGTAAATCTCCAATCGTGACCACAACAATCAATGCAGATGTGCAACACAAATAGATCATGATCTAAAAACATCCACAAGAATCATGAATCACCAGAGAAGCATCTGCAACAACTGAACTAACTAAAAACTCATCATCTTCATTCAAGAACACCAACTGAAACATCAGAATGACTATCAAAACACAACTGCTCATAACTCGATCAAATCTTCATGCAGATCTCTGAAAGTTAACATGGATAAACTATATATACTCGACAAGAAACCCTTTAATCCACAACCACTGATCATCAACGTACTGAACTAACCAACAAAATGAACTTCACTTCACCACTCACAACCTGCAACTTATTTTATTACAATTTTCTCAATATCCTTGTCATATACAATCTAAGACATTAATGCCAATAGTGTTGACATCAATGATAACCACATATCAGCAACACAATCACAACATCCAACATGCAATGCATAAAGGAAAATCAAGCCAGTAAGGTAACACATGTCAGCATTTGGGAATGGAAAAAAAAATATGTGTATTAAGGTGTGGGAAATAAATGTAGAGTATGATCAGAATTAAGTGTCATCATGACAACTCTGATGTATTAATGTGATGTAGCACCATCAAATTGAAATTTCTAGCCAAGTATTTTAGCTGTTGCCATAAAATTAAAATGGAAGGGTGGTAACCAGTAGTTCTACATTTAGAATTAATTTGGAAATTGAATTGTTTGCTACTAAATTTTAACTTATGCATTTTTTTTTTAACAAATAATGAATTGCAGTTAGTTGGGATTTGGCATAAGGGTGGTAAAATTTAGTTGGAAAGTCACACCTATAGGGAATAACTAAATGAGTTTCTGGGAATTGGTGAAACGATGAAGGGATTTGCATTGAATGAAAAATCAAAAGGTAGCCTTCGCTACCACTATAATTCCCAACCTAATATCGGGCTTCATTTCTTACAAGTTGGAGCAAATGAGCTTACGTTAAAATATCAGAAAAAGTGATTATCAAAGAAATATCAAAAGAGAAAAAAATCAACTCTTTAGGCTATCCAAATATCTCTATCAGAGCTATGGATGCTTGGCTAGCAGTAGAGCTATGTTTGGGGGAATTATAGAGATAACCTTGTCAGGGCTATGGATGCTTGACTGGCAACAAGGCTCTATCCATGGTTGGATTTTGAGGATTACCAAATTATGTAGTTCAATGTCAATGAACTAATATTTTCATTGAGTTTCAGAAACTGGAATTAATCAAAGCACACACTAATACTTTTTGGAGAAATTTTATTGTCTTTATGTTTGAATCCAAGTAAATGTAAGGAATTATTGTTTGAAAATATGTATAAGTTAGGATTTTAGTGGGTGATTTAATCTCAGGTTTCTTTTAAATTTGGTTTTCTTGGTTGCAAGTTGTTGTGTGGTCTCACAACACGCCCCAAGATTGTAATACTTGGGGACCCAAGTGAAAATTAATGCTTATGGAAGGTGGTAGAAAGTTAAAGAAATTGATAGAGGTTAAAGTCAAAGATTTTCTTTTGGAATACTTCGTGATTCAAGTGTATCAAGTACCAAGAACCGGGTATCGGGAAGTTAGAAATGTGAAAATATTAACACAAGGTTTGTGGGTGAAATGTTCTGGTCTGAAAGAAAAGGTCTAGAAAGTGTGGAGGTTTTAGTAAAATTTGAAGTCTAGGAAAATTCAATGGTAAAAGTTGAAGTATCGGGTATTCGATACCGAGTAACAATGTTGAGTTAAAGTTAAATGTTTAAGTTTTCCCGAAGGTCCGGTAACCCGATTAAAGAGAATAATTAATTGAGAATATGATTTTAAAAAGCATGATATTTATGATGAGTTTAAAATGATGGTTTATTAATAATGGTTTTGTTTCAATGAGAGGTCTAAGAATTTTTTTAAAGGTATTTAATGTGTGGAATTTGTGCTTACAAGAGAAGCAAATTGTTATGCAACATTCAGGGTTGCAAGAAAATCCGATGATGTTACTAGGTTTGGCAGTACGCTTTGGAAGCTCATTCAAGGACAAAGTTTGTTGTAAAGGAGCAACGAGTATCAGGAAACTGGGATCCTTAGTATTATGCATGCAATGAAGGAGTGTGCCTAGTCCCACGGTTGTTCAACTCTGGTAATAGTACATTTGAGTGTGAATTTGAATTTAGGAACAAGAGGTTCACTTGATTATTCTAAATGTATGGAAAGTTCCTACATTTTGTTTGGTGGGTTTTTTGGTTCTAAGATTGAACCCTAATAGTAAAAGATGAGAGACCCAGAAGACATTAAAGTGTTGAAGGCTGACATTCGTTGACTTCATCAGTAATTCTCCTACCAATTGTCATATTCCACATTCCTTGTTGTAATTCATCCCTTGGATTTCCTCTTATGTATTTTTCTTATCTTCCACATGTATTGTTCTTATAAAAGGCAGGGAGATGTCTCATTTTAAGTTAAGTTCAAAATTTTTGGATGTCAGAAGAACCACAACTTCTTTCAATTTTGTTTTTTTTTCCTATTTTTTGAATCATTCTAGATCAAAAACTCATATGCACATAGAAGCTAATCAATATCAAAGCTAATTTGAAAGCTAACACCTAGTATGAAATCCTTTGTAGCTGGTTGTTTTTTCAACTAGACAAGAATGTATGTTGCATTGCTTAAGGGTGAATACATAACCTACCTTGTGTCCAAATAAACCTCTCTTTCTTTAAAATCTCACATCATTTTATGCCTACTTATGAAGTAATCTAGTGAAGTATAGAGTGGTTTTCTTTTATTTGATTAATTCTTGGGGCATGCATGGATAATAACTAGAACTTTTACTATTCAAGTATTTTTTATCTTTTATTTTAAAATATATGTTAAATTTTATAAAATGTACTAAAAAAGAGATGAATGAATGGAAATTTTATTGTAAATATTCGTTTCCATAAAATTGTTGAATGCTTAAAGCTAAATATACTTAAGTGATAGCAAATTTTCTTGGAATTCATGAAATATTATTGCATATTTGTTGATTTCATGAAATTTTCCAATGACCAGAACAAGAATATCTTTTATCGATACTTATGATTCCTTTGAGAACCAAAAATTACCATTTACCCCTTGTTATTAACAACATTGCCACAATGAACCCTGATGCAAACCTAGTATGGTCAAGACTTGACATAAATGAGCCTTGGGATTAAGCTGAGTCAACCTGAGATTTAGGTTGTCTTGGTTCAATCTTTCAAGTAAAGATAGGTTTCTGTGGTCTATCTATGAGGATTTATCTACACTATTGGTGTGTGACTAACATCATGATCAACATATAAGAACATTGATTCCTACTTCTTACTAAACCAAGAGACCAATCTATCTCCTAAGAAAAATGCACTTCCACTGGTGCTTCTCCTGTCATCCACACATCTTGCCCAATCATCATCAGTGTACACACTCAATGTTTTTTATCACCCTTCTTATACCAAAAACCATAATTTGAGGTTTCCTTCAAATATCTGAATATTATTTTTACTTCCTTCTCATGAGTTCACTTAGGTTTAGCTTGATATCTAGCAAGAAAACATACTACATGCATAATATCAAGTGTAGAAGCAATCAAGTACAATAAAAATCCAATAATAGACCTATAATGAGTCTAATCAACCTCAGGTGACTCATCAACGTTGCTCAAGTGACAACCGATAACCATAGGAGTACTTATTGGTTTGGAAGATCGTCCATGCCGAGCTAATTCAACATCTCTCTAACATACTTAGCCTTAGAAATAAAGATACCATCATCTAGTCAAGAAAAATTTGAAGCCCAAGGAAGGAAGACAACTCAAAAATCATGGACATCTCAAACTCTTTCTACATCTCTTATGAAAACCTCTTACATATATTATCATCTCCACTAAAGATGATTTCATCAACATATGCAACAACTATATCTTTTCTTCCTCTATCTTAATGTAAAGATTACTCTTTGTGGTACCTTTCTTGAAACACTTTTGAAGTAAGTACATATCCAACCAAGCATACCAAGCTCTAGGAGCTTGCTTGAGTCCATAGAAAGCTTTCTTGGGTCTATACACCATGCCCAAATCTTCAGATAGCTAGAAACCATCAAGTTTCACAATGTATACCTCTTCCTCTAAGTCACCATTCAAGAAGGATGACTTGGCATCCATCTGATAGACCTTGAAATTCTTGTGAGATACAAAACCAATCATTCTTTGTTCCTCATAAATTTATCATCTACATTCAACTTGTTTTGGAACACTCACTTTGTTCCTGTAAAATCCTTATCAAATGGTCTAGGAACCAATTCCCATGTTTGATTCTTTTATATATGATTCAATTTTTCTTCCATTTCCTTCATCCATCCTTCATATTTTCTACCATCAAGAAGGGTCTTGGGATCTTCTTTCGAAAGAAAGCACAAATTCACTTGCTCACTTTCTTTTGAAAGCCTTCTCCTAGTTTTCACACCTTTATTGTTATCTCCAATGATTTGATCTAGTGAGTGGTTCCTCTAAACATATTTTGTTGGAGTCTATTGGACTTTCTTGATTCTTGTTCCTTCTCGTCTTTCTCTTCTTCTTCTTCTTCTTCTTCTTCAATGCATGGAGGTATATTAGATCCACAAACCTATGGTTATTGTGATATGTGAAAAAAAAATCATCTACCTTAACATTTATGCTTTCAATCATCTTTCCCAATCTCTTGTTGTAGCATCTATAGGCCTCACTTTTGGTATAGTAACCAAGGAATATCCCTTCATCACACCTTGAATCAAACTTTCCAAGGTATGGTTCATCCATCCTGATGTAACATTTGCTACCAATGATCCTAAAATATCTAATAGTGGGAGGTCTCCTATACCATATCTCATAAGGGGTCTTGGCACTATTGACCCTCAATTATACTCTATTAAGCAAGTAGATAGTAGTGTGAACTGCTTCCTTCCAATACATGTCAAACAGATCTACATCTTTCAACATTGTCATAGCCATCTCTTGCACAATCCTATTCTTCCTCGAGCTATTACCCCATTCTACTGAGGGGTCCTAGGAGCAGGTAGATGTCTCCTAATACCATGATCTTCACAATACTTTTCAAATTATTTTGAAGTAAATTCACCTCCTTTATATGATATTAAGAATTTTATATCAGCATTCATTTCATTCTCAACTTATTCTTTAAAAATCTTAAACTTATCAAAGGCTTGAAATATTTCTCTTAGAAATGTAACCCAAGTCATTCTAGAGTAATCATCAAGCAACATGAAATACCTTTCACCTTGTTGATTATTTGTTCTTGTAGGTCCACATAGATCAGTGTGAATCAGCTCCAATAACATTATTGAAAAATTCTTCCTCTTGAAACTTGTCTTTGTCTACTTTCCCTTTTAACACTCCTTGCATAAAAGTGTTTGCAGGCTTAGTTATCTTAGGCATATCTCTCACTGTACAATGAGTAGAGATGATCTTCATTGTATTGTTAAAATTGATCTATCTCATATGCTTGTGCCACAACCAACACTCACCAAATTGAGCCAATAAACAAGTTCTTCCATTTTCCTCCTTTAGATGATAGACATTTCTATTTGTCCTAGTACCTTTTGCAACTAATCTTCTAGACCCTACCTTCCTAATCTCACAAACTTTGGCATAAAATTTAAGGTTGTATCCTTTACTGTACATCTAACTAACACAAAGGATGTTATGCTTCAATCCTTGGACATATCTAGGACATCCTCAGTCTTGTTATTTCTATCAATGGTTATAGTACCCTTTCCACAAATTTGTGTTGACTTATCACCACGAAACTTTATAGCTCCACCCTTCCAGTTCTTAAGGCTGATGAACCTCTCCCTATCACCAGTCATGTGTTAGAGCAACCATTGTCAATTGCCCAATAATTTTCTTCTTCCTTTGCATGAAATTATGTCAACACAATCATTTATTTTTTATTATCTTTTTTAGCCTATAAGGTACCATACTTCTTACATTATTTTAGTATCACTCTTTTTCTCACCAACTTACAAGGCCATGAACAGTGTTTCATCATTTGAATCATCATGATCCTCATATTCTAAGGAACAACTAATCTCCTTGGAATAAAGACTCCTTTTTGAACTTCTCTCTTTTGTTCCTATCCTTTGATTATCTAAAAGGAAATTTAGAGGAAAAATGACTAATTCTCCCACAATTGAAACACTCAAAAGGTAACTTACCTTTGTACTTGGTGCACTTCTTCAATATTCTCACAAATTTTGCTTCTACCTCATCAAATTCAACATATTGATTAGTTGTTTCATCTTTTTCCTTCTTATTAACTTTGAATGATGCTTAATTCTTTGGAGCATCTTTTCCAAACTCTCTCATTTCAAAGGCAATGAAAACACCAAAAATTGATCTACTGAATAGTTATCCAAGCCCTTAGACTCGTCAATAGTAGATGCTTTATGACTATAAGATTTAGGGAGTGATCTTAGAACCTTCTTCACAATCTCGTCTTCTTTCACTTCTCCACCAAGACCTCTGATTTTATTAACTACTTCATCCACCTAGAGAATATAACTAGCAATATCTTCATCCTCTGTCATCCTAAAGGTCTCAAAATTTCTCTTGAAATTTTGCATCCTGATTTCTTTCACTTTACTATCACCTTCATAAATGTTGCTAAGTTTTTCCTAGACATCCTTAGTAGTTCACTGCTATTCATCACCTTCAAAAATTTTAGCTCGACTAACCCACAAATGATAGAATTCTTTTCCTTAGCATTTTTCTCACATAACCTAATCTCATCCTCATCTATTGGAGGATCAATAGGAGTATTGTAACCATATTTGATAGATTTTCAAACACCAAACTTTAGAGAGGATAGATAGCCTTCTATTCTTACTCTCCAAAAGGTGAAATTTGTTCCATCAAACCTAGGGCCCTTGTAAGATCCATCATGTGCCATCCCAGACCTTCCTCAAGTAGTTAATCTCCTTTTGAGGAACTTGGATCTGATACCAATAGTTGAACACACCTTGATACTAAAAGGGGGTATAAATCAATATCTTCAAGTCTTAATCCCTTTAGCACAATGCAATTTCAAACTTTTAACTAGATCAACAACCTTTAAATAGGTTAGAAAATCTTAATATAATTAGTAGAAATGAAAAATAGAGCAATGAACAAACATGCACAAGATAACACCAAATATACATGGAAAACCCAAGGGAAAAACTATGGTGATAAATATCACAATATATTAATAAGATTACCATTTGTTTTAAGGCTCATTGCTTAAGGAAGCACATGTCTCCTTGAAGATCTTGCAGGATAAGGTGCACAACCTTAAGGTAAGATACAAAGGAATTACAAGCTAAGACACTCAATCTTAGGATAAGATACAAGGACCTACTGAAGAGACTCACTAACTGATAGCATGATACATGAAAATTTGTATTTACAACATATGTCAATAATACACTCTACTGACTAAGGCATTGAAGTAAATTTGACTTAGATTTTCTACAAATCACATTACTTGCTGCATTATTCCACACACTCACACCACCACACAACTTTCAACTAATTTTTTGTTCTATTTATATCTTCCACACTTAAGGAAAACATCAAATTAGATTGGTCAAAATAGGAGACAAATAATGATCCCAAAAAGTCAACCACAAAACATAATTACAATGAAAGTGGTAATATCCAAGAGATAGAGAGGACCTAAAACAACTTATAACATCTTCCAATGTGATCCCAAACATCAAACACACTGGTGCACAACATTCCAAATCAACAACAAGGAATTGTATAGAAGAAAAATGTAACACATTACTAGTCAGCCCAAAAACATATCTTCCAACAAAATTTACTCAATGTAGCCCTCAAAAAGATAGGGTAGGACCCAAAAATATCTCAACTTAACCTTAATTTATGGCACAGACCCCAAAGCATTTAATATAAGTAAGAGAATAAGCCCTATGGACCAAACAACCACAAATTACCTAGAAGACCAACTTAAAACAATATGCAACATGAAAAATATCAACAACTGATGTACGAACCATGAATAGAAATTTCATGAACATCCAACAACACCTCCATAAACTTATTTTTCAATTTCATTCAAAAAATAGCTAGCACAATGCAAACATAAATAGAACACTTCATCCTAGAAGCCTAAAAGACACAATCATGAGATCGAACATTAACAAACCAACTTGCGGTAAACTTCATCGCATGAAAGTAGAACTAATAAACTGCAAAAACACTAAATTCATTCCCATCAAGCTATAAGAACAAAAATACTAATGTGAAAAATTTTCTAGACTAGTACTGATAGGAAACCAAATTGCCAATCTAGTGCAGTTACCAGAGACCTCCTCGACACCACTGATGACTTGAAAAGATAGAAGTGAAACATCCACAAAACAAAAACATTGAATCCCAAGTTGAAAGACCATATATTCAAAGGTGGAGGAATGCAAATCACTCTCCCAAATAGTCTTCAAAGCAACTTCCTATAGAAAAAAATTCCACCAACATTCAGAGGCTAGAACATCCTTGTAGCAACACATACTCCCTCAAGAACAATAGGAGAGAGCATAGAACATACTAAAGACCATTAACAACATATCCCAAACATCAGTACTACTTCTAATCTTCATATTAATGCTTCTAATAATCATCTTAATATATCATCATAGGCCACTTAGCTATCCAACATGGTCAATACATGACTTAAAAGTAACCTTGGATCTATGCTTTTCTATTTTTCAAGAAAATTAGAGTGATTTATCATTATACTTAGAGTTGGTCATCTTAAAACAACCATCAACAAGTAGATATATGATAATAAAATTGTATGAATATTTATTTTTATTGGTTCACATATTTATGTTATACATGTATAAAGAGGATTTTGGAGATCCATATTAGTATATTAAAGGTTAAAAAATATAAATTTGTTCACAAGACTAATCTTGATGTAAATAATATTCATATGATGAATATTTATATGAATATAGAACATATAGGAGTTTATTTTTTATTAAAATTAAATTTTAAAGTATAAATGATAATAAAACACAAGAGTAGAGGAAGTGGGGGAAAGAGATAGAAACCTTGGAGACAAAATAGGGAATCTAATGAATTTAACCTAGAGAATTTATTTGAAATTTGAATGTAGAATTTATAAAATTTATATTAATGTAAAATATGCAGGAATATAATCCTAGTATTAAAAATTAAGCTCAAATAATAAAGTATATTGAAACCCTATATTTGAGGAAGAAAGGAAAAGAGTTGCAAACCCTACAAAGAAACTAGTGAATTTAACCTAGAGTTGACAAAGTAGGAGAAAGAGATCTATAAACCCTCGAGAGGAACTAGGGAATTTAACTTAAAAATATATATTTAGAATCTATGAGGGATTTTTGAACTTCAGATGAATGTAGTTCACATGTAGGAATCTAACTTAAGTTTTAAAATTAAACATAAAATTATAAAATATGTTGAAACACTAGAGTTGAGGAAGTAGGGGAAAAAGATCTAAAAACCCTAGAGAGGAACTAGTGAATTTGATATAGATAATTTATTTGAAATCTATGTAGAATTTAAAATTAATATAAATGTAAAACATGCAGTAACCAATTTTTTAAATAAAATAAAATATAAAATTAGAAACTATAATGAAACTCTAGATTTCAAGAAATAAGGATAAATACAAATTTAATATTTTTGAAAAAACTTTATACAAATTTAGAAAGAAAACATAACTTTTCTTTGTGAGATATATCTTTGTACCCTTTCTTGAGATAATTTGTTATCATTTTTTGTTGAATATTTTTGCATAGTATTTTTTTTCATTGTCCTCTTATTTCCCATTTCCTCCTTTGCAAAAAAAATCTCCAAGATTCCTTTGTCAAATATTTTCTCCTTCCAAAAAGCTAAAATTTGCTAACAAATTTTTTGCAATTTTTCTTTAAAAATTCACCTAAAAAAATCAAAATTCAAGAATATTCAATTTTTATTTACAAAATGCTTATTAAGTATATTAATATATGTTCTTCATTTGAAGGTCACTTTTATGACTTTTTCAATCATTAGTACATTCATTCAAAGGTTTTTTAAATATATTGTTTTAATTTTTATCACAACCATTTGAGCCCCTGCATCCCTTCATTTGAATGTGTCTTTAAAAAAGGTAGTTCCTTTGTTCGAAGGTACCTTTGGATGTCCTTTCATCTTCCATACCTAAAATTTTGCTCAAATTTTTTATCTTCAACCCTTATGTTGAACCTCTAAATGAAATTGACTAGATAAGATATTTTGAAAGATTGTAGTGCACAAAATAATTTTTTTAATGAGAATAATTTGGAATATATTTCATTTGATTATTATATTTATTTTCTATTTTCTAGGAAAGATAGGTTTTTAGCAATCATCAGGGTATTGTTTCTATAGACATGGAAAGATAATAAAATGGATTTTTTAATGAAAAACATATGTGTATAGTTAGTAACTATTCTAATTTCAACAAAAAAAAGCTGTTAATTTAGATGCATACAAAAAATTTATTCCTTATAAAAGTAACCTATGTCTAAATTATAGTTAATCTCTCAACTTACAAAGTTATAAAAAAATATGAAAAAATATTTGTGCAGTAGATATTGGTATTACGATCTGTTGGTTATTTTTTTAGAACCAAACTTGATCTTACCACTCACCTATGAATCTGCCAGAATCCAATGATTGGAAAGGGTAAGGATTGGCCAACAAACAAGTAAGGATTCTGAGGCCCTTCTACACTTTGGGCTTTGTGAAACCCAAGAGGGTAATCCTAACAACATTTTCATGATATTCTTGTGCCATTTTTAAAGGAAGATGCTAGAGACTAGTTCTCATATTTGCTAGTGTGTTCCATCTCTTCGTGGAATGAGTTCAGGGTAGCATTTATAGAACAATTTGGTGAAAGGGTTAATTCAAGCTCAGTAAGGAAAAAATTGATGGAGATCCAAAAGGATGAAGAGGAGTTGATCCTAGCTTTCAATCTCAAATTTGCAAAGGAAATTGGAAAGATTACTGAAAACGTGAGACCAAGTGATGGAGAGTGTTTGATTTTGTATTTGTGTGCACTTGATGATGAGATGAGTTATTTGTTAAGAGATAAGGATTCCACAACACTACATCATGTGTATCAATTTCCCATGGACATTGAAAATAACATGAAATATTTGATGACGAAGGGATATATGGTTACAAGTGTTTGTTGTCCTAACACACATTATGTAAATGAAATTCATAAAGATGAAAGAGATAGTCAAGGTGATGATTATTTTGATGCCTTAATTTTTTCAATCTCACATCATGTTAATCATGGATAAATCCAAGATGAACTTCAATAAAGTTTAAGCAATACTGATCAAATGCTTTTTGTTGAAAGATTGTGCATGATCATGATGGGCCAAAAAGTGGCTATATGATGGCTATGTGTAGGGTATGTGGCCAACAACTTTTTTTTACCCAATATTGATGAAATGAAAAGGGTTTTTAAAGGAGTTTCTTACATTTCCACCAATATAAGTTATGCTTTACTTTGAATTTACTAAATAATTATTATTCATTTTCTATTTGAATTATGACTAAAGTCCCAATTGATAGGTTGGTTGAAAAAATCTATAGATTTCAAATGGTATCACATTTTTTGAATCTGAAACATGCGTCACATTCTATACTTTGCATAATATAGGATTAACAAAAAATCATGAAATTTTGACCAAGTTAAGGTGGTCAAACACACAAGTTTTTATGTTTTTTAAAAGTTGTAATAAAACATTCATAATTAATTATTTACTTGGAAAAAAATTACAAAAAAATATGCATCACATTAGGACATGTGTCCTCTACTTATATCTAAAATCTTATAAAACAATATTATCATTTTATTGTGGTTAGGGTGGTCAGAAAAACACCTACTTCTTATTTTTTCCCTAAAATTTAAGTACTACTACAATGAAATTTCAAATTTTCACCAAATAGATTTAAAAAAAAAAAAACCTAGTAGTTTAGAAACTACATTCAATTTTCTACAGATTCTATTCTTACATATTTTTGAAATAATATAGATAAACTATTCAAAATTTTACGTCAAGTTGCTTAACTCTGATTTTTTAGAAATTTTCGCTACTTAAGGCCCTATATTTTCCATTATGATCCTACACATACCCAATAATTGTCTAGTATAAAAATAATTTAGGGAGACTCACCATATGAATTAGGTTAGAAAGGTTTTTAGATATCTTGTTAGAAATCTTCAATAATTTGAGACCTAAAGACTTAGTATGTGTTGACCTATTATGTGAAATTTATGAGCCAGGGCTTAGTACCTTAGCGAAAGAATTGAATCCTCATGATTTTGATCAAATATTGGATTGGATCAAGATTGTCGAGGAAGCTAAAAAGTATGATTATATACAAAGGATGAGGTCTCAAAATGATAGTGGTGGTTTCCTTATTGAAAAGGATCAAAGATCAATCTAAATAATGGAAAAGGATATTTCAAAAAGTGAACATCTATCTAATGATGGAATTGGTACATTTGTGAGTATTGTTCATGTGTCCTTACAAAGTGATAATAAAGATACTAAGAATGAGGTTGTGAACATTCA
>VDFB02047230.1:527742806-527852504 GCA_007258455.2 Sequoia sempervirens | reverse complement strand
AAATATCATAGGTTCGATTGTTAAAAAACTTTTATCTTTCTCCCAAAACTACTTTGAAATCATTTCTATCATAAGGAAGCCAAGACAACATAGTGTCCAAAACTTAGGGTTGACTCACCTTAAGGGTTGTAAGTCAATACTAATCATTTGTGGCACTATCCCCCTTCCTAATGAACATGGGAAAGGTGGATTTTTTATTAGGTGGATAGCCCCTTTTTCTTTGACATACTCCCCTTATCACACGCATACCCACTTTTAGAGAAGGATCCTCTTTCCCCTCGTTTCATTTTGGTGAACCTGACATTTTACATCCTAAATTTTGATTTGAATACCTTCAAACCCTAGATCTAGGCTTGCATTAGTTTTCTTTGTATTGCATTTAGGTTTTGCATGTTTGCATCACTTAAATTTATAAAAAATCATTAATTTTGCATACATCTTGCATTGTAGTTACATCAAGAGTGTCTTTCAGTCATTTAGATTCAAATTTTAGTTCAAAATTGCATTTAAAAGTTGTTACTTTGTTCACTTGCTGTCACTAGTTGCACTTGCATTAAGATACCTAAAACTGGAAAAAACTATCATAGAATTCACAGTATACAACTTGAAATAAAGAACTCAAACATCAAACTAGAAACACAAACTTTATTTTTTTCAACCCCTATACAAAGACCCATTTACCCTTGGGTGAACTTGTCCTTGCATAGGTGCCTTTTCACATTTATGGGTATCATTTTGTCTCTTTTTTCTTCATTTCATTATACTGTTAGATCTATATTTCAGTTTTAGAAAACAATTTTTTTTTTACTTTCTTGCATTAAGTTCAATTAGTCAAAAATAAGTGCATTGTTTTAAATAAAAAATGGCATTAAAAAGACATCATTTTCAATCTCCTTGCATCTTAATAAATCATTTATCAGATCTAAAATTTTGCATAAAACTCCATTCACATTTGCATTTTAACAACTTCATCATGGATATGTGTTTTGGTAAACTATGGATGTCCTTGAAATCTTTGGTAGATAGATCTAAAGCTTTGTTTTTGGTGATGACCCTAATGCAATTAATAACACTCATGAATCTTCACTTCCTAATGAATGTCCCTATGAGGTGGAAATCTTAGGCCAATATGAAGATACCATTCAACAATTCATATGAGACTCCCTATGTAACCTTGAGAACAATGCATCCTTTTATCCATCCATGCAAACACCTCCTATAATCCCATCACTTGATATGTTCAACATTTTACATCTTGAAATTGAAACACAAAGAAAGACTCCACCATCAACCATGAAAGAACTTGTTAACAAGGACAATAGTGATACTCTTCTATCCTATGCTCATCGAGTTACTGATACACCCATTAATTTAGAAGACAGCTATGGTCAAGGCTTTAAGATCTAAAATACACAAGGATGTGACATAGAAAATGAGAATGAAATCCACAAACTATTAGAACAAATACCATCTGAAGATACCAAGGGATTAGGATATCAAGATCCTCCATCTCCTCCTCCCCCTCCAATAATTCCTCATTCAAGTAAACAACACAAACCTTACAAACTCAAGAAGTTGGAATTCCCTTGTCCTATGTCCAAGAATGAAAAATATTTATACATGCACTTATTAATCAAGGACTCATAACATTACCACCAATCAAATAAAATCAAAAAGGAAAAAGTACAAACATGTCTCATTTTCAATATCATAGAACTCTTGGATATAGTATTGATGAGTGTCATGATTTAAAGAGAATCATTGGAGAATTTGAACTATTTTCACATCAATATGATTGTATAATCAATTAACAATCAATCATTTCACTCCTTGTCATGTGATAGTTGTAGAATCATAGTATACTCACTATTACATATATTATGTTTAACACAAATCATTTCTATATTGCAAGGAGCACATTCTCATCACCTATCTTAGCTCATCATTTCCCTACACTTGGGGCGAAAGGGGTTAGGTAAGCCTTGCTCCTATTGTCCCTTTGGCTCATTGTCCGCCTTCTGCCTATGATAAACAAGATTGGGATGTGGGTGACCTACTATAGGTTGACTTGCATGTGCCATACCATTATTTTCTTTGTTTTATTTTCATGTTTTGTGTGATTACGTGTGCATAATGTGATACCCCATATCATGCTACTTGGAGTGTCTTTATATGTTTGTGAGCCTACTTTGGATGACCCTTGTCACTCTATTGGTGCAAGAATACAAATGAAGCAAATTTTTCATGAAATTATTCTATTTGTATCTTAATTCTTCTATCTATTGTAGCCATTTTCCTTTCCATTTATCTTATGTTTTCCTTTTCGAGATGATGCAAGGCATTGAGACATGTAGGTCTCTTCCATGTTGACCCAAAATATTTTCTTTGTTTTTGCTCTCTATGTGCCATTCTTCCTTTGTGCTCATTGTTCCATGATTTATTTGGGGAATTATGATGGTTCCAAGCTCTATTATATCAATGTAGTAAGGACATAATGCTAACCCTAAATCCATGGATCCTTTATGTGTTTCCCTTTTAGGGGCAACCCCCTTTTCATGACATAGCTTTATCTTCTTTATCATTTGGTATTTATCATTTTTCTACTTTAAATTAATTACTCACAACATGGTTTATAGAAATTTCTTTAAAGTAGGGGCATACACACTCCCACTCATTATTTGCTTCAAAGTATAGTCTTCTTAATTTATGTGACATGTCTTCTTCTTGGTGACATCTGGTTTGATGTCCTTCAAGAGTGTGACCTTTCTTGGCATATGACATTATTCTTGGTGATGATGCTATGGTTTGCATTCCCTAAGACATGAATCCTTTATTCCTTGACTTGTCCTCTCTTGGTGGTGATGTCAAGCATGATGTTCCCTAAAGTGTGACCTTTCATGTATTAAGAAAAACCCCTTTGACCATCCTATCCTATTGCATTTACAAATTTTTCATGGCCACCAAGCATAACACAACTTTCTTTCCAATGGTTCCTTTTTGTTTTTCATGAGTGTCTAGCATAATACAATTCACTAGCCTTGTGGAGCCTTCAACCATTTTTTGTGGCACCTTATCAAAGTTATCAGGGAGTATAAATTTTGGTATGGTTGACATATGGGAGCCTGTAGACCTAGCTTGACTTTCCCATCAACTACCTTTTTTGTGGGTACATACTGACGTAGTGTGTGTCTCACTTTCTTCGGGCTCACCTAGTGGACACCGAATTTCACTAGCCCTCATGAGTATATTTTGTTCGTATAGTGGACAATAGGGTTTCACTTGTGAACACATTTATGGACAATAGGACAACTATGGCTATTCCTTCCTTTTCTTTCTTTTTGCATTAATTTTGACATTGTATGATTATGCATCTTGTGTTGCTACTACAAGCATGTGTCTCTTTGTGCCTTTACTAGTTTTCCATACCCTCCTTGACCTTTGTCATGTTATCTTTCAACCACTTGTACAATTAGACCTCTCTAGACTTATTTGTCTACTTTAGTGTGAGTTTGAGCATGGGTTCATACTCTCACTAAATTAGGGGCTAAATGTAGTGTTGAAAAATGTACACCTTTACATTTTCACACTATTTTTGTATCCCATTAATTAATTGGACTTAATTAAGCCATTAATTGGACCAATTATCATTCACAAGCCTAATTAATTTTATTTTCCAAAAGGGAAACCCACATTTAATCAATTCCTACACTTAATTACACATGTCCTAGAAAATGTGTGTCCTAGGTTTAGGGCCTAGGATCCATTTGCCCAAGGGTGAATGGGTCCCCCTTAAGTCTTGGATCTCGATTTTTAATATGTTTTTGGTGTCATTTTAATGATCTAAATTCAAATTGCAAAGTTTGTCTTGTGGTGTTTTAATTGTCAGGTAATTAAGGAAACACCTATAAATACAAGATTATTGTATCAAATTAAAGAGGCTAAGCAATCCTAGAACTTCAAGAGATCAATTACAAGAGAAAAGATTATTGTCAAGAGAATTGGAGAGTAGATTTATTAGTCATTTATTATAGCATTCAAGATTCTATCATGATGTGAAGATTTGTGTGTGTTCATGCATGATTTTGGAGCTAACATTGTGATGTAGCTTCATGTTTCAAGCAAGCATTCAAGGATTGAGATTTATCAAGAAATCAAGCCATTTCATGCAAGATCCAATCTTTAGAGAGATGTGTTAGACTTTAGTCCTCTAAGGGTATCCATTAAATGGTTTGGTGAGGTGAAACAAGCTTTGTTCATTCATCAATTCCTTCATTTTGTCATTATTTCATTATCAAGGTTTAATTACCAAACTAGGGTTTAACCAATACAAACCCTTATCCACAAAAATAAAAATAAAAAAAAATCTCTCTTTGCATGTGAAAATTAATAGGAAAAGAAGGATTCAAAATTAATCAAAAGTGCAATTTTGCAAAGTTATTTTCAGCTTTCTAATAGTCAAACCTGGTGGAATAAGAAGCTTAGATCCAGGATCCAAGGACTACAAAAATAATTTTTGGACCCCTTTATAGAGACCTACTCACCCTTGGGTGAATATGTCCTTCAGCAGAGCCTTAAACCGACTTTTGGAGCCAGGTAAACACCATCCTAACATTCTCCGGTTTGTTATTTAATTGTTGTTTCTGATAGTGTTATCATAATACTTCATATTCCAAGTGTTAGATCTCATAGGTTTGATTGTTAAAACACTTTTATCTTTCTCCCAAAAACACTTTTCAGTCATTTATCTCATTAGGAAGCCAAGACAACATAGTGTCCAAAACTTAGGGTTGACTCACCTTAAGGGTTGTAAGTCAATTCTAATCATTTTTGGTACTAACCCTCTTCCTAATGAACATGGGAAAACTAGATTTGTGATTAGGTGGACACCCCCTTTTGCTTTGGCATACTCCTCTTATCACACACATACCCACTTTTAGGGAAGAATCCTCTTTCCCTTCGTTTTATTTATTTATTATGATCTTGCATTTTACATATTAGGGCATATAGGATCATTATGTTAATCATTCAGAAATATTTTCAATCCATTCCCATCCCCCTTTAGATATAGATCCAAGTCTGATTGGCTCACCATTGAGGTTGAAAGTCAATCTTTTCATGTTGTTAATCTACATCTCAATGTAACTTGAAAAAAAGCCCCTTACATTTGGGACCTAGGATCTCTTTTTTTATGTTACACCTTTCATGTGTTGGACACTTTTTTATTTTATGTTTCTACATCATTTAACACAATGCTGAAAATGAGATTACCTATTGAAGAAGGCATTAATCATATCAATCTTAAAAATTATTACATTAAATATCAAACATAATGCTCAATTGATAATATTACCTTCTAGAGAAGACACTGATTTTATCTATTTTCAAAAGTATTGCATTGACTATCAAACATAATACTCAAATGATAAGATTTCCTATTGAAGAAGGAATTAATCATATCCATCTTAAAAATTATTACATCAAATTTCAAATATAATGCTCAAATGATGAGATTACCTTTAAAAGAAGATGTTAAACTTATCCATCTTGAAAGTTATTACGTCAAATAAAACATGTCCTCAAATGAAGAGATTAACTTCTAAAGAAGACATTAATTGTATTCATCTTAAAAAGTATTCCATCAAATACCATTTAACATAGTGCTCAAATGATGAGATTCCCTATTGAAAAGGGCATTAATATTATCCATCTTAAATGGTGTTATGTCAATTATCAAACTTTATGTTCAAATGATGAGATTACCTTTTGAAGAAGGCATTAATCTTATCCATCTTAAAAAGTACCACATCAAATATAAAAATTAATGCTCAAACATATAAGATTACCTTTTGAAGAAGGAACTAATCGTATCCATCTTAAAATGTATTACACAAAATTTTCAAATGATATGATTACCTACTAAAGAAGGCATTAATCATATCCATTTTAGAAAGCATTACATTGTATATCAAACATTACTAAAAGGATGAGATTTCCTTGAAAATAAGGCATTGAACTTATCCATCTTAAATGTATTACATCAAACCAAACATGACGCTCAAGTGAGGAGATTACCTTCTAAAGAAGGCATTAATATTATCCATCCTAATAAGTATTCCATCAATATTAAACACAATGTTCAAATGATGAGATTACCTACTGAAGAAGGTATTAATCTCATTCATCTTATAATCTATTTATGGGTAAGTGCAAGAAGTTGGGTCCATTTTTAGGGAAGTGTTATTTTTCAGCTTTAAAATAGGTACCCATTCATTTTTTTGAATAAGTACCTATTTTAAAGTGGGTACCCATTCCAAAAAGTTTGAAACTCACAATACATTTTTTCATTTGGATTTAGGCTCATAAAAGATATACTAACACAACCCTTAGCCTTGGACTTGCAAGTACAAGGTCATGACAATATCAAGAGAAAAAAACCAAATTTGACAATATATTGCTAACGGTTTTTTTTTCAAAATTGTTTTATGAAATTAAAACCTATCATAGATGACAATGTCCAGTTTTCAAATATGTAAAATTTTAATTATTGGATTTTTTTCTATTTTTTAATTAATTTCTAAGGAAATTGGTCCATAAACTTGAAATGCCAAGTTTTCATATTTTAATAACTTTTAATTTGTTAAATTTCTTGTAAAAAATATTATATAGCATCAATCTACAAACAATTCTTTACATGATGAATAAAAGATAATTCAAAAAATTGATAATTTTAGGTCAAATTATGGTGTTTGTACACAAGGGTTTTCATAAACAACAATTAGGGCCAGTAAAAAATCAATAAAAAAATATTTTAAAAAATATCCTTATCAATATTTTGTATAATACACATCTTTCCCCAAAAGGAATTAGAAAAAATACTTTTATTTAGGTCAAATTATGATGTTGTATATGTGGATGAATGAGTTTTAAAAAGTGGTTTTTATACATGTCTATTAATCATTATTTTGTATGAATGAGTTTTAAAAAGTGGTTTTTATACATGTCTATTAAACATTATTTTGTATCCTCTCAGTATTAGAATAAATTGCATATTTGAAAACTAGACTCAAAATACTAGATTTCGTATTACTAAATTTTTTCAAGATTCAATATGTAAGTGCTTCAAATTTTGAGTCCAAGTGTGACAAATTATGAAAATCAAGAAAAACACTTCTACTTTTTGAGCATTTTGTGGACCCAACTTCTTGCACTCACCCTTTATACATCAAATATATATCAAACATAATGCTCAAATGACATGATTGTCTATTGAAGAATGCATTAATCTTATCCATCTTAAAAAGTATTACATTGAATATTAAACACAATGTTCAAATACTGAGATTAGCTAGTGAAGAAGACATTAATCTTATCCATCTTAAAAGTTACTCTATCAGGTATCAAACTTAGTATTCAAATGATAAGATTACCTTCTAAATAATGCATTAATCATATCCATCTTAGAAAGTATTACGTCAAAGATCAAACACAATACTCAAACAATAAACAATAAGATTACCTATATTCACCTAAAAAATATTAATCGTATCCATCTTAAAGAATAATACATCAAATATAAAATATAATTTTTTAATGAAAAGAATATTAATTAATAGCATGAAGTTTCCATAGTCCATGATCAATAAGTGCAAAGGATTCTAGATTCCAACTGTGTGTAATATTTTTTGCATCAACGTTTCAGATCATACTCGATGATCCATCATCGAGATGTTCAGTATAGAGAATAATGGATCATGGAGTATGATATGAAACGTTGATGTAAAAAAAATAATACACAGTTGCAATCCAAAAATCTATACACTTAAAGAATATTAATATTATCCATATTTAAAAATATATTACATCAAAAATATCTACAAGGAGAAAAACCATATTAAGGGCTTGATAGTTAGATTTTACATGATATGGTACCATTTCTCTTAGTAACTTGATAGTTAGATTTTACATGATAGGGCGATGAGACTAAAGTCTGGTACCTAGGTGAGCAGAGTAACTTGATATCCCCCATTTGTGGACCAAAAAGAGAAGTGGGACCCACCACCAACTTCTTCCAACCCATCAAATCAAATGAGTGCCAAGTGGGCCCCTCACTAATAATAATTGCAATCGGAATTCGAAGGCGTGTGCCATTGTATGCAATAGATCATTCTCACCAACCACGATAACAAAGCCTAGATGAGATGACGTAAGCAGCGCATGTTTGGTGGAAATGCTCGCTCCAAAGGTTATCATCATGTTAACGTACATCCCGGGAAGCTTCTACACCTAACTTCTACTTTTTAAACAGAATACGACACATGAACGTATTTGTCAAGGTTTTTATTATTATTTTTTATATGTTGGTTGACTAGCTGGTTTGAGTCTTACCAAGTCTAATTATTATTGGTAATTATTGGGTGTCTAAATAAATACTGAATGACAAAATATTAGATGAATATATTGAATTATAGTTTATAGAAATGTAGATCTTGTTATTTTTGTTTTCTCATCTAAAAAATAGTTCACATTAAAGATAGTTCACATGCCAGATTCTTTTATTTATCTTTAAATTAAATGATTAAAAAAAAAATGAAAATAAAACATTAAATAAATATTTTTTTTGGCAACATCATATAGTAATCATTCTAATTAATAATTAAAAGATCTTGATAATTTATTTATTTTTTTTATTCATTCTAAATAACCAAGCCTATTTTTGAAATATAATTTTTAATTTTAAAAATACAAAAAAATATTAACTTTAATAATTAAAAATATGATAATATATTTATATTTGTTTATCATTTTAAATTGGTTGGGATATTTCTTTTATAACAAAATTTAAAATTATTTTTATTTAAAAAAATTCAAAATGCTTTTAAATATTTATGAATTAAAAGATGTTTAAAAAATAATGAAAAAATTTAAGATGTTTTTAATTTTCTAAGAATAATGAAGGGGAGAAATTGGAGGAGGTGAGGGAAATTCTATAATTTATGAGATAATTTTAAAAAAATATAATAAAATGAAAATTTGGTCTTATTGTTGATTATGCATTGAAGGAAGAATATCACAATATATTAATATATTTTAGAAGGAAGAGTGTCACATAAATAATTTTTTTATTCAAATTTAAGAGTTTTAATTCAAATGTAAGTTTACTTAACATATGTTTAAGATTCAATAATAAATAAAGAGGCTTGATAATGATCAAGTCAACATTATCAAAGTGGATTAAAGGGGTCTTGAGATAATAGTATAATATGAACATTACTCTCACAAATTCAATTAAATAAGCATTACCATACATCAATAAAATGAGAGATAAATTGATTATAATGTGTTATGTTTCTCAATAGTCTAACAATAGCTTAATTCTCCCATATACATATGGTCACCATGGATGTATTGGTAAAAAAAAGTCAAAATACCATTTACTCTCAAATAAATACGAGCCACTATAATTAGAAGCACAATACTCATACAATATAATTAATTGATGCATGCACTAATAAAAAATACATGTAATACATATCGAATTTTATAAAATACACTTTAAATATGACCATAGATATGATTTATATGAACACTTAATCTTTACACAATATTTATAATCCCACCAATTACAATTTACCAAAATAATTATCCTCTGTTCTAGTGGCTACTGGGCTGGAGCTTGTTTTTTTGGACTTAGAGGAGGTTGATTGTGAATGGAGCAGTGTCACTTACTGTAGTGGATTTTACCCACCCCCTTGCAGTTGGTTGCACTAGTCAACTTGTGAAGCACTGGCATATGCTGCTCTGAATCAAGATACACAAGACAATGTTAATGTTGTTATGGCAGGCTTCAGGAGATTGCAACAACAAGATGGGCCTTGGGAAGAACAAAATTTGGGGAGTGAAATCTAGCTTGCTGCTGCAACAGTTACTTTTGTATCCTTTGGAATTTGGTTTTCCTCTGTTTTTGGCCAAGAGCTTGTGAGCTTGTGAGCTATGGTTCACAAAGGAAAAAGAGATGCTGAAATCATCTTGTACAGTGAAGGGTTATGCTTTTCTACTGCTGTGTTTGTTTCCTGTGTTCAAACAGTGCCATTCATTGGTTTTTGTTAATAGGAGTCTGTTTTTGCTGGAGGGCTCTTTTGCTTCCAGCAATCTCCTATTTTTCCTGCTTTGTTTATGTACTCTCTGTAATTTTTTCTTCTTTCTTAATAAAGCTTTTATTCCAAAAAAAAATAAATTAAGATTTATATACTAAAAATGAATTGTCCATTCCCTTTAAACTTTATAATCTCACTCAATTAAAATTTATAAATTAGAAGATAATTGTCATTCTCCTAATACACTAAAAAAATATTAAATACATACCAAACATATAAAATATCTTTAAAACATCTTTCCAATTAAATATCTTTATATTAAATAAAACTATATAAAATATCTTTAAAACATCTCTCCAATTAAATATCTTTATATTAAATAAAACTATAATCACAATAAAGAACATTACAATTCATACCAAATCTATAAAATATCTTTAAAACATCTTTCAAAATAAATATTTATATATTAAATAACACTATAATTACAATAAAGAAGACAACCACAAAAAGACACTACAAATAAAAGTTCACATGAACACAAGAAACAAAATATACATAGTGCTCTGTGTTCTAGATGAAGTTGATTGTTTTATTTTATATTGGCTACTTACCTAATCATTTGTCCCGTGACTTTACTCGTGATAAAGCTGTCAAATTTCGTTAAAAACAACGGAAATGAAGTTGATCGAAGCAAAAAAAACAAAACAAATGGGCGCGAGAAGTTTGCTTGACACGAAAAGAAGATTGAAATGGAAAATCCGTAGCTTTTTAACGGTATCTCCAATTCCCTCACGTCTTTGTGTAAGTAGATAAGACATCCTTGTGCATTTATGATATAATTTTGATAGCTTGTATAATTGTATTTAGGTGTTCTTAAAAACATAATTAAAATTTAAAGAAGATTGTGCTGAATAAAATGAGATATATAATTTTTAAGAAAATATTTTACATAAATAAAATTTTATATATTTTTTTTGAAATAAAGTATACTCTAGTATTTGAAATTTATTGTTAAATGAGTAATCGTTATAATAACATTAAAATTTAAGAAGATTGTGTCGAATAAAATGAGATATTTTATATAAAAAATAAAATAAATTATATAAAATTTTGAAATAAAATATATTTTAGTATTTGAAATTTATCATTAAATGGCTAATCGTTATAATAAAATTGTTTGATAAGTAGAGTTGATTATTAAATTTAGATTTTTGGTATCATTTAAAATTTTATTTGTGTTTTTTTTGTCTTTCATTTGGCACTTCTATTTATTTTTTTATATTACTATAGTTTAATGGATAAGTCATTGTGTATTAATAGTTAAATGAAATGGGGACTTTATCTATAGTAGTTAAATTTTGTTAGGAAAAGGGATGGTGTACACCTTGTACCTTAGATACAAAATAATTATTTTAATTATGTGAAATAAATATTTATTTTTAGTATATTTTTGGAGATGTGTTTAGCCACATTGAATATCTATTTGGGTCCACTTGTAAAATTGTATGGGACATTGGTTAGATATTTTATGTGTGAGTTGTATATTGAAAAAATATTTATTATAAAATAAAATTAGGACAAAAAGTAAATGTTGGGGTAAATAGTTTTGTGCTCACATTGTAAACTATGGTTTAGTCAATACCACTTGGTGGTTTTGTGTGAGCTTGAGTCTATAAAAATGAAAACATGTTTGGTGGTTGAGTTGTTTGTCATTTGTATTGAGCTCTTATAAAGATTGCATATGTGAAGCATGTCATGTAGGTTGTGTGGTTGCATGGTTACCCATTATGCTTGGAAACATGGAGGATGCATTGAAGGAGCTTCATGGTTTAGAAGTATTCATGGAGACTTTATAAATTTATTGTAATATTTTATTGTAAAGTAATACATTGAATATGTATATTTTTGGAGGTTGGGTTTTCTCCTTAATGAGGGTTTTTTCAAGGTATATCTTGTGTAATCTTGTGGCATGTCTTTGATCTTTGTATTATGCTTATTTTGTTATCTTCTATGCATGTTTTTTTTCTCATATGGTTAAGTAGGAAATGATTTGACTAACTTAGTAATTTCTTAACAAATTTGATGGTTGTATGGTTATATTTAGGTAGTTTTGTTGGATAATACAATCAAAATTTAAAGTAAACTTGTTGGACTAATTGCCAACATTTCCCTTTGAATTCATGACATGTACTAACTGCCTACCGTGAATATGTTTATCTATGGTGTTTGTATTAGGTGTTAACATGGTCGATCTTTAGCACAATGAAAAATGTGTTCCAACAAATGGTATCAAAATTGTGGTCGTGGGTTTGAATCCCCTTGTGTGACGCTGAGGGGGGATTGTTGGACTAGTCATCAATGTCTCCCTTTGGGTTCTTGACATAGACTAACTGCCTCTCATGGATCTGTTTATCTTTGGTGTTTATTCGAGTGTTAGCAGGGTCAATCTTATGGCGCAATGGCAAACGTGTTCCAACAAATCTATATTGTACATAAAAAAACTAATTATGTGATGCAAATCAAGGAGGGAGATCATTAACCAATCACAATTCAATCAGTTTTGAACAACCTTTTCACCTTGAAGACCCTAACTTAGCACTTTCTCACAGTTTCTTCAATTTTGCTTGTAGCATTCCAAATAGTGAAATTTCAACATAACTTTTAGAAAATAACTCCTACTCTCAAACCAAAACTAGTTTTAGATACCCATTAAGCCCTTTAGAAACATATCTCAAAGTATCATAAGGTTTCTTTGAAAAATATCCATCAAATCTCTACTACTACGTTTGCACAAAGGCCTAATTAGGCTCCTACAACAAGGAAATTAATGGTTCTACAAACTTCAGACCTAAAATCTCCATTCCAAGACCTTGGAAACATCAAATTAGGTTTGCACATGTATTTATCATTATCTAAAATGATCCCATAACAATTCTTAAACAAAACCCTACCTCTATGCATCAAAATTGCTCAAAACAAGTGCTT
Organism: Sequoia sempervirens; assembly: GCA_007258455.2. Taxonomy (NCBI): domain Eukaryota; kingdom Viridiplantae; phylum Streptophyta; class Pinopsida; order Cupressales; family Cupressaceae; genus Sequoia; species Sequoia sempervirens. The sequence continues at coordinate 527,839,422 of VDFB02047230.1, read as the reverse complement.
TTCCACCCTAGGGCATCATCTTGTTTACATAAAACCCTCATCCTTGCTCCTTCCAACTCAACAAACAAGTAAAACAACCTATCTAATGCCATTCCACCAATTTTTAGAGGTTTTCATCAATGGAATGGTTTTTTATTCCATTTTTACACCCTCAAACCCCCAAAAATAGGGTTTCAAGGCTGCCTTCAGTAAAAGTGAAATAAAATCCTTTAAACTTAATGAAATCCTATGAGACAAAGAAAAATGAAGCTATTTCAATTCTCCATCAAATAAAATGCACGAAAATTCATCTACAAGTCGTACAAGGTCGTACTGTTGGTTGTAGTAACAAGTTTTGCCTTGAAAACATAGGAAACAAGAATTATTTTATTCAAAACTTCAAAATTACATCACCAACCTTGGCTCACCTTCTCCAAGTCAATTTAAACACCTTCCATCATTTTTTTAACTACCCTTTGAATTCCAATGACCAAAAACCTACTTTCCCACCAGTGACCCTTCATATTCCCATTTTGCTTTTTTTCAATATGACAACATTTGCAAGAATTTACAACTTTTGCAAAATTGACCCCAAAAGACTCTAATCACCTAAAAAAATTAGAAATGGTCTCAATAGACCTTATTGCACACAAAAACATGACTTCACCAAACCCAAACTAACCCTTAGCAGCCTTTGCAACATTTTGTTTACAAAATGACAACTTTTCACACCCTATCACCTAATAACTCAAAATCATGACAAAACATGTCAAGTGGTCTTAACAGACCTTATTACATTAGAAAACCAAGAAAAACTTAACCCCTAATCCTATTTTACATCATGAAACCTATGGTGCCCCTGCACCAAACTCCCAGAAAAACTTGACTCAAGTCCCCTTAAGGACAGTGCTACACTAGTGAGTTCAAGTTTGTTCATGCCAACTTTTGATAGATGCAAGTGGCATCTCCATTTGTAAACCCCTTCCACTAAGTCAAGTACTAAAAACATGCATTGCTCCTTGCCTTTGACCGATTCTTCCCTTGGAAATGTTTCTCTTCACTTGATAGATGACCTTTGATTGCTCTTTCCTCTAAGAATGTTGTCACATCTTCCCCTATACCTACTACCAAGCCTTTTCCATTCTTTAATTTAATTGTCTTCATCTTTACTCCTTTGGTGTGCTCATATTTGTCCACATTTTCTTGCAACTTACCCTTAATCTCCCTACATTTGTTGCTCACATTTTCACCCTTATGTTGTAGTAGACCTACAACTGCTGCCTCATCATACAAACTAACTTCTAACATAAAAGGATGATCAACATATTCTTGTGCAAACAATGAATGCAATACCTCTTTTACCTTCTTAGCAACATACACCTCACTCTTACCTTTTATCTCTTCCATCTATTGATCTTCCCTTATGTCTATTATTTTATCAAGTTTACAAATCTCAGATTTACCAATCCTTGAATGACCCCTACTCTCTTTGGAAAATAATGAACAAAACACTTTTTTCATCACCACCTCAACATGGTTCTTAGCCCACTCTTGAATCTCCACAATCAATTCATCCTTGACCTTCTCAATATCATTTTCCTTCAAAATTGAATTATTCTTCAATGCTGCTATCTCAGTACCTTCATGGTTAGGAGTGGCTGCAAACTCCTCGTGCTTTTCTTCCAAAGGAAAATCATTCTTCATACTTGTTGTCTTAGCATTCCCATGCTTTGAAATGGTTGCAAGGTTCTTTTCTTCTTGTTCTACTTTTATGAATTCTTTTCCACCTAACATTATCACTTTGGCTACCTTAGTTTGTCCCTTATCATCTTCTACCAATGGAAACAAAGTAAAAGAGATTCCATATTTCTCAATCTCATAAGTATTGTTCCTACCATCATATATTACATGCCTATCAAACTACCAAGGTCTTCCTAGCAATAAATGACACGCATCGATAGGAAACACATCACATAGAATCCTATCTTTGTATCCACCTATACTGAATTCAACCCAAGCTTGCTCATTAACCAAAAAAAATTGACCCTCATTTAGCCAAGACACTTTATAAGGAGTAACATGTGGCATCTTTTCCAATTTAAGTTTGTCAACCATTTCAATGGACACCATATTATCAGTACTCCTTGAATCAGCTACAACCTTACATACCTTTCCCATGCACTTGCAAGTTATTATGAAGAGTGTCCTTCTTTGTGATGGCTCCTTCTCCTTTGATGCTTTGATGAGTGTTCTAACCATTAAAGATTCTCCAACTTTTGGAGCAGCATATTGCATTGGAGAGTTTACACTCTTATCATCATCTTCTTGCACCAATTGAACTATCTTTTCACCACCATGTGAAGTAGAAGGTTGTCTCTCTGGGCACTTCCATGCTTGATGACCAAATTGATTGCAATGATAACATCTTCCAGAGAAGGTATTTTAACCTCTACCTTGTCCACCAAATCTTCCTCTAAAACTTGATCCACAACCTCTAAATCCACCTCTTTGATCAACAACTTGTTCTTGAACTTTACTTGCATCTTCTTGGTCCTCATAGGACTACCTTGAGTTGGAAAGTGAACCTATACCTCTAGAGGTGCTTCCTCTACCTCTACCTTTTCTCTATTTCCTTCCTTTTAACTTCTCTTATGCTCTAACAACCAACTGAAAACATTCTTCAATCATCCTAGGAGTGGCCATACTCATTTAATCTTGTATATTGAACCTTATTCCATTCATATACCTTGCTATATTTTCAACTTCATCCTCAACATGACTTGCTCTAATGCTCAACTTGTGAAACTCCTCAGTGTAATCCATAACATCCATTTCTTTTTTCTTTAGGTTTTGTAGCTTTCTAAAAGTTTGTATTACATAGTCACCAAGAAAGAATTGGCTCTTAACCTTAGACACCATCCTATCCCATGAGTTTATTTTTGCTTTTCCATTTTTCACTCTTTCTTCTTGTACATAGTTCCACCAGGTTAGGGCAGGGCCTTTCAACTTAGTCTTAGCAAACTTTACCTTTTGTTCTTTTGCTACCTCCTTGTATTCAAAGTAGTTGTCCAGTGCATCTATCCAATCCAATACTTCTTCACTATTCATTTTTCCCATTATACATGGGAAATTCCATTTTCACTTCAGTAGTCTCTCCTTTAACAACCTTCAACATCTTAACCATCCTTCTTTCATCAAGGTCCAACTCATCATCACCTTGGACTCCTCTTGGAGGGTTTTCATTCTCACCCTCTTCCTCTTCCTCTTGGTCACTCTCATCTTCAATGGCCTTACCTCTTCTTTGGTTTGTTTCCAATCCTAAAAGTATGGCTAAAACAACTTATTGAGACTCCTTCATCATCCTTATTTCTCCAACAATGACTGCACTACCCCTAGGAGGCATCTTGTCCTTTCAATTTGTAATTTTTCCCTCTTCAAACTTCAACCTCTTTCCTTCAAAAGATCAAAACTATGCTCTGATAGAAATTTGATGTAGAGCAGGGAGGGAGATCATTAACCAATCAAAATTGAATCAGTTTTTAACAACCTTTTCACCTTGAAGACCCTAACTTGGTACTTTCTCACAGTTTCTTCAATTTTGCTTGTAGCATTCCAAATAGTGAAATTTCAACATAACTTTTAGAAAATGACTCCAACCCAAAAAAAAAGACTAGTTTTAGATACCCATTATTCCCTTTATAAATATATCTCAAAATATCATAAGGTTTCTTTGAAACATATCCATCAAATCTCTACTACTATGTTTGCACAAAGGCCTAATTAGGCTCCTACAACAAGGAAATTAAAGGTTCTACACACTCCAGACCTCAAATATTCATTCCAAGACCTTGGAAACATTAAATTAGGTCTTCAAATGTATTTCTCATTATCTAAAATGATCCCATAACAATTCTTCAACAAAGCCCTACCTCTATGCATCAAAATTGCTCAAAACAAGTGTTTTCTAGCCTAGGGCATCATCCTGTTTACACAAAGCCCTCATCCCTACTGTTGCCAACTCAAAAAACATGTAAATCAACCTATCTAATTCCATTCCACCTATTTTTAGAGGTTTCCATCAATGGAATGGTCTTTTATTCCATTTTTACACCTTCAAACCCTCAAAAATAGGGTTTCAAGGCTTCCTTTAGTAAAAGTGCAATCAAATCCTTTAAACTTAATGAAATCCTATGAGACAAAGAGAAAAATGAAGCTACTTCAATTCTCCATCAAATAAAATGCACAAAAAATCATTTATAGGCCGTACAAGGCCATACTGTTGGTTGTAGTAGCAAGTTTTTCCTTGAAAACACAGGAAACAAGAATTGTTTTATTCAAAACTTCAAAATTACATTCACCAATCTTGGGATCACCTTCTCTAGGAAAATTTAAACACCTTCCATCAATTTTTCTAACTATCCTTTGAATTCCAATGACCAAAAACCTACTTTCCCACCAATTACCCTTCATATTCCCATTTTGTATTTTTTCAATATGACAACATTTGCAAGAGTTTACAACTTTCGTAAAATTGACCCCAAAAGACTCTAATCACCTAAAAAATTAGAAATGGTATTAATAGACCTTATTGCACAAAAATAACATGACTTCACCAAACCAAAAATAACCCTAATTAAACTATATGACCTAATGCAATAAATGTAATTATAACAATTTATAAATAGAAACAGTCAAGTTCCAATAGATTTGTAAGGTTTAGAGGACTGTGTACTTGGAATTTTTTTTGTTGTTGTTGTGCATACAAGGACTCAATCACCCTTGGGTGAATGGGTCTTTGTAGGATTTTCCAAAACTTCAAAATTTGATCCTGTAGCCCTTTGTCTACTCTTTGTTCCTATACTTGAAAATCTTCATCTTCGAATCCAGAACTATGATAAATCTACAAAAGTGTGACCGATAGCTCAGTATGGGCTAAATACACTTGATCCATGAGGATTCAAAGTGTATTCAAGCAACTAAACATTAGTCCCAATAGAGATCATTAAATTTAAACAAAGATGGGAAGCCATTGAAACTAGCATATTAAAATACGAAAGCTTGATAAACCTCTAATCTAATCCATTGAAACTTATCCTATTGGGGGAGTGGTGTCGCATTGATGTGGAATGGCAACCCTTTCCCAATCCTGTGGATAAATGAGCTTGTTTTAATCCATTCTATTGAAGAAAATCAACAAAACCGATGATAAATGTGTGTCAAAACATGATTTAAAGCTAAATTAACATTATGCAAGCTATTTTAACATGATTTATGCAAAGCTAATCTAAATGGAGTTTAAGCTCAAAATATTAAAACCCTAAGTTGCCATGGAAGCCATTAATGGAAGCTAAAATAATGGTGAAATTAAATTAAGCTAAAAAGATGCTAAACAAGTGCTAAATATAAGTGCAAGTGAAAATGATTTTAACAACATAAGTTTTCTCTTAAAAGATGGATCCATTTGTCTCCAAATGGTGACCTATTTATAGGACAAATGAGAAATGGAGGGTTGAGATTAAAAAGGTTAATCAATGGTCAAAAATGAAGGAGAGATGGAGGCATGGATATGGATTCTCATCATCCAAGAATCAATGATCACATGGATGAAGGAAATAATCAAGGGTTCATATTCTTCCAAACAAACACACATTCAAAATTTGCACAAGAAGTCTTGTAAGTTTGTTATGAGGGAGAATATTATTTTTTTTAAATGAGTGAAGAGAGAATATTCTTTGGAATATTGTCATGGGTGAGGAAAATTAGATATTTAGCAAATTAAAACAAATTTTTAATGTGCAAAAGGGGAAGGAATATTCTATGGGAATATTCCCTTTTTGGAGGAATGTGCAAAGGAGAAATATTCCCAAGGAATATTCCCTTGCAAGTGGAAGAATTAGATTAATTAGTAATTGATAATTAAAACAAAGTTTTAATTATGCCAATTAGGGGAATTAAATGTATTCATTAAATAAATGATTTAATGAAAAAGAGGAAAGTGAAATGATATTTAATTAAATAACTTAGGGTTATTTAATAAAATAAGAGGACGTAGGGATTAAATCAAATAAGTTGATATATTTAATTTAACAAGACGAAATATTAACACAAAAGGGAGTGAATTAACCTAATTAGATTAATCAGCTTAATAGATGTAAATGATGCAATTAATTAAATAGATAGGATAATTTAATCAATTAAACAAAAATAGGATGGGTTTTAGGATGAAACAATGTTATTATATCATATTTGAGTGCATGATATCATTTAGGACATTTTTAAGTGTCTGCAAAAAGAAATTGTTTGGGTGGCTATATGGGGGTTTGCCTTAGTCAAATTCCTGTTTTGGTAGTTAAACCTTAACAAATAGCCAAAGATCTGATAAAAGATAGTTTGTGTGAGCCCTAACCTTATGTGCATCTAAGGTTGTTATGAGATAAATGCAAAGAAACCCTACTCAAGTGTGTTAGAGTATGATTCCTATATGACAATGATAAGATTCAATTAGGTAGAAGTCAAAATTCCCTAAATCTAAAAATGAAATGATACCTTGCTTTAGGTTGTAAATAGAATGAAGCTTGAAGATGAGAACAATAGGAAAAAAATCATTAGGTAGAGGGAAGTGGCCAAATGCATCTGCCAATCCTAGATCCATCATGTTCCTCTATAGGCATCGACCTTCAATCATGTGACAAAGCTTGATCAAATCTGAAAATGGACTTGAAGACTTGTAATCTCACGTAATGCTACTCCAAGATTGAATTTTGCTTGCTTGAATGTTCTCTCTTGTTTTCTAGTTTTTGAATTGATGAAAAGACTAGGTATTTATAAGCATTTCTCTAATTTATTGACAATTAGATCTAATAGCTGACATGTACCATTTGAAATTTGAATGTTAAAATGCCACCAACAATCCTTTAAAATTTGGGTCTTGGTTAACAAGGGGGACCCATTCACCCATGGGCAAATGGGTCCTAGCCCAAGTTTCCAGGACACACTTGATTCAAGGGGGTAGATTAATGATAGTTTGCATTTGTTCAATGCTTGTTTCAATGTTGAAAAATGATAAAAATAGGCCTTAGAATGTATAATAGAGGGAATGAGGGCCTATTTAGGAAGGGTGGAAAATGCATAAATGTAAGGGTCACTAAAATAGGTCCAAAGTGTGAAATTCTAAATGTATACAATTTTTATGCTACATTTATCCCCCACTTTAGTGTCCATATGAAACTATATGCATATGCAACCTAAAGTACTAAAAGTAAATCATTTTTCATAAAGGATACTCATATGGATATTATGATTCATTTTGTAATGAGATAATAAATCCCCAAGTGTAGTCATTTACAAAACCACAACGTTAGGAACTGTATTTTTCAAAACCAATTTTTTAGCTATTCAAAATAATCTTTTACTTTCAAATAGTCATGTTAACTTCTACAGAGAACCAAATTTGAGGGTAGATGTATGCCTTGTAATTCTGCTTGCTTAATGGAGGTGGCATTAGGGTATCAATCGAACTGCATCAAATTTCTATTTTTATTGATGTAAATGCTTATAATGCGGTCATGATATCACAACATCATCTATTAGTAAAAATTGGATAAGATCGGGGATGGAGCTACGAATCCAATGCAACAAATGACATCAAAATCAGAGTTCTCTAGCCCCCAATATGGTGGTTTTAGTGAAATGTACTACTATAAAATTTTACTATATGTTAGTAGAGAATCATATTTTGGAGGTCATCATTTTCACATTTGCTATTTGGAGATTCTGAGAGATGCCTGGGTGTAGAGGAGAGAAGATGCCAAGCTAACGACCATACCAACCCCCGTGAATTGAGTGCCTTCAAGTGAATGTTGCGAGCAACACCATCACACTAGAGGTGAGTACCTTGTACCTACTCCCTATCATTTTTCTTTGTATTCTACACTATTTTTAGCATTTTTCAAAAATCTAGGCATCCTTGTCCTCTTTGGGTGACCCTGTCCCAAAATGGTGACCATGTCCCAATTTGGCAACCCTATCTTAGACCTGTTGGTGTGAATAAAGTGTTGTACCTAGTTAATTATTTACTAGGGACTTAGGGGACTTATTCACATGTTAAGTTTACTTAAGATATATAAGCTTTCTTTTAGAAATATTAGTCTTATCTAGATTTCACATTATCCTAGGTAGTTATGAGTTAGATGTCTCATGTGATAGGATTAAGACACTTTCCATGATCTTCTCTAATCTTATCTCTCACCTTGACTTTATAAACAAGGTGCATCTCTGACATATTTTTCATCTTGATCATTCTTGTTTGGTGGAATATCATCTTTCATTGTTGCTTCTCTCTATTTCTTGTGGAGGTTATTTGGTGTTGCAAATTGAAGATCTTAGTTGCTCACTTCAACATGGTATCAGATCTTTGAATCCGGCAAGCCCATTCCTTTTTTATTAGAGTGTTTCTACCATCAAGTTTTCTATCATGATTTGAGATTCTTTTATGATCTTGTAAATTATTGTATGCTCTTCTCTTGTGTTTCAATATGATCTTGAGAATAAAAAGGGGCTTGCAAAGATCTGTTAATCCTATATTGTATGTATGTTTTTTGGTGAAATCTGGTGATTGCAACACTTTTGGCTATAGTGGCAATATTTTTTGCTATCCCATTACATCCAGGAGGCTCAAGAAAGTCATATTTGGCTTTTGTTTCACTCAATTTGGTCACCATTTACAACTTTGGCAAACAAGGTTTTGAAGCTCATATTTAGGAAACAACTTTTTATAGGAGAAGTTTTGGAAAAAAATAACCTTTCCATTGTGTCTAGGTGGTCAATTCCATGAATTTTGATATATAATTTGCCTATATTTGGAAAAAGTTGTTTTTGGAGCAATTTTTATTAACCTAAAGGGCTGTATGCCCTAGGTCGAAGGTATAGTTAGCATTTATTGAAAAAAAATTGCAAATTTTTATTTCAATAGTTTATTTTTAAAAAAATAGAAAAATATTATAAAGGTTTTAAGAAATGCTTACTCTTATTAATAGCATTGTGCTATTCTAAAGCATGACCTTTAAAAGGCCATAGACTTTTTAAAGTCTATGGAAGTCAAACTTAAACTGTTGGCTTTAGCATAAGCCACTAGTGGTAGTATAAATCGCTAATGGTAAACTAAGTTGCGACCATCTAAGTTTCCAAGTTTAAACAATAACTGCTCTTCAAAACATTTAATCGTGCATGTGACCAGGACACCCCAAATTGCTAATGGTTAGTTAACTGCTTGGATTTTTTGTGCTATCTACTGATAGGGTCTTGTGGGTGACCAAGAGCCAACCTCCAAGGGCTATATTTTTGCCCCTATTTAGGCTTCAAAGTGCCTAAAGTAGGTTTTTTTTTCAATTTTGCATAACTTTGTGCTAGGATATTGGATTTTCACCAACGAAATATTGTTAGAAAGGTGGTTCAATGAAATTCATAATGATGTAGGTGATTTTTGTATATTTTTCTAGTTTTTGCTATTTTTTTCAGCCTAAAGGTACACATGTATTTATTACTTGTAACTAACATAAATTTTGCATACAAAGTCAAAATTTGGCAATTTTTTTGGAAATTACTTAGAAAATTGAAAGGAATTTGTTTGTAACCTCTATTTTCAGTTTTGACAATCCATTTCTTAAAAAATTGTAAAAATAATTGTGTTATAAACAGTTGATTTGACTTGTCACTTGTACAAATTGCAAAAACAATTCATTGTATTTTGTTGGGGGGTTACAAATTCAATTTTAATACATTCTAGGAGGGTGAAAGGCACAATTTAAATGCCACATTGTCTTCTTTCTCTTGGTGTTCTTTTGTCCAACAAGGTAGATCTAAGGAAAATTGAACCACTCACTCCACACAATTATCATACATGGAAGCTAAAAATGACTCAATTGTTACAATCTAAAGGTCTATGACAAATATTAGAAACACAATAGCCTGAATTCATAAGGGAATATGAAAAATTTACCCATATATGTAAAATGGATGAATCAAAAGGGATCATTGGATTACATGTATTTGATAATTTTTTGTTTCATATTGCAGAGTGTAAAACATGTAAGAATGTTTGGGATAAACTTGAAGAATTGTATGGTCAAGTCAATCATTTTAGAATCTTGTAAATTCAAGTGGATCTACATTCACTCTCTCTAGATGCATTTCCTTCTATTCAATATTTTCTTGTACAATTCAAGTTGATTTTGTCACAATTAAAAGGATGTGGGCATGATAAATCTGATGATGAATGTATCTTCTTAATTCTATCTAAGTTAAGAGGCCCTTATCAAGTGTTCTCTTCTACTTTCTATTCTACTATGGATTCCATGGGGAAGAATATAAAATTCCTTCTTTTGAGTTGTTTTGCAAGTGTCTTACTAGGGAGCAAGCCAAGTTGGCTCAATTGGATGCACTACCTAGAATCATTCTCCAATGGCTCAATCTTCCAAGGGTAAATGAAAGAATAAGAAGCACAAGAAAAAATCAACTTCAAGTAGTGATTCTACCTCTAAACTAAAGAAGAAGAACAATCATAAATCCAATCCATCTCCTTCTTCTACCTCTGAAGATTCTTCTTCTAAGTCCAAGAAAAAGAAAGGATATCCTTATTCATTTTGTGGTGAAACTAGGCATGACGAGTGTCATTGTTTCAAGAGAATAGAAGCCTTGGAGGAAGCTATGAGGAAACATAATATTTTATCTCCTAATTCTTCTTCCATGGGAAAAGGACAAGCTCTTTTGGCATGTTCCTTACATACATCTACAATAGTTAGATTCTTGATTCTAGGTGCTTCACATCACATGATCAAGTCACAAGATCTTCTTGATTCCATTAATCATACTTCTAATTCTTGGATTGCAGTTGGGAACTCTTCACAGATTCTAGTTTTGGAGACAAGCTTTGTTTAGATGCTAGATGGTTGCATTAAGGATGTTCTTCTTGTTCTTGATATTTCAGTGAATCTACTTTCCATATATCATATTTGTCATTCTGGAGATGGAAAGTTAGTTGAGTTTACTCCATAGAATGTGACTATTAGATAGTTGTAGGATCCTTAGAAGGTTGTTTCTATAGGTATAGTTGATCATGAGAATCATTTTGTATTGGTTTGATGGATTAGAGTCTTCATTGGGTTCATGTTTTATTGCTCATGTTGATTCAATGAGAAAACTTTGGCATGAAAGATTTGGGCACTTGAACTATAGATATCTTTAGTAGATGCATGCACATAACTTAGTGGTTGGTTTTCCAAAGATCTCTTGCACAAATGGTGTTTTTCCAGGTTGTTTTCTTGGAAAAAACATTAAGGTCATTTTCCTAAGGGTCAAGCTACATGTGCAACAACACCCCTTGAGTTGGTCCATAGTGATCTCATTTTATTTCCAACTCCTTTTTCAGGGGTTAAGTATGTGCTCACTTTCATTGATAATTTTTCTTGACACACATGGGTCTAATTTTTGAAGCTCAAGAGTGAGGTTATCACCATCTTCAAGACCTTCAAAAATTTTTTAGAGAAGTATTCAAGTTTTTCTCTTTGACAGATACACATAGATAATGGTGGGGAGTATGTTAATCAAGAATTTCAAGATTTTTGTAGTGAGCATGGTATTCTTCGTTAGCACACATTTCCTTACACTCATCAATAGAATGGTGTGGCAAAGAGGAAGAATAGGAATCTAAGGGAGATGACCAATTACATGATCAATCTAGGTCCATGGCTCTAACATTTTGGGCCAAAGCTATCAATTATGCTAATTATATTCAAAACCATATGCCTCACAAGGTAGTGTGGAATATGACTCCTGAGGAGGCTTGGTCTCATCACAAGACTAATGTATCCTTCTTCATAGTATTTGGTAGTGTGGCTTGGGAATTCATTTTGGATGTTCCAATATTCAACAGTCTATGCATGGGGTTGAAGCATGCTCACTCACCTCTACTATGATCTTGGTTGCTTTTTTCATTAGGAGCTTCACAGTATCGTACATTGTAAACTTCTTCAAGTGTAGGCCTTCGAGCATATCACATGTGCGAGAATGACTAGATTTCTCACCATGACAATGCTCAGGTATCCACAAGCCTTTTGTTATACATTGAGGTGATCCTGATAGTACATAAATCTATTACATTGGAGAGTTAGGTTTGATTATCTAGAGGATGACATAGTATGGAGACCATACAAGACTCTACCATAGTGGGCAGGTCTTAGACAATAGTTAGCTAGGATGCAACAAGATAGATTACTTGTTGGAACCCATGACTATATTTTCATGTCATTCTATTATGATCGTGTCATGTATCTATTTGGTCAAATACAAATAGCACCTGACCCACAACCTACATTCTTGAGATCTGCTTGTAGTGGTGCGAGGCCAGGAGACATCCATCGTCCTACAATCATCGATGTTGTTATTAGTGATTTAGATGATGATGATTAGGATGTAACCCAAAAATCTTATTTGGATGATGTAGGAACCACTATAGCCTATGAGAGATGGTGGGTTATAACACAACCTTGGCATGCTTTCCTTGATGACCATCTTATAGTTAATGCTAGAACTTTGCTAGTTCAAGAGGATGAGAGAGAGGATGCAAGTGTGGATGGAGATATGAATGATGAGGAGGATATAGTAGAGGATACAAATGTGGATGATCAATAATCGATGAGAGGAGTTCAAGGAGCCAATAGAGGCCACAAATGCCCCTAAGGAGAGACCAATATCTCATCCTCATGTCACTCGAGCACATGCATCAAATTCAATAGGGATCTAGTCTCATGAGTATGGAGAGAGTAGCCATGCAACTCCCACCATGCCTCCTACCCATTGGCAGACTAGTGATCAAGGTGATGATATTTTATTTATCTTATACATTTTAGCTATGCACTAGTTATTATATTATAGCTTGACTTATGCTATGTTTCCTTTATTACAATTGGTACATGAGAGTGGCTTAAATTCTTTATCTAAGTCACCATAGACATGGTTCCATTGATGCCTGCACACTAGGTGACATGAGAATAGCATAGGCCACCACCTAGCATAGGGTGCCATGTTGACCTATTTGATCCCTTGTTCAGGTGGAGGACAACTTATGATGATGTTATGATGACTATTGATTTATCTAGAGCTAATATTGAGTATGTTCGATATAGGGAAGAGTATTGGAGAGCTATGCATGAGGAGCTTATGACTACACATGAGAAGCTTAGGACTACATATGAGAAGTTTTGAGCCACTCGAGTTCCATCTAAGAGTGAGAGGTATACTCACTTATAGTTAGAATTCAATAGGATGTAGGTAAATCTTGCTAGGGTGTAGGTGGATATGAAAGGAAGTTGGGTGAGCATAAATAGTTTCCTACACTAATCTAAGTAGGGGAGAGTTAGAAATTTTTTATTTTAACACCTTTAAAAATTACAAGAGAAGCACATAATGAATAATAGAAATAGAATAAGCACATAAATACAACACACACCAGATATATGTGGGGAAGACCCTTTCGGGTAAAAAAACCCACCCTCCAAAAGCACAATACTTATATATTACTTGAAATAGGAGTTACAACATAGCCCAAGTACAAATATTCTACACAAGTGCTTCGTCACAAACACTTGTTCTGGAGTTAACCCGACAACACTTTGTTACTTGCAAACAAACTATGCATTCTACAACTCAAGGCACTCAATAAATAGAGTGATACAAGCTTCAAAAAGCATCTAGAAGGTGAGGGGTATCCAAATCCACATGACACAATATCCAATTCCTTAGAAATGCATTTGGACACATGTATAATATTCCCTTACACCCCTTACAATGGTCAAACATGCAAATATTCTTCTTCCAAGATTGGGTGCCTAGAATATGCTAAAAATAGCTTATGATAGATGCCTTACAACTATCATAGAATATGTCATAAATTTTCCATAAAATCTATCATAGGATATGTAAGAGAATCTACCATAACCAACTAAAAATAGTCAATTCTCTTACATCCTGTCATAACCCACTTAGGTGCCAACTTTCTCCAAGCATTCAAAAATTCCTTATGATGTGTCATAGAATCTGTCATATGCCATAGATTCCAAAGTGGGATGCCTATGTCCACTTGGGACAATAATGTGTCATCTAGTCACTTCCAACAATGATGCCACCCAACTAGTGGGTCCTGATATGTGACATGACACCATAGGCAATTAAATAATATAAATTAAATACATTAATTACATTACTAAAACCAATATTAGGACACTAAGGTTGATACACCTTATTCCCAAAATTTTCCCACTTATCGAAGACCTGCCAAGAGTCATATGGAATCATTTTCTCAGGGCCCCAAGGCCCATGGAATTGGAATGCAATCTGAACTTCTTTGTGCTCACTGGTTTTGTCAATGCATCTACAACATTCACCAAAGTGTCAACCTTTTCCAAGTTCACCTTTCCATCCTCTACCATATCACAGAAAAATGATACTAAAGATTTATGTGCTTTGCTCTGGCATGGAAGGTAGGATTATTTTCTAGGAAAATCACACTTTGACTGCCATAGAAAATAATAATCTATCCTAAATCTAAACAAATATTAGAACACAATATCTTAAGCCAATTTGCTTCTTTATAGGCATGAGTTTCTTCCATATACTCTGCCTCTATTATGGACAATGCACCACCAAACATCATAAACAGATAACCAATGGTGGATCTTCTGGTGTCAGTGTCACCTGCCCAATCTAGATCCACATATCCTCAAAATGCTCACAAAATGCTGAGGTCTAGTAGGATAACCATGAAAACACAAGGAATACTTGGAAGTACCTCACAAATATCTGAACACTCTCTTAACCACATCCCAATGCACCCATTCAAGATTAGCCATAAAATGACTAAGGACTCCCATTGCTTGGGCAGTGTTTGGTCTCATACACACCATCACATACATTAGATTTCCAATTACATTCGCATATGATACTTTGGTCATGTCCTCCATCTCAGTGGGAGATGTTGGTCAATCATTTATAGAAAGCTTCATCCCTTGCATTATAGGAACATATAATTGTCTGCAATCTACCATGTTGAATCTCTCCAACTCAAAGTTCACATACTTGCTCTAGCTTAATCAAAGCTTTCTATTAGCTTTGTTTCTCATGATTTCCATTCCCAGAATGTACCTAGCTGCA
This sequence comes from Sequoia sempervirens, assembly GCA_007258455.2. Classification (NCBI taxonomy): domain Eukaryota; kingdom Viridiplantae; phylum Streptophyta; class Pinopsida; order Cupressales; family Cupressaceae; genus Sequoia; species Sequoia sempervirens. Next base: position 527,824,239 of record VDFB02047230.1, on the reverse strand, counting down.
CCTAGGTCTTTCATCTCAAACTGTGCTGACAACTAAAACTTCAAATCTAAAATCATACTTTAACCATTCCCAATAAACAATATATCATCTACGTATATGACAATAATGAGAATGTGACCATTATCAATTTTAAAGTATACACAATGGTCAGATTTAGATCTATGAAATCCCATTGACAACACATACGTATCAAACTTCTTGTACCACATTCTAGGAGACTGTTTCAAACCATAAAGAGACTTCTTCAGTTTACAAACCAAATTTTCTTTACCTTTTTCAATGAAATGCTTTGGTTGTGATGTGTAAATCTCTTCCTCCAAATCACCATGAAGGAACACTATCTTCACATCAATCTGTTCCACTTCTAATTCATATGAAGCTACAAGTGATAACAAAAGCTAGATAGATGTCAGATTCACTATAGGAGAGAATATCTCTCCATAATCAATTCCCTCCACCTAGGAAAACCCTTTAGCGACCAATTAAGCCTTATACTTCTCAACACTACCATCAAGACCAAATTTTTTCTTGAAAACCCATTTAAAACCAATAGGTTTACATCTAGTAGGAAAATATCCCAAGTATTTTTCTTCTTTAATGAAGCCATCTCCTCATCCATGGCTTGCATCTAGGAATCTAAGTCATTCATACCCATTGCCTCTATAACCATCCTAGACTCATCAGTGTTAGTAATCAATGCAAAAATGCAACTAAAATCTAATAAAGAATAACCAAACCTTTCTAGTTGCTGCCTAACTCATGTAGACCTTCTCAAAGGCTAAGGTTGAGGTTATCCTTCTTCTTCAAAATTTTTAGAGCAACTTGAGCTCTCCTAATCATCAAGTCCAATAGGAGCACTTGGTTCTTCTTTCTTCAGAGTAGGTGGGATCTGCACTACCTCCTTCTATTTCTCCTCTTTCTTTGGTTGTAACTCAATAATGGAAGGTTTCATCTCTCTGAATATCACACTTCTTCTATAGAGAACATTTTGAGCTTCTAGATCCCAAAGATTTTACCCTTTCACACCGACACCATAGCTAATAAAGATACACTTAACAACCTTATTCTCCAACTTAGATCTCTTCTCAACCAGAATATGAGCATAAGCTTCACAACCAAATACTCTAAGATGTCTCATCGAAGGATTTTTACAATACCATGCCTCCATGGGTGTATTGCCAACAAGCACCGATGTTGGAGATCTATTTATCAAATAACATGTAGTGGCTACCGCTTCAGCCCAAAAAAATTTGTTCAAGGCTAGCACCACTCAACATACTCCTAGCCCTCTCCATCAATGTTCTCTTCATCCTTTCTACAACTCCATTTTTCTGTGGAGTGCAGGGAGTTGTCTTATGTTTCTCAATCCCATGCTCTTTATAGAACATGTCAAACTCTATGAAACAAAACTCACTGCCATTATTAGTCCTCAAACACTTAATCTTTCTGCTAGTCTAATTTTCTACCAAGGCCTTGAAATCCTTAAACTGACTAAATAATTTAGCTTTACTTTTGAGGAAATAAAAAAATGTCCTACTGTAATCATCTATGAAATAAAATATATATATAGATTTTGATAACGAAGGAACATTTACAGGACCAAAAACATATGAATATGCATAGTCCAAAACCCCAAAAGATGAGAACTAGAGTAAAAAGAATACACGATGTTGTTTTCCATATACATAATGTTCACAAAATCCAAACTCGAGATTACAATCATCAAGGCCTTCAACAAGGCTCTTATTTTTTAGGGTTCTAAGACCCTTCTCACCAATGTGACCAAGTCGGTTCCATAACATTGTTTTCTCTACAAGAAGCTTCATTTCCATGGAATGAGCATCCTTAGGTACCCAAAATGCACAACCATCGGATGTAGCTGCAACATGCTTCTTCTATGCACAATATGATGATGAGGATGAAGAATCCAAAGATCTCTTCTTCAGCACAACATAAGAACTATTGCACTATACAATGCATGCATCAAGCTAAAACAAAGTGCCAATATGAACACCCTTAGCCAACACCATAGCCCATCTAGTCATATCACATCCTCCACCAGAGAAAACAACTTGCACTCCCGAATCATTTAGTTTACTTACAGAAAGTAGGTTTCATGCCAAACTTGAGATATGCAAGACACCATTAATCCCCTTCACTCTTCCATCAAGAAATTTGATTTTGACTCTTTCATGACCAACAATCTTTAGGTGAGAATCATCACCCAAGTACACCTCTTAGCCATTGTACTCCTCATATTTTGAGAATCAATATTTATGAGAGGTCATGTGAAAATATGCACCTAAATCTATCAACCACACATCATCTGATGCATGGGATGCGAAGGCTGCAATAAATGCTTCTCCATCATCTTGAGATGATTTATCAAATTCAAAATCAAAGAAAGACTTGTTTTTTTTCTTCTTCTCCTTGCAATCTTTTAGAATGTGACCAGTTTCGCCATAGTTCTAACATTTTTCCTTGGAATTCTTACTAGGAGACTCTGATCTCCCAAGAGACTTTGACTTAGTTTTCTTGTCTTTCTTTTTGCTTCTCTCTTTTGGTTTGCCATGAACTACAAGGTTCTCCTTGGCCATCTCAAAAGAATTCCTTTGTATCTCTTTATATAATAATGAGGCAACGGCCTCATCCATCTTAAAGGTGGAAGTAGTGCTTCTAATAGCCATTACCAGGTGATCCCAAGAGTCTATAAATAAACACAAAAGGAGCATGCAATAGTTGTTCATCAATCTTGTCTCCAATGGAACCTAGTTGTGCAACCAACATGTTAAATGTACTTAGATGATCTGCTATAGATCCTCCATCTTCCATTTTTCAGAGAATACATCTTCCTTCTCAGGAAAAGATTATTTACCAATGATTTAGCCTGATAGACATCACCAAGCTTCTTCCATAAAAAAGTAATTTTTTTCTCTTCATGGACATTTAGGAGGACAAAATCAGCCAAATGGAGTCTAATAAGACCCTTGGCTTTCCTATCCATGAGATCCCAATGTTCTTGTTTCATGCCTGATGGTTTGGTTCCAAAAATAGCAGTCCCATAGATCATGGTCTATGAGCATGTCTTCTATTTTGAGCTTCCAAAGTTCAAAATTATCGCCATTAAATTTCTCCATCTCAATCCTCCTAGATGTGCCTGCCATCTCTTTCTTGTAACAAGGTAACGAAACACACAATTTTGCAAAACTCCCACTAAAACAAAGATCAACTCAAAAAACCCTTCTAACCTAACAAAGGAACCAAGGATGGCCAGGCTCTGATACTAATTGAAGGGAATCCCCATGAGTAGAAACAACTTCCTACACTAATCTAAGTAGGGGAGAGTTACAATTTTTTTATTTTAACACCTTTAACAATTAAAACAAGAGAAGCACATAGAGAATAATGAAAATAGAACAAGTACACAAACACAACATACACCAGATATACGTGGGGGAAATCCTTTCAGGTAAAAAACCCCACCCTCCAAAAGTTCAATACTTCTATATTATTTCAAATAGGAGTTACAATATAGCCCAAGTACAAAGCTTCTACACAAGTGCTTCATCATAAAAACCTATTATAGAGTTAACCTGACAACACTTTGTTACCTGCAAACAAACTACGCATTCTACAACTCAAGGCACTCAATAAATAGAGTGATACAAGCTTTAAGAAGCATCTAGAAGGTGAGGGGTGTCCAAATCCACATGACACAATATCCAATGCCTTAGACATGCATTTGGACACATGTACAATATTCCCTTACACCCCTTATAATGGTCAAACATGCAAATATTCTTCTTCAAAGCTTGGGCACCTAGAATATGATAAAAATAGCTTATGAAAGATTCCTTACAACTATCATAGAATATGTCATAAATCTACCATAGAATCTGTCATAGGATCTGTAAGAGAATCTATCATAACCGACTAAAAGTAGTCGATTCTCTTACATCCTGTCATAACCCAACTTGGCTGCCAACTTTCTCCATGCATTCAAAGATGCCTTATGACACATCATAGAATCTATCATATGTCATAGATTCCAAAGTGGGACACCTATGTCCACTTGGGATGATGATGTGTCATCCAGTCACTTCCAATAGGGATGCCACCCAGTTGGTGGCTCCCAATTTGTGACATGACACCATAGGAAATTAAATAATAAAAATTAAATACATTAATTACATAATTAAATCAATATTAGGACTCTAAGGTTGAGACACCTTATTCCCAATAGGATAGAGATCGGATAGACTAGGAGCATGTCAAGCTATCATACATGAGGGGATAGCTATAGGCTAGATTTAGGGCCTATAGATGAGGTCTATGAGCCTTTTGCGATCTACTGTCTCTCGATGGGCGCCACCACCAGCACCAGGCCTGAGGAGTCTAGTAGCCATAGGCTTCCTTATATGTACTATGTTATACCATACCACACTATGGTGGTTGACCATGTATATAAACTTTGTGATATTATATATATATATAATTATTTTTTATTTCTACAAGTCCTTGTTTGGATTAGATTTCATTGTGATATATTAAATAATAAATATCTCAACGATCAAATTAAACACTTTTTTCTTACTCAGATACTACATTTTTTATTAAGAGTGAGAATGCTAAAGTAGATGCTCTTATGATCTAATTTTGAAAATTAAATGTATGTTAATTATCTAATTTAACATAACCCAGATATGATTGAATAACATGTAAGCAAAGTAATAGTTCAAACTAATGAATAATTACCAAAGTAATTCAAGACACATGCAATAATGTTTGTCAAGAATGAAGCAATGTGAGATAAAATTTAAAACTATCTACTAATCTAACAACATTCTTTAAGTACATACTATTCAAAAGATTTTCTAAGTGTAGTATTTGTGAAAATGCACAACATTGGTAGGTTATTTTAGAGGTTTTTGGTTCATTTATCTAAGTTTATACACTCTAGACCCATAGTTTTCATCAATGACATAATGTTCCAGCTAGTTCAGACTGAACTTTCCTTTTTCATCTGGAGTGATATTTATATTTCATTGCTTTTCATACAACACCAAATCCCCCTTATCAAAAGAGTGAGGAATTACATTATTGTTATATTTACATTGCATTTTTTTGAATAATCTTGGAGATGCTTGAAAGATAATTTATACATTGTTCATTAAGCATCTTAAGCTATTGTAAACATTTTTACCTATAAGTGTTATCATCAATGAGGCCCTTAAGAGAAATTCTCAAGGAAGGGATTTTTAACTCTAAGGGAATTAATGCATGCACCGTAAACAAGATTATATGGGGTGTTTCTTGAAGTTGTACAAATATTGGTGTTGTAAGCCCATAATGTATAAGTCAACTAAGTATTCCAATCCTTGTTATGTTTATTAACTATTTTGCACAAGATTTCTTCAAGTGTTTTGTTTGTCACTTCTTCTTGACCATTATATTATGGGTAATAAGAAGTGGAGAAGTGAGGTTGGATGTGAAATGTTTCCAAAAAATTCTTCACTTCATTATTCTTAAATGGTGTGCCATTATCTGAGAGTAAAGAAGATGGAAGACCAAATTGAGCAATGATTTTTTCCAAAATAAGATGAAAGATTGCATCAATAGTCATGGAATGAAGATGAATTGCCACTATCCACTTCATGAAGTAATTTGTAGTAGTAATTATAAATGTATGTCTAGAAGAAGGAGGGGATATTTTTTTGGAATAAGATCCAAACCCCACATCGAAAATGGCCAAATAGGAATTTGGGCACAAATTTTAGAGGCAAGAAAATAAATAAAATTATTATGCTCTTGACATTTATGACACTTCTTAATGTGATTGAAACAATATTGTTCCATGTTTTTCCAATAGTATCCTATGTAGAGTAACTTTTGAACAAATGAACTTCCTCCTACATGCCCCCCGCAAGCACCCACATGAGCTTCTTCAAGGGCTATAGGGATTTCAAATTGTTTGAGACATCAAAGAAGAATACCATCTATACAACACACCTGCTAGGATTATATATCAAGATGTAAATTTCCTAAGATGAGATCTGGTGTTTCTAGTAGTTGGTTCAGGGAAGATACCCTCTTTTAGATAATTAAAGATCAACATATACCATTTACTAGAGGATTGAATATTGGCAACTAATGTTTCCTTTATCATTTCATCTATGGATGGCTTTATGAGAGTATGGATGGTGAATGTGAAGACATAAAAGAATCTTTGAGAGACATAAGAGAAGCAATTCTTTCCATTTCATCTGTGTGTTAGTTATCTTTTTGAGGAACATTGTCAATAGTGTATGATTCAAAACATTCTAACAATGCCATTGTGAAGTATTTATATTGTGATAAATTAGCATGATTTTCTTGATAAGACCCATTTATTTGTTTGATAATCAATTGATAATCACCAAATATACAAATATGTTTGACACCTAAAGATAGGGCTACAAGTATCCAAGTAATAACGGCTTTATATTCCACAATGTTGTTTGTACATAGGAATTTTAGATGATAGGACAAGGGAATTGACCTTCCCGAAGGAGGTATCAATATAACCCCTACTTCAAAGCCAATTTGATAATAGAACCATCAAAATACAAATCCCACATTTCATTATCTGTTTACAACACACTCTCATTAGGGAATGATTCATGGTTTTGTAATGATAATGGTGAAGGAGCATCAACTAAATGGTCTGTCAATGCTTGAACCTTTATTGATAGATGGGAGACAAAATTAAGGTCAAACTCAATTAACAAAATAACTCATTTAGCTAAGCATCCTGAAAAATTTATATTAGCAAAAAGATACTTTAAAGGATCAAATTTTTTCACAACATGCACCTCTACATTTAAAAAATAATGCCTCTATTGAGATTATGGAAGTTGTGCAACATGAGAACGGAGTATGGATGGTTTGTGATTGGTTGTTCCTATGTTTTCATTGATGTCAACATGGTGATAACTATATGGGAAGTCTACTTGATTTATCAGAAGTTGTTCTTGTTGGAGCACCAAATTTGTACCCTGTGTGCTAAGCATTCAATGAGAACTCATTAGATTTAGGCTAACATGGGACCACTTTCAGGTTGTGGGTAACCTATTTGAAAGTAAACCTCTGGATTATGGGCTGACTTCCCATTTTGATGGTGTCACCTAAACTATTTCCTGCTGGAATAAGGGGAGAAAGAGGTGTGAAAAGAAAACTAACCCCTATGGTGATGCACCTAATGATATTTCCCAGACCAATACAACTGCTTCCACACACAAGAGTGGTCAATAACTTAACAATGGTTTACACAACTCAAAAATCTATATGCCTTTGCATCAGTGTTTCATAACAAGGCTGAAAATGTCATGGACAACATCTAGAAGGAAGAAAATGACACCCTCATAGCTTAGACTTTATCCTAAACTAACTCAACACATGTTATGACCTGCAAATTCATACTAACTACATAAAGGAAAAGAAAACATGACAAAATCAAAGGGAAAACAATTTTGCCATAGATTTCACCAACCATTTATAAAGCTTTCACAATAAACAACATAATGAGAAGGTAAAGTATATTAAATTATCAATCAAAATGTGTTACACACTCAATTAAATGTTTGATAATGAGTCACAATGCAGTCCTCTACCATGAGAAGGGATCCAAAAGCCACAATTCCTACAAGAAGTAATAAAGAACTCCCTAAAATGTTCAAAAATTAACATACTTAAGCCAAACTACAACCAACAGCCCACACAAAGTGTTTCTAGAAACCCTAAGTTAGATGAAACACACTAGCCAAAATAGAAGCTTCCAAAAACATTCCAAAACATCCTCCAAATGGTCCAAAGTCAAGCCCAATCAAAGATCATACTGAAGATGTGATAAAACAACCCCCAAAATGGCACATGCCTCTCCAAAACAGTCAAAACAAGCCTTCCACACTTTCTACATGTTTGACAAGTCATCATCAAATTTGGACCCACACACAAGTCATGCAATATGTGTGTTTTGAATCACAAGACTCAAAAAGCATTAAAAGATAATAAATTTCATTAAGTGATTTATAAAACATCACTTACTCAAGTCATTTTACAATTCAAAACAAGAATAATGACCCCACCATCTCCTTGTATTACATTTTCATTAAAAGGAATGATAAAAGTGATTTTCAAATCACTCACATGATATCCTCAAAATTTGGAAACAAATGCAACATATAATGTTATGGCTAAAAGCTTTCAAAAGCTTCTAAGGCACTCTGATTATCAACTTACCATATTCTGCATTTCAAAATACACACATGGGAAATAAACATGTTTTGCAAGGGCATATGATCATCAACAACACTTGGCCAATATGGCCATCCCCCAAGTCCCTTGGAAAGCATATTCCAAGTCACATGTTATTGGAAAAACAAGGCATCACTCATAGGTCACATGGAATACTCCATTGTATTGCACACTCCATTGTTGTATGTTTGAAAAACACTTAGCAATGAGTAGAAATAAAGGGGAAAACCCTAAGGCATAAAATGCCTAAGTTACAACATATGATATAAAGTGCAAACTTAGCAAAGTTTAAAAGTGGGAAAGTTTTGAAGGCATAAAATTCCTAAGGGGGAACACATGTGTCGGCCCCATCACATTTATCATATGTTTGATTTATGTTAATAAATGGGATAAAAATCCCATCAGCATCAAATAGGGGTGAAACCCTAATCATTAACACCAAAACAAAGAGGAAAGCTCATCATTCTGTCAAACCACACTCTTGAGAGCATGATGCAGCTGGTAGGATTTGAGAAAATTACAGGAAAAAAAAATGAAGATTACCATGATTTTCTCAAGATTCATTGATGAGAAACAAGGGAAAAGAGGTAAAATGCCCATTTTGAAGCTCAAAATCTCCATTTTATATCATTTGGAGGCTATTTTTTAACTCACAGGCCATGGCCTGTAGCATTCTAATGAACTTTGCTTCATTCTCATATTTTTTGATGCTGATTATGTTAGAGTAATAAGTTATTATGCTTAATTAATTATATCATACTGGTTAATTAATTAAGTCACTTATTCCTTTAGTTACTTAAGCTAAACTTAGGCACATTAATAATTGATTAATTATTAAGTGTGCACACTAGGGTTTCATTTAGGGTTTCCCTTTTAGGGTTTCTTGATCTCCTTCATAAGGATTGATCTCTTTGTAATAATTGATTCTCAATAATGCATTTTTACTTTGAGGTTTATAGAACATCTTCTTTGGTTTTGCATGTCTTTTGCATGTGACAGGTATCCCTTTGCATGTAGGTGATCTTGGTTTCTAACAGATTCATCACCTTTACAACCGCCATGATTAAATTTGATGAAGCTTTTGGGTTTAGTTGATGACACAAGCTAGGTAAGCCTTTTGTACATAAAAACTCACACTCTCTGAAAATGATGATAAGTAATTGTATTGGGTTTGGCCTCCATTATGCAATTGAATTTTTCTTGTATTCACAAATTCTGTTGTTTAAAACACCTGGGTATATGGTATCTTCATGTTGCTTGACCTATGAAAATGATGCACTATTTAGAAGTTCCATCTGCACATTTTACTTCCTTTCAAAGGAGGACATGGCTCCACCCTTCATTCATGGCCGCTAGGGTTTCATTTTTCCTTTTCCACTTTCCTGTAGGATTTTAAAAGCCCTCCAAGTTCTTCACTTTTTTCTAAACTAAAAGCACAAAATAAAAAACCTCTGTTGCTTATTGTGGGAAGAAAATGGAACTAATTGTGTTTATGGCATTGTAGGCCGCAGCCACCCACTCATGCATTCCAGTCTCTGTATTTTTGAATGATAAAAAGTGTGAAAGATTATAATATGAATGACATTTCATGAGAGGTGGTCATTTAAAATAGAGTTATCTCAGGCAACTGTTCCATAGAAATGCTACCTTGTAAACACAAATGATCTGCAAAATAATTGATTCAATGCTAGTGCTCAATGCAGGCATATCAAAGGTTCTACACATTTTCCATTTATTGATGGTCATGGCTCATCCTTTGTATGCATTCTACATCTTCCTTCAAGAAATGTGCTCCATATCAGGTTGATTTGTGAAATTATCTATATTTTAAAATGACCTTGTCGTTTGAGGAATGCCCACTGGTTTGGAATTAATTTTACTCCTTTTCCCGAATGCGTTTTGCACCTTCCTCCACAAGAAATCTACCTCTCGTTACACTATGGAAAATTCTAGTATACCACCTGGTGGCAACTTCTTTGTGAAAAGTTAAAATATTTTTGTAAGTCCTTTCCAGATAATCTACCAGTTCTGTCTTGGCAGATAAATGAATGGTTACAAGAAACTGTCTTGTAGGCACTTCTATTATGGTGGTATTACAGGAAATAACTTGTTATTTGAAACACAACCTTCAATCCTCAGTGTTGTACTTAATAAAAAAACAAGTTTCAATGGTTTAACCAAGCTGTCAGGACTCACTGCTTCTCCACTAAATATTTTTTGTTTGTTGTTCCTCATATAGATTATGTCACAAAGGTACAATTCAACAAGCCAACAATGATAATTTTCCATTCCATTTACTAGTGACATTGCCTTTGTCATCATATTAATATTGCTCATGGAAAGATAACTAGAAATGCTTGTCCTTCATGCAATGAGCTATATATTACTAAGCCAACAACTTATCCACACCAAATTTTGACAACAGAGGCAACATTTCTTGCATTATTAGTGCATGCTCCAACCAAATCCCTTTATAAATGAATGGACTTCCCACAACTACAATGAAAAATTCTGTCAAATTAGAACCAAATCCTCTCTCTTATGCATAGCCATGAAATGTTCCACTTTTGAATACTTAAGCTCAAGATGAATCTCATCACCAAGAAAAATCCTGTTCTCCATAAAGAAATTCATACATTGAATCCCCACCCATACCCTTCCCATTGGGATTACCAGTCTAGGCAATGAAGTCTTTCTGTACTGAATGGAAAGACAATTGTTGGAGTACTTGATTGCTGTAACTCTTAACTCAGAATGAATTCCCTTGTTCATTGGTGAGGCTCCCTACTTTACATGACTATCTTTTTCTAGCTGGAACATTTGTTCATCTATAAGTAAGCTACCACAACACCTGTGCCTTAATAAGCTGATGAAATTTATTCAAAGAAATGCACCCCATCCTTACAAGTCTGCCCATGTGCCAATTTCATGAAAATTTGAACACTTGCATACTGTTATAATCATGTCCTCATTGCATCTGTGTTCATTTTGATCTCTCAACTTTATGAACACGTTTATTGTCCTTTCATTTTGGCCTCATGATATCTACTATAGATCTTTAAGTAGGTTAAGGATCACTGCACCGCTCCTTGTTGTTTGTAGCATACACTCATGATTGCTACCCATATGCATGAGATCATGATCTTATTCCTTTTTTTTCCTTGCATTTTTGTTTAAGACTATTCCAACCTTCATGCTTCCATGACAATGCTTGCTGCCCCATATGTTTGCTACCTAATTTCCACAACAATTGTTTACCTTTTTGCTCATGTGTGATACATAACTGTCTCCCCACTTTGATCCTAGTGGGTAGACACATGTCCCCTATGTTGGTGATCTAAAAGCTCACTGCCCTATGTGATGTGTGGCTATCCAATGGGGTCAAGGTGAGAGGGACCAAGAAAATACTCTGGACTTCTCTCTCATTATTTAAGAGATGCATAATTGAACTTGATGCATCTTTTGAATTTGATAATGAAATTTGTTCAACTAGTGTGATTCCATATTGATTTGATGCATTGATGAGAGATACATCTTTGATCAGGTTGCTCAATTTCCCTTTTCTTTGAAAGCATGCTAAGCTCTACCCTTGTGGGAGCCACATTTACCCCACATGTTGTATTTGATCTGATAATGAAACAATAATCAAACTTGTCCTAAATCTGCACATGAAACAAATAGTTAGAAAATAAATGCATATGTTCGATGTTTTTGTTTAATGCACTTATGGATCAGTCTATACATGCATAGGTAGGTGTGTATGTAAGGATTGAATCATTAATTTCTTAGAGCCTCACTCTAACACCATGTTTTCTTTAGATACAGGGTGAGGAGCACTACGGAGCTGGGAGGGACACAAGTGGCTTAGGGCAGCAGCAGAAAGAAATCGACTACCTACAACCAATCATTCTCAGGCTATGACTGGTTCCATTCTTCTATGCACATTTTCCTTTCTTATACTTATTCATGTATGAGTTGTTTCATATTTTCATTCGAATAAGAGAGTTAGTCCCTTGGCTTGTGAGGGACATGTACATTTCAAGATTATCAATAAAAGACTACATTTGTATATCTATGGTGCTCTTTCTCATTTGTTGTAATACAACATTGAAATGAAAAAATGTAATCTGATTCATTTGACAATCACTCTTTCATGCATATTAAAACTAGCAGTTTAATGGTTTGCATTTTAAATGTTTAAACAACTTGAAATAAGAAAATGCTAAGTTACCTGATTTTAGCTGAAAGCTAAAAATTAGGTAATGTAGACACTAAAAATTGTCCTAGGCTTGCGACTTCTAAATTCTCTATCATCCCCCATTTGGCTTTGATAATTAAATAATTTTTAATTATTTAATTATGTTCTAAAGTCATATGTCTTCTATTAATTAAATAATTTTAATTATTTAATTAATTCATTCCTATCTTTATTTCTTACTTGATTAATTAAATAAATTTTATTTATTTAATTACGTCACTAATTAAGTCCTCTTCTTTCTAAAAATTAAATAAATTCTTATTTATTTAATTTTTATCCACCTTCCACTATAATTAAATAATTATTTAAATATTCATTAGCCTTTTCTCTCATAAATTGAATAAATTTTATTTATTTAATTTGGTCCACTATCTTGAATTTTGAATTAAATCATTATTTAATTCAAAATAATTCATTTTCTCACATTCTTCTATAATTATTATTAATTATAGAAGAATGTGAGAAAATGAATTATTTTGAATTAAATAATGATTTAATTCAAAATTCAAGATAGTGGACCAAATTAAATAAATAAAATTTATTCAATTTATGAGAGAAAAGGCTAATGAATAATTAAATAATTATTTAATTATAGTGGAAGGTGGATAAAAATTAAATAAATAAGAATTTATTTAATTTTTAGAAAGAAGAGGACTTAATTAGTGACATAATTAAATTTATTTAATTAATCAAGCAAGAAATAAAGATAGGAATGAATTAATTAAATAATTAAAATACACATTAGATTTTAGAAATTAGAGGGCATTAGATATTACACATTAGACCTTGCACCATTTGTCATCTTACTTCATTTAGTCTTGGCATAATTAGGCATAGGCATTTCACTCATATTGTCATAGGCATTAGGTATTTAGACTTTGATCAAATCCTTCAAAGCTTGGTGTAGGACTTAGACTTTATTTACATATTGCTCACATGTCAAATCTGAGGGAAACACATCAACCAACAAGCTAGAAGGTGTTAGAAAAGTGAATCATGGAGGTCTCGGCAGTTTTCTGGTATAATCGTTCTTTTGTTTACTTCCATTGTATTTTGTAATTGCTTTGGGTTTATTGTCTTCATTGATTTGCTAACCTTGAATCTAGCCTAAAATTACCCTTAGTTACATTGGTGAACCTGATGTAATTTAACATATTTTGAGAAATCTTGGAGTTGGATTCTTTTGTTGTAGGTTTTGTTTACTTTTTGTTGTAGGTTTGACATCATTGTGGATAAAGCCCTAGTTTCTAAAGATTTGACCATAACTTTCAAACATCTACGTATTTTCTCACAATTTTTTTTTTACAGATTTGGAACAACATCATGCACTTTCATTCCAAATATCATAATTTTTGGATCTGTTTCTAAGTTTTTATAAAAAAAATTTCGTTTTTCATGAAAAATTAATTTTGAGAGCAAATTATCAACTTTTTTAGATATGTTTACATTTCTAGAAAGCTCTCTAAATTTTAATAGGGGTTTGTTGTTTATCTTTTAAATTTAGATGCGCAATTATTAGTCAAACAATAGATCTTTTAAAATTAGGGTTTCACAAATATTTGCTTATATCTCACAAATAGTTATAGATCTGATCACAATTTTTTTTTTCACTTTTGGAATGACATCATACGACTCCAATCCAAAAATTAGAATTTTGGGAGCTGTTTTGTATTTTTTATAATTTTTTTTATGATTTCTCATAAAAAATTAATTTCAGGTGCAAAACAACAAATTTTTCTAATTTCTTTACATTTTTGGAAACCTATTGAGATTTTAGATAGGATTTATTCTCTATATTTTTAATTTTACTATAAAAAATCTTTCCAAAAATTAGATTTGTCTTGACTAGTTAAACCTCTAATAGTAGTGATCAATTATCTTGTTAGGGTTTGTTGTTGGTTTTGTGCATGTGCAGAAAATAAACACTTCAAAGGACACATTGGATCAAGTGGAAAAAAATGACGCATCTAACTATTTTTGCAGATCGATAGTCAAAGACATATAGTCAAACTACTGACATGTGGTTTTGCAGCTACGTTTGTCAAAGATTTATCTCTCAAACCACTTGTTTGCATTTTTTAATTTAGGAACATTTCCTTTGGTGCTCTAAAATGAATTTTGTTTGCAAATGTCTGGTTGTGTTTGCAAAATGGTAGGTGAGTATGCTCTCACCTTGTGAAAACTCGGTGATTAGAAAACCAGACCCATTTTTATGTGTTTTTAACCCCACGACTTAGTATATCGGAGTATCCTCTCCCCTTGTGCTTTCGGGCAATCTTGGGTGCAAGATAAATGGTTACTAACTCTAGAAATTGGGCATGCCTGGGGATTTCATCACCCCAACGCGACTCAAACCGGAAACGGAGCTAAAGCCAAGCTACCCCCGACCGGTATATAAATGTGAATCTTAAGGGAAAACCTAAGATTACGAGTGCGGATGTGTCATACGGACAGAGTAGTACTCCCTTAAACCCTATTGAACTTAACCTCTTTAGGATGGAGTGCCACCTAATTGGTGATTAATCTCTTGCCCATATATGGCCACTCGAATGGGGGTCCCGAATTAAACACCTTTGTGTAGTAAGCCATAAACATTCTATTTGCTAGCGCAACACCGGTCGGTGTGAAGGCATCCACACTGTCGTAGTCTGTAGTAGAGGTGATCAATCTACCATGGGAGTTTCATGGGGGTTGGAAGCTTGGTTGGCCTGAGAAGAGAGTGCATTGTAAGGGGGAGCCCATGAAGCCAAGCTTCCAAATTCACATGCTACTGATAGGCGGTTGGGGAAACCCACATGGAATCTAGTGAATATTGTCTTGGCCTAACCTAAGATTGTAATTGTCTTATGTGTGCTTGCTTACATTCAAAAAATTGTGCTTGTCAAGTGCTTGCTGGATTACTGAAACATTATACACAACAGTCACAAATATGGACACAAATAATTGACCTTAGACAGCTCAAACTTTTCAACAAAACATCAAAAAATAATCTTAGTCCTCATTTTGAACTTAGACTTTGCATTGTCCATCATAGTCCTCATTCGGCATCTAGACTTCACATTGGTCATTTTCCTTGGTCAACATTTTCATATTTAGTCTTCATTGTCACCTTGGGATTTGACATCCTTTCTTGACTAAGTTTATCACCTAGCATTAGTCATTTCCCTTAGATAAACGCCATTATCATCTCACAACATCATGACATTCACCACCTTGTCTTCCCTTCACCAACATATTGATAGGCTTGCTAGTAAATTTGAATACGAATTACTCTGTAGAGGTCAATACCAAGAAGCCTCAAACTTTAGGAGATAATTTATCCAAGCCAAAAATCAATGTCCTTCGTACCAACAACCCATCTGTCCTAGTCCTCCATCCATCTACCCCCACTACCCATAGTCACTTAACACAAATCCTACCATTAATTCACAACAAATGCCCACTTATCACCCTTATCCTAATCTTGACAAGGGAAGCCAACTGTCCACTAGTCCATTCCAAACCTCCACGTCATATTATGGCCCTTCACCTATCAATCTCGTCCAAGTCTACATGCCTTATCAACCATCTACCAACTCATGTCAAGTCCCTACATCATACCATATCGATCCCGTCCAAGTATCCACATCCTATTTTAGTCGACCTTACACCAATCTAGTCCAAGGCCCCATGTCATATCCTAGTCCTTCACATACTAGTCCAGTCCAAGTCTCCATGTCCTATCCTAGTCCTTCATCCATTAATCCTTTTCAAGTCACCCCCTCACAAGCCACATTTAGTCATGAAAATGCTATCATTGTCCAAATTCAAATCCCATTGTCTAAACTTGAGGATACATGTCAAAACGAAAGCCCAAAACATGACCTTATAATGTCACCCTCATGTCAAGAACAAGGTAGTCCATCCCATGACCCTATCTTAAACTCCATTCAAGGAGTCCTTCAAGACAATCATGACATCCAAAGTACACCTACCATTGACCAAGAAGTCCAAATCCACGACAACCCCATCTTTGACCAAGACCCCATCATTGACCAAGAAGTCCAAATCCATGACAACCCCATCTTCAACCAAGACCCTACCATTGACCAAGAAGTCCAAAATGATTCACTCCTTGACCTTTACGCAATTCATGATCAAACACTTTCTGAACTTATAAATGCCTCGACTATTGACACTTCCCATGATGAGATACTTGCCTCCATGGGACACATAGACGATATTCCTCCATAACAAGAATCTTCCACTAGGGACATGCTTGCATATGATCAAGTTATAGCTAAAATCATTGGAATCTATGATACTAAACATAATGATGGCTTTGACATTGCCTTGGAAGCACCAATAGAATCATCAGAACCTGGCATGTCACACGATCAAACCAAATGCGACCAAAGATATCAGTCAGGAATATGTCCAACATGACAATGAAGCTAAGACACTTTATCAACTAGGATCATCTATCTTTGTCAGAGTCAAATTTCTTGGAGATGAAAAATATTACAAGTGATAGTATCCACATACCTAATGATGGGTTAGCATCTTGCTTTCAAAACAAAAAATACCCCATCACAAATAGAATCTGTCAAAGCATGCAATATCAAGGCAAATGACTACACATACACGAGCAAGGCATTCTAGAACCGATACAGCTTCCAAAAAATTACAGACATCAAGGTCTGGGCTATTCCTCAGTTAGTAAATCAAACGATGTCAATGGTACCTCCTCGATACTAGGGGCAACTTTGTCAGATACAAACGTCAAAATGGAGTCCATGAGAAATCCTTGTCATAAGATTGTTGCCAACACCCCCTCCGCCCACACCATGAACCGTCATTCCATCATAAATAAACTTTCCCTTTGGAACCAACAAAAACAAAAGTCTTACAAGTCAAAAGATCAAAATCAACTGTCAAAGGCCATTGAATCAAACAAAAGGGCAAGTGGACAAATGAAATTAAAATGGATCCCAAAGAAAGATGGATCAAACAAAGACACCAAGTCAAATACAAACGTTAATCACAATGTGGAGCCACAAGACAAGAGGACTCCCACATATAACACATGTCCAACTCCTTCAAAATGGTCATCAAACATGGCATCTAAGAGTGTTGGTTTCAAGCACCATCCCTCCAAAATCTATCATACACCATACCAAGTTTGGAGAATAAAAGGTGATTCATCCAAACATCCAAGCAACCTTTCCACATCTACCATCATCTGTAGTAATCCTACATCTCGCCTAAAGTCCAAAAATTCCACGTCACAAATCCGTCACATCATGGAAACAACTCTTTACCACAAGGACTCTCATGGAACTCTATTGCAATGTGCGTATTTTGATAAGGCCAACTCTAGTATCAGAAAGGATCAAAATGACATCAATCAGTTGTATACAAGTGCTACGATCCTGACAAGACAACTTCTTCAGCAAGGTCATTATTGGCATATCATGGCACCAGTCTCTACATCAGCACCATAAGTGGATTCAGAATAGTCAGTGGTCATCTAAAGCATTCAGGCTATCAAAAAAATCAAAAATACAAAAAAAATTGAATAAAGTTAAACATTGTCACCCTGATGAAAACCTGGCAAACAGGCATCTTCGTGACACCAAAAAATATCAAAAAGTCAAGAAAATAGTAAAGAGAAAAAATTCATCCAATGGTGAAAACCTAACAAACAAGGGCCCTGGATAAGTACCATGATGAAAACTTGGCAAACAGGCGTCATGTGTAAAATAAATTGTCTATGTGGAATTTTATACTTGGGGGCAAGTCGTCTCATTTTCCGATGCCTTCCTCATGAAATTGAAGTCCATCTAAGCCCTATCATTTCCACGTATTTTTCCCACTTACCTCGGTCTTGACATAAAAATGGCACACATAAATCATGCTTTGGGAAAACCCTTGACATGTCTATCCTTCAGTCATACATGATTCATGAAACATCATGTCATTGACCGTCATAGTCTTATTGTCCTTATACAACATGTAGTCCTTGAAAATCATATGATAATTCCCTTAGTCTCATGTCTCCCGTCCTTTACCAAGGCCACTTCTCATCCTTTCATGTCTATCACCTATCTTGGCTTTCCCTTGTCAAACGGTCTAAGGATAATCATCATCCCATCTAGTCCTAACCAAGTCATTCCAAATGCAACGAGTCTAATCCATACAAACACATTATCCAAAATTTTACTTGACTGCATTCCTGGCCCGGTTGTAGACCTCCATACTTTTGTCACATTATCGTCATTGTCCTCACATTGTTTCATGATGCATCCTTCCCACGTCAAACAACATTGTCATCACATGTCAATTGGTATTCAGCTTGACTAGGGGCACAATCATGTTTTCCCTTGGATTCTCATGTGTAGGCATCAGTCACATGCATTTGTCACGATCCTCTTAAATGTCAAAATCCAAAAAAATCATAAAATGACAAAAAGACAAAAACATTATAAAATGTCCCGAAGAAAGACCTAAAAATCATAAAACGTCTTGAAGAAAAACACAAAAACATCCAAATCAATGTCAAAATCCTAAAAATGGAGTCAAATTTAGTCATGTCGGTCAGTCCATGTCATTGTCGAACTACATTGTCTCTGCACATTTGCTATGTAGGCAAGGCCATCAGCCGATGAGTCCTCGAGACATTAGGTCAGTCCTTTTAGGTTGGTCCAAATAAAATCATGGCATTTGTCACAATCGTCACATTGGTCAAATAAGTTAGACATAGTCAAACTCAGACACAAGATAGTCATTTGAAACGTCAATGTCAAAATTGGTCAAAATCAGACAACACAGTCCAATCAATCATATAGTCAACATCAGTCAACTTGCCAAAACATATTAGTCAAAACAATGTCAGTCTCGTCACTCTTTGGTCCTCTTCAAGATGTGTCCTTCTCGGATTTGGACCTCGTCAAAATGTCCTTTGCCTTTTTTAGGATGCGTCCTTCCTAACAATAGGCCCCGTCAAACAGTCAACACTGTCAAATTGGCAAAACTCTTAAACTATCAAAATTGTCAAACCGACAAGAAATCAATATTTGGCAAACAAACATTGGCAAACAAAATAAAATGGCTGTTAATCTTTCTGGTCTATCTTGTCTTATCTTTTGACTATCCTGGCTATTTTGTCTTATATTTTTACTATCTTGTCTTTTTGGTCATGTTACTAGCTACCTCAAGGATGTCCCATGAAGGATTTAGAGGTGCAATGACGTCTCCTGGTCTATTTTATTTTCTTTGACTGCTATCTATGGATTGTCTTGACAAAAAGACTGGGGCAACTTCACCCTTAGTATGAGTTAGCACATTCCTTCTCTGTGACTATCTGTTTTTCAAGTGGATGACCTTGCACACCTTGGTCTATGTCATATCATGGTGTTTGTTGTCCATTTGTGTCATTCTACCACCCAATGATGATTAAGAGCAATAAATATTAAAGTTCTACTGTAGGTTTTGAAGGATTTGGTCTAGGAACTAACATGCATCTTCTTTAGTCTTGTCATCTTCTCTCGCCCATCTCATATAGGCATGCATCCATATCATCATCCATATCTTTTGCACTAACATTTCTTTCTCTTCATATTCTAGTCTTCTTGTCCATTTCGAGAGCACACTCGTGATCTTGGAATCCGTTTGTCCTCTCGAGGGGGCATACCGCTACCCTCCTCGTCATTCTTCCTCATCTTATTTTGCATTGGGGCATATTTTTGACTTATTTTCTTTGTCATAACACAGCATGCTACATTATGACAAAGAGGGGCAAAATGTAGACACTAAAAATTGTCCTAGGCTTGCGACTTCTAAATTCTCCATCATCCCCCCTTTTGGCTTTGATAATTAAATAATTTTTAATTATTTAATTATTTTCTAAAGTCATATGTCTTCTATTAATTAAATAATTTTAATTATTTAATTAATTCATTCCTATCTTTATTTCTTGCTTGATTAATTAAATAAATTTTATTTATTTAATTACGTCACTAATTAAGTCCTTTCTTTCTAAAATTAAATAAATTCTTATTTATTTAATTTTTATCCACCTTCCACTATAATTAAATAATTAAATAATTATTTAATTATTCATTAGCCTTTTCTCTCATAAATTAAATAAATTTTATTTATTTAATTTGCTCCACTCTCTTGAATTTTGAATTAAATCATTATTTAATTCAAAATAATTCCTTTTCTCACATTCTTCTATAATTAAATAATATCATTATTATTTAATTATTCATTTGCCACCTAAATTAAATAATTTTTATTATTTAATTTCTTCTATCACCTCTTTGTCCATGCCAATATTATCTTCCTCATCAAATCTTATCTCTTGACATCTCATTCAATTTCATCCCTTGATTGAATTATCTCATAATTCAATCTCAACCCTTCATTTCTTGTCATTGCCCTAATTTTGACCTAACCCTAGTCCATGCTACAACTTTTAATTTTGGCCATTGATTAAGTCATCTTATTGACATTCAATCTCATCCATCTGTTCAAAATGGCATTTTCTATAAAATGCCATTTTCCTTTCATTTTTACAAAGAGGCATTAGATTTTAGACATTAGAGGGCATTAGATATTACACATTAGACCTTGCAACATTTCTCATCTTACTTCATTTAGTCTTGGCATATTTAGGCATAGGCATTTCACTCATATTGTCATAGGCATTAGGCATTTAGACTTTGATCAAATCCTTCAAAGCTTAGTGTAGGACTTAGACTTTGTTTACAAATTGCTCGCACATCAAATCTGAGGGCAACACATCAACCAACAAGCTAGAAGGTGTTACAAAAGTGAATCATGGAGGTCTCAACGGTTTTCTGGTATAATCGTTCTTTTGTTTACTTCCATTGTATTTTGTAATTGCTTTGGGTTTATTGTCTTCATTGATTTGCTAACCTTGAATCTAGCCTAAAATTACCCTCAGTTACAAGTAACATTTTTGGCGACATCTGCTATATGTTTGCCTGCTAAACATGATACTAGCTGCCTAAGCTTATCTATTGGGGATACGGTCACTTAGAAAACCAACACCACTTGAAAACAACATTGTAGATTACTGTAACTCATTAGAACAACAAGAGATATTCCTGAAATTTATTGAAAACCCAACATTGCAGAATGAAAACTATCTAACTGTGCTCAAAAGCACTTAGGGAAAACAAAGCTGCATTTGAAATGAAACTACCCTACCTACTCTAACTAGAAAAGAAGCTGGTCAAACGAACCCATTAATTGGTTGGGTGAAATAACTTCCTTTTCTAAGAAAATTGCAATGTTTGCCATGCTGGAGAATGGCTAGAAAGAAATGGAACATGCATGACAATTCAACAGATAGCTGCAAGATCTCTTGAAGAACATATTCAAGATTACTAACCTTTTCATATGGAATGTAAACATTCCCATTATGAGGTGGAAAGGAAACTTGAGCGTGCTCCTCCTTATCAGTACCCTCATGCTTGGGTGCAAGCAAGGTATCAATATCTTTTCTGGCCTCCATTCTAGCTAGATGCCTGATCGGGCATCCTCTAGAAAGTGTGAATCCGAAACTTGTCATTCTGGTTTCTTGTATCTCCAAATGATGTTGATGTTCCATGTCCTGTTCTTGATCTTTTGCTTCAAAGGATGCTGGTTCAACAACCAAAATTAGGCAAAAAGAGGCTTCTTCATTAGCCAAAATAGACTATAGATCATCCCAAAATGAAAATACTTTATGAGCCAAAGCTTCACTCTCATATTGATTTTCATGAACCAATAGCCATCACACCACTAAACATCAAGTAGCTATCCAAAATCTTGTGTTATCATAGGCATACCTTCTTCACTTTGTTCAAAAAATGAAGGCAACCCATCATACCAAAACACATCAGCCTCTTTTTCACCTAGCTCCTCATGTTTACTTGTCTCTCTGTACTAGTTTTGAAAACATAGTTCATCTTCATGAGCTATTTCTTGGATCTCATCTTGTTGATTTGAATCATCTAATTCCTAAGATGTGAGACAAGACATGAATGTTTCTTCCACAAAGCCAAGGAGCTCATCAAAAAAATCAATAAGGGATTGATTCTCAAGCTCTATTTCACTTGACATATTGGTATTTACTTGATTGTCCTCACTAGAAGACTGTTTATTATCCAAGCTTGAAACAAAAATGTCCAAGTCATCCCAGAACAAATCCTCACCAGTTTGCTCAGTATCTTTAATGATAAAAGGATTTTCATTTTCCTCAAGACAACATTGTTGAGGGAGGAGAAGACATTGTTCCTTTGCATCTATCTATTGTTATGCAATTACAAGTTCTGTGATCAGAAACTAATCTGACTAGTTATCCAACTCTATGCATGAAAACTAATCAATTACATGAGCAATGACTTGGGGACCCCTATGTTCTAGAATTTGTTGTTCTAAATGATTGGGCTCCTTAGCACACTGTTGAAAACCTTTCTTCTCAATTAGAATGTCTAGCTTCTCAAGTTTGACCTCCTAAGAGCCTTCCACTTGGGGAAGATCTTCAATTTGTTTTACCATTAGCTCATCCTCCTCCTATTTTGAGATTTTTCTACTATAGTCGGTAACATGCTACAACTAAATGCATTGGATTTACTTTACTGATCCTCTCCATTAGGAGTAAGTCATCTGGATCAATGGGCTACTCTTGAGGGGTGATGGACTGATCTTGTACAGGCACTACATTCTCTTACATTGAATTAAATCCTGTAAAGCTTGGAGTTTCAAAATGAGAAGACTTACTAGGGGATTCAAGAGGCTGACTTTGTCTAAAGCTTGCAAACTTGTACTTGGGAACTTCTTGTTTGGAAAATTTTAGCCTCATTTCTGCATCCTTTGCAGCAAGTTGTTGGGCAATATTTTCCTCAAATTGCCTCTTTTTGGCCTCCCTTTCCTACTCATTTGTCTGAGCTTGGTAAGCTTTCTATTCTTTCTACCAATCAACCTCATGATGTCCTTCAATATCTAACATTTTCCTTTGAAAATTAGAGATTATGTCATCGATGCTCATGTTGTTAACCCTCTGAGATTGGGCATGTGGATAAGCATGTTGGTTGACATTATGAGGGTTTTTTTGGGACTGTTGTTGGACATATATAGGTTGATGCACAAACTGAACAGGGGTGGGAGGGTGGAAAACTTGTGGAGAATATTGATAATCTCCTATAGCAAAAGCACTTGGACTAAAAACAACTGCATACTCATTTTGATAAGGGTATATAAGAAAAATTTTCATGAAATGAGGGATGATTAGTAGTTTCATGATATGTTGGGTGATAAAACATGTCTTCATAAAATGTAGACATTTTGGAGAATTCATAGAAGTTGGAAATGAATTAAAATTTCTTGTAAAACAAGAAAACTAGATCTGATTTTTCTAGAAATAAGAACATACCAACACCTGATTTGCTTGAAACCAGTTGTTATTCTCTTGGAGTCACTAGGTATGTAAAGAAAATTCCTCCAAAAGGCTGAAACTACTGCCGTACACACCAAACAACAGTGATAAAATGCATAAAAATGAACTGAGAAGTAGTTCAATATCCCACCGGGTGTGCCAAAACTGTTGGAGCACAAAATATGCACCCTATGTGCTAAGATTTCAATGAGAACTCGATAGATTTGGGCTAACATGGGACTACTTTGTGGTTGTGGGTAACCTATTCAAAAGTAGACCTTCGGATTATGGGCCGAATTCCCCTTTTGATGGTGTGACCTAAACTATTTCCTGCTAGAATAAGGGGAGAAAGAAGCATGAAAAGAAAAATAACCCCTATGGTGATGCACCTAATGATATTCCTAGACCAATACAACTGCTTCCACATACAAGAGTGGTCAATAAATTAATAGTGGTTTACACAACTCAAAAATCTATATGCCTTTGCATCAGTGTTTCATAACAAGAATGAAAATGTCATGGACAACATCTAGAAGAAAGAAAATGACACCCTCATAGCTTAGAATTTATCCTAAACTAACTCAACACATGTTATGACTTGCAAATTCATACTAACTACATAAAGGAAAAGAAAATAGGACAAAATCAAAGGGAAAACAATTCTGCCATAGATTTCGTCAACCATTTATAAAGCTTTCACAATAAACGACATAATGAGAAGGTAAAGTATATTAACTTGTCAATCAAAAGGTGTTACACATTGCTGTAAATGTATAATAATGAGTCACAATGCAGTCATTTTCCATGAAAACGGCTCCAAAAGCCACAATGCATGCAACAAGGAATAAAGAACACCCTAAAATGTTCAAAAATGAACATACTTAAGCCAAACTGCAACCAACATCCCACACAAGTGTTTCTAGAAACCCTAAGTCAGACGAAACACACCAGCCAAAATAGAAGCTTCCAAAAACACTCCAAAAGGTCCTCCAAATGGTCCAAAGTCAAGCCCAATCCAAGATCACACCGAAGGTGTGATAAAACAGCCCCCAAAATGGCACATGTCTCTCCAAAATAGTCAAAACAAGCCTTCCGCTCTTTCTACATGTTTGACAAATCACCACCAAATCTGGACCCACACACAAGTCATGCAATATGTGTGTTTTGAATCAAAAGACTCAAAAAGCTTTAAAAGATAATAACTTTCATTAAGTGATTTATAAAACATAACTTAATCAAGTCATTTTACAATTCAAAACAAGAATAAGGACCCCACCATCTCCTTGTGTTACATTTTCATTAAAAGGAATGATAAAAGTGATTTTCAAATCACTCACATGATATCCTCAAAATCTGGAAACAAATGTAACATATAATGTTATTGCTAAAAGCTTTCAAAAGCTTCTAAGGAACTTTGAATATCAACATACCATATTCTACATTTCAAAATACACACATGGGCAATACACATGTTTTGCAAGGGCATATGATCATCAACAACACGTGGCCAATATGGCCACCCTCCAAGTCCCTTGGAAAGGATATTCCAAGTCACATGTTATTGGAAAAACAAGGCATCACTCATAGGTCACATGGAATAATCCATTGTATTGCACACTCCATTGTTGTATGTGTTAGAACTGTAAAAATTGATATTTTCACATGATTTATTTTACTCATAATCCTTCAAGTGAGCCCTACCTTTGATGCATTTCCCTCTCTTCATGCATATTTTCTCCATATTTTGCCTCATTTCCGCTTTGAGCCCGTTGTGTCATGCATTTTTGCATTCTGGTTCATATCGGCATAAGTATCCAAATGTCTCCCTGACCTATGTATTTTTCATTAATTCTTGTTGCAGGTTGTTGGTAAGACATTTCTCTTGTGTTGGCGACTGCAGAGGCTTCTGTCGGTATTTATCTTGGTGGTTGGGTTAATATTTCACCGAATTCTGGATGTCTTAGCGATGGGGTTTTAAAATGGTTTTCTATCAACAAAGGGTTTTACATTCGGCACAATGTCACAACGAGTTTCTATTGTTATGCCAATTGGTGCCTAAGCGGTGGTTTCGGTGAGAGTTTAATCCTTCGTTGAAAGGTCATAGCGAGAAGGTATGTGTTATACCAACTTTTCAAGCGGAGGTTGTATTTCGGCAAAAGTATTATGTTGTCTTGGCAAATTGGAATATGCTCAGGGTTTTCGGTATAGCAATGTGGAGTCTACAAAGGGTTTCCCCGAATGTGATGAGCTATAGCGAAAAGCATGAAAAGCGGTGGCCTTTGTTGGTATATGAATATTTGTGTCCTGGTGAGGCTATGTGAAGACTGGTTGTCGGCAAGAAAATCCTTGTGTTACACTGACACAAGGCTATATATGGATCTTCGGCCTAGCATTGCAATCTCGATGTATGGTCTCTCCGAGAGCGGTAAGCTATAGCGATACACATGATTGGCATTCTTCGGCAAGAGAAGCAAAAGGTTACGGAGATATAACAAAGGGGTAAAAAGGTCTGCTTTTGGTATGGCTAATGTTGCTTCGCTATAGTGTCTTAGCGAATTTAGTGTGTCTTGCTGACAGGGTTCAGTACGTGACGCTCGGTGTAGCCTGATGAATTCTGCATGACATTTCACCGATATCATGGGGTTATAGCGAAACAAAGGAACACTATGGGGCTTTGGTATGACAAACAGACTACTACAGCGACTGTGAATGAAATGTTTGAATGCCTTTGGCATAGGTTGTGATGTGTCCCGCCGACTCTCTTGCCAGTAAAAATAGAATTCATCACTGTGGGCGACATGAATTTGAATTGGTGACTATTGTAGGCTGACATATTTTGGAGCCCAATTTTCATGCTGAGGCTGACATAATGTTTTATTTTTGATATTTTCTCAAGTTTGTGTGTAAATAAGCACGATGTAGTTGTTAATTGATACCACTAGAGATTATATTTTTCAATACACTGCAAGTAGATACATTAGAATAAAATTATCAGACTAGAGGCTATTGTTGCATGATTTTCACAATGGAGGTATTTATGAGATTCAGTTGATGTAATTGCATTTTCTGGTGTCAGTTATCTATTGAATTAAATGAAAGGTACTGCTAAGTTGTCTCCATGATTCATTTTTCTAGTTATTTAAGTTGACATAACAAGTTTATGTTCGATTTATCAATACACATTTGTTGTATTCATGTGATTAATCAATTGGTTCTTTCAAGTGAAGATTAAATCCTTTTATTGATCATAGTAATCAGAGAGATTTATTTTGGATCATTAAAGTAGAACTTAGTAGTCACAATATTGCATGTTCATACAAGTTATGAATAAATCATATGCCAGATAATTTGTAGCTCATCCAAAGAGTGCTGTTCATTTTTATTTCATTTGACTCCACCTACACAAAAAGGCACTAGTCTCTGCATTTCACTATTTGAATACATTCCAGTTTCTTTATATCTATTAATTAAGCATTCTACAATTTAGATCAGAAGGTAGCTATCAAGTTTGGTTTCATTCGTTCACTGTCATCTACTATTGTGGACAAAGCATTTCAGAAGGATAATCACAAGCTAAGTCTGCACTATTTAGAAAGGTACACCCGCCTAGGTCTTGCAGAACCTAAAGAGTAGAAGGTTTGATTGTTTCAAACCTTGTTTTGTTACCCTAAAGTGTATCAAGAGATTGTCAGCCTCTTGAGGCATTCAGCCTGCGTTTTTGAGAGCTAACAAATTGGAGACTCTGTTGGGGAATAACTTGAGAAAATCTGGTGGCAGACAGCCTTGCCTTATAGAGTCATACAAATTTTTAAATCAGGTCTTCAAATAGAGATTCATAATTGTGTAGTTTGTAGCTCCCCATCTGAGTCACACAACTAACAAATTGGCGACTCTGCTGGGGAGCAATCTGAATTGAGGCCTTAATCATAGAGTCAAAAATCTTGAATAGACTTCGCTAGGAACAAGAAACATTGAATGTTTTTCTCATTTTGATTAAAGTGAGTGGTGACTCTGACCTAATTTTTATAGCTATTCATCATGAATGGAAGAAGATCTTAGTACATGGGAGGTCAAACTAGAGCTCCTGCTAGCAGCAGTAAGTGGACACATAAAGGTGACAGAGCTAATAAGGGAAAAGGAATAAATGAAGATATGTTCATGACAGATAAGGATAAAACATTTAGTGCACATCTTAAGACTTATGATCGTTATGACACATGGAGAGATAATTCAGGTATAGATCCCTGTACCCCTGAAGAGAAAATAAATCCATTCTATAATCCTCATGAAATGGCTGAGCTTGAAGCTAAGAAGCAGGCTGAGTTTGAAGCTAGATTCGAGCCTAAACGACTTAGGGTTCAACATGAATATGATCAGAAGATGAAGAGTAGCCAAAATATCATTGCTGATCATGAGCTTCCAGATGAAGCAAAAGCACTGTTGGAATAGAAAGAGAAGAGAATAAGGGAGCTAGAGGCTAAATTGCAGAAATCTCAAATTACTGATCAAATAGCTAGAGGTTCAAAATATGTTCCACCTCACAAGCAAGGTGATCATGGTGCAGGGTCCTCCAATCAGCAAAATTCTCTTCACCATTAGACAGGGAATCACTACAGGCAGCCAAATCAGCCACCTCATATTCCCGAACAACATGTGAATGTGCATCCCCCTGCTGGTCAACAACACATCCCTCAGCATAATGCACATCCTTTACATCAGCATCAGTAGCCACCTATCCCTCCCCCTCACCAATACACAATGACGGTCAAACAGTTTGATTTGGCAGGTCTCAATCCATGCCCTTACCCTATGGATAGTAGCTGGAGAAGTATGATTCCCAAGTTTATAGGGAGTAATGCAATTACTGCTGAGGAACACCTAAGGAATTTCAATGTGTCCATTCAAGACATAGGTATGCCATATGAAGATTTGCACATGAGGTTGTTTATGATGTCACTTATTGAAGATGCTAGGGATTGGTTTAATAGCTTGCCAACATATTCAATTGATTCTCTCCAAGCATTTCAAGACAAATTCTTAGAACAATTTGGGAATCAAAGTGCTCCAGATGCAGCTCTTTATGAATTGGTGAGGATTTAGAAAAATTAGAATGATTCAATCTATGATTTCAACTGTAAATTCAACAAGTTGCATACTAAAGTCCCTCCTGGATCAATGATGTCAGACTCTGCTGCATTGAGTATTTGTTTAAGTGCATTTGATCCCAAAACATGGTACAAACTAAGGAATAGATTTCCAAGGGACTTGGCTGAAGCACAGAAAGTTGCATTAACAATTGAAAATAATAGGAAGGCTGCTGGTGTAACTAATAAAAGAGACAACCCAAGGCCTCCCCAGCAAAATAATTATTAGTACAGACAAGAGAACACATACAAAAATGAAAATAGAAATGAAAGGGCAAGGCTACATGATATGCCTTACAATACAGACTAGAAAGATGGGAAACCTATGGCAGCTAGGCCCAGAAATAAAGAAACTCCAGATCCACTGAGCAAGAAAGGGACTTACATGGTGAGTAATAGTTACTTTTGTAAAGTTTGTAATTAGCCACATTCTCTAGACTATTGTGTTGTAGCTCAGAAGATGCAAGAGGAGGGAATGTTGATAGAAAATGATGGAGAAGACCACAAGGTATATTTGACTTCAAATATTCTTCACCATGCTGAGGAAAGAAACTCATCTTCAGAAGATGAAGGTTATGAATATGATGTTTCAAATCAAAAATATAATGTTCATATGGCTGAACAACAAATCTTTTATGGTTCTGATGAAGATTACATAGAGCAACATTCTTTTGAGGTGCCTAATCAATGTAGTGTTAGAAGACTAACTAAAGATGAAATTGAAAGGATTACTGTTGCTGCGGTTGAGAAAGATAGAAGTCAGTACCGGTTGAGAAATAGAAAAGTAGATGAGCAAGATGGGGTTCTTGGGGGAATTTTTATAAAAGACCAAAAGGAAACACAAGAAACTGTAAAGAAGCCAGAAAACAAGTAGCATGATAAAATTGAAAAGAAGTCTGACCAAGAACCGAAAGTTGCAGAATTACACAAGGAACTGCAAAGGTCTGATCAGCCTAGTAAAACAGAAAAAGAGGAAAGCAAAGGAGAAGCGCAAGAATAGAGGAAGACTGTCAAGACGGAGGGTTCTTCTTTTGGTTTCACCCAAGCATTATCCTAGGTAAAAATGTCTGTCCCATTACTTGAATTGATGAAAAATAAGGAGTATAGAGATAGTTCTGTTCAATTGATTACAAATGGGGATAAAAAGCATATGAGTTCTGAAGAAGTCAATAGGCAGGAAAAGATAAATAATTCAGAGGTCTGTCTAGGTGATGTTTTAACAACTTCCCCACAAGTGGATCCCTTCTTTACCACATTGCTAATAAATAACAAGTTGCTAAGGAATTGTATGATAGATTCTGGTGCTGCTATAAATATTATGCCAATAGGAGTAATGAAATAGCTTGGAATGTTGGTTGATACATGTGAAGGGAAGTGTTATGCTATGGATAATCGACCTATTCCTGTAGTTGGTATTATAAAAGATGTTGAAGTCAAATTGGCTACATATCCGCAGGCAACATATAATATAGACATAACATTTATTGATACTCCTCCTCAATTCAGGATGCTTTTGTCAAGATAGTGGACTGCAGCTATAGGTGGGAATGTTAAATTTGATTTATCTTATGCTACTATACCAGTGAATGGTCAGGAGGTCAAGTTATACAGAGAGCCAAGAATGAACCAACTTGTTGAAAATGTGCCACAAGATCAAATCAATTGTTTCTGTGATGTTGACCTGGGGAGTTTTAAGATTGAACCAGCTCAGCCAAAATTAATGAATAGTGACCCAATTGAGAAACATGCTGCATTTGATTGCAATGGTGTCTAGAAGATGTATTTTGATGGAGCCTGCAGCCAAGAAGGTAATAGAGCTGGGATTGTATTTGTTTCGCCTGGAGGTATTACTTTTAAATACTCTTTCCTGTTAGCATTCAAATGTACAAACAATGTGGCAGAATATGAAGCTTTACTAACAGGTTTGAACATAGCTGTGAAACACAAGATTAAGTTGCTGGCTATTTTGGGCGATTCTGAGTTGGTTGTTTCACAGGTTAAATCAAAATATGTAGCAAAGAAAAAAAGGTTAAAACAATATAGGAACGCTGTATGGGACACAATTGAATTATTTGATGCTTTTTCAATTGAGTGGATTGACAAGAAAAAAAACATAATGGCTGATTTTTTAGCAAATGTTGCACTAAAAAGAGATGATATCACACTAGTTGGTGTATCACAGATTGAGTTCAAGACGAGGCCTGCTATTCCTAATAACATTTATAGCTGGCAAGTTTCCAATGATGATGATGATCTTTTGAAATTTCTTCATTGCGTGGATCAGTATGAAGCTTAGGAGATTGATTTCAATGCTTTTGTTGAAGAAGTAGATGGCAAACAAACTGTGCTTGGCAAGGAGATCTTACAGCTCAAAACAAATAAATTGCCCAAGGGTCTGGTGGCATTGGAAAGGGTATATGATGGAAATGATAGATCTCTAATGAAACAAATACCAGTCAGAAAGGAAGATGTTGAAGAAATCAACTTGGGGACTGACATAGCACCAAGGAAGGTTTACATTGGAAAGAAGATCAGCCCTGTAATTAGAAGAATGCTGATAGAATTGCTAAGAAAGTACAAACATGTTTTTGCTTGGTCATATGAAGATCTGAAAGCATACAGGGAAGATTTATTTCAGCATGAAATACCACTATTCCAGATGCCAAGCCTTTTAGGCAGAAGTAAAGACCAATAAATTCAATACTGGAGCCTAAAATGCAGGAGGAATTAACTAAGCTCAGGGAGGGAGGAATCATTAAACCAATTAGACATTCAACCTGGGTTTCAAATCTAGTTCCTGTAAGAAAGAAGAATGGTGACATCATATTGTGTGTTGATTTTATAAATCTGAACATGGCGTCTCTTAAGGATAATTACCCTCTACCAAATATGGAACCATACTGCATAAAGTGATAGGGTGTGAGTTATTGTCTATGATGGATGGATTTTCTGGATACAATCAGGTCAAAGTCAAGGAATCTGAGCAATACAAGACATCATTCACTACTCCTTGGGGAACATATGTATACATAAGAATGCCATTTGGTCTCACTAATGCTGGAGTGACTTTCCAAAGAGCTATGGATGTTGTATTTGCTGATTTGATTAACATTATCATGGTGGTGTATCAAGATGACTTGATAGCTTACTCAAAGAAGGCTGAAGATCATGTGCAACATCTTGAAAAGGTATTTATTAAATCTCTTGAATATGGTATTAGTTTAAATCCAAAGAAATGTCATTTTGTAGTTACATAAGGTAAACTCTTGGGTCATATTGTTTCAAAAGAAGGAATTAAAATAGATCCCAAGAGAGTTGAAGCTATTGATAAAATCCCTATTCCTAAAACTGTCAAGGCAATAAGATCATTCTTTGGTCAAATTAATTTTGTTAGAAGATTTGTTTCTAATTTTGCCGAGATTGTCAAGCCCATATCTAAAATGTTGAAGAAAGGACAAAAGATTGATTGGACTGCTGAAGCTTTGGATGCTTTTATGTCCATCAAGAAGGCTATCAAAGAGGCTCCTATGCTTAAGTCTCCAGATTTTGCAAAGCCTTTTCAGATTTTTTCTTTTGCCTCAATGCATACTATTGCTGCTATTATGTTACAAAAAAATGATGATGGTTATGAACAACCTATGTCTTTCTTTAGTAAATCATTACAAGGGTCTGAATTGAAGTATGAAATTATGGAAAAGCAAGCATTTGCGCTGGTAAAAGCTGTAAAAGCATTCAGACCATATCTTGTTGGAGCAAAAGTGATTTCTTATGTCCCTCATGCTGATGTCAAAGATATTTTAACACAATCTAAAGTCACAGGGAAAAGGTGCAGATGGATCAACAAGATTCAAGAGTTCAACATGGAAATACAAATCACTAAGCTAGTTAGAGGCCAAGGTTTGGCAAGACTGATGGCAGAAGCCAATATTGAGGCAAATCAGATTTGCAATATTGAAGAAGGGGCTACAATTGCAAGCATTGAGCACACTCCATGGTATACTGATGTTATGTATTATCTTAAATACATGAAGTGTCCAGATGGGCTAAGTGACAGCCAAAAGAGAACTTTGAAGTTACATGCATCAAAGTATGTTTTCATTGATGGAGATTTTTTTTGGAAAAATAGAGATGGAGTATTATTATTATGTCTAGATGAATCATAGGCCAACCATGTTCTAAGTGAAATGCATGAAGGAGTTTATGGGGGACACTACTCAACAAAGACAACTGCACACAATATTCTCAGGGTTGGGTATTATTGGCCAAAATTTTTTAATGATTCCTTTACACATGCGAGGAAGTGTGAAGCTTGTCAAAAGTTTTCTAGTAAATTGAAGTATCAAGGTGCTTTGCCACTTCGACCTCTGCAAGCGGATGCCCCTTTTCATCAATGGGGAATTGATTTAATTGGAGAGATACAAGAGAGGTCAAGTGGAGGACATAGATGGATATTAGTTGCCACTGATTATTTTACAAAATGGGTGGAGGCGATTCCAACCATGCAGGCTACAAGTAAAATAGTAACTGATTTCTTGATGGAAAATATTATCACCAGATTTGGTGCTCCATTAAAGATAATCATAGATAATGGGATGTGCTTCAGATTAGATGAATTCAAAAGTTTTTGTGAAAGGTATGGCATTATTATTTCTTATGCAGCTCCTTATCATCCACAAGCCAATGGTCAAGCATAATCAAGCAATAAAAGTCTTTTAAAGATTATATAAAGGATACTAGAACATAATAAGAGAGCTTGGGATTCAAAGCTAAAATTGGCTGTGTGGGCTGATAGGATCACTGTGAAGAAGGCAATTGGAAAATCACCATTTGAATTAGTGTATGGAGCACAGGCCAGGATGCCTCTATAGAACTTGTTGCCAGTCTATAAGTTTGTTTTACAAGAAGATTTGGAAGTTCTTGAGCCTATGGAAGACAAAATGGAACAACTTTCTGAACTTGATGAAGTAAGAAGAGAGGCCCAAAGTCAAAACATGAAGTTATAGGCACAGATGAAATATCTATTTGATAAGAAGGCAAAGAATAGAAAATTTGAAGAGAATGACTTGGTGTTAATGTGGAATGCAATGTGTCAGGAGAAGGGAAAGCATGGCAAATTTGAAGCTCTCTAGCTGGGACCATTTGTTGTTGTCAGAAAAGGGGGTGAAGATTCATACTATTTGCAAAACATGGTTGGTGAAGATCAGGAATTGCCTATTCATGGGCAATTCTTGAAGCCTTTCTTCTCTTGAGCATCACAGAGGATTAAGGGTTGCCAGTGCATGGACAACTCTTGATGGTCCTCTTTAAAATTATTCTCCATGCACAGTAGTTTAGGTTTGCATTCATTTCCATTTCACTTCATTTCCACTTCATTTCCATTTTGCATTCATTTAGCATCCTTTTCCACTTCCATCTTGCATTCTCTACATTCATTTCCATTGCCATTCATTCCATTGCTGCTCTTTGGCCTTTTCTCTGTCTGGTTTGCTCTCCTAGATATTTTGGATCCTTGCATTGATCTTACACTCAATCATCCCCAGTTGGAGCCACTGTTAGAACTGTAAAAATTGATATTTTTAAATGATTGATTTTACTCATAATCCTTCAAGTGAGCCCTACCTTTGATGCATTTCCCTCTCTTTGTGCATATTTTCTCCATATTTTGCCTCATTTCCCCTTTGAGCCCGTTGTGTCATTCATTTTTGCATTCTGGTTCATATTGGCATAAGTATCCAAATGTCTCCCCAACCTATGTATTTTTCATTAATTCTTGTTGCAGGTTGTCGGTAAGACATTTCTCTTGTGTTGGTGACTGCGGAGGCTTCTGTCAGTATTTATCTTGGTGGTCAGGTTAATATTTTGCCAAATTCTGGATGTCTTAGCGATGGGGTTTTAAAATGGTTTTCTATCGGCAAAGGGTTTTACATTTGGCACAATGTCACAACGAGTTTCTATTGTTACACTGACTGGTGCCTAAGTAGTGGTTTCAGTGATAGTTTAATCCTTCGGTGAAAGGTCATAGCGAGAAGGTATGTGTTATACCAACTTTTCAAGCAGAGGTTGTATTTCGGCAAAAGTATTATGTTGTCTTGGCGAATTGGAATATGCTCAGGGTTTTTGGTATAGCAATGTGGAGTCTACAAAGGGTTCCCGAATGTGATGAGCTATAGTGAAAAGCATGAAAAGGGATGGCCTTTGTCGGTATATGAATATTTGTTTCCTGGCAAGGCTATGTGAAGACTGGTTGTTGGCGAGAAAATCCTTGTGTTACATCGACACAAGGCTATATACGGATCTTCGGCCTAGCATTGCAATCTCGATGTATGGTCTCTCTGAGAGCGGTAAGCTATAGCAATACACATGATTGGCATTCTTCGGCAAGAGAAGCAAAAGGTTATGGCAATATAACAAAGGGGTAAAAAGGTCTGCTTTCGGTATGGCTAATGTTGCTTCGCTATAGTGTCTTAGCGAATTCAGTGTGTTTTGCCAATGGGGTTCAGTATGTGATGCTCGGTGTAGCCCGATGAATTTTTCATGACATTTCACTGATATCATGGGGTTATAGCGAAACAAAGGAACACTATGGGGCTTCGGTATGACAAACGGACTACTACGATGACTGTGAATGAAATGTTTGAATTGCCTTCGGCATAGGTTGCGATGTGTCCTGCTGACTCTCTTGCCGGTAAAAACAAAAATTCATCACTGTGGCTGACATGCATTTGAATTGGTGACTATTGCAGGCCAACATATTTTGGAGCCTAATTTTCATGCTGAGGCCGACATAATGTTTTATTTTTGATATTTTCTCAAGTTGGTGTGTATATAAGCATGATGTAGTTGTTAATTGATACCACTAGAGATTAGATTTTTCAATACACTGCAAGTAGATACATTAGAATAAAATTATCAGACCAGAGGCTATTGTTGCATGATTTTCACAATGGAGGTATTTATGAGATTTAGTTGATGTAATTGCATTTTCTAGTGTCAGTTATCTATTGAATTAAATGAAAGGTACTGCTAAGTTGTCTCCATGATTCATTTTTCTGGTTATTTAAGTTGACATAACAAGTTTATGTTTGATTTATCAATACACATTTGTTGTATTCATGTGATTAATCAATTGGTTCTTTCAAGTGAAGATTAAATCCTTTTATTGATCACAGTAATCAGAGAGATTTATTTTGGATCATTAAAGTAGAACTTAGTAGTCACAATATTGCATGTTCATACAAGTTATGAATAAATCATATGCCAGATAATTTGTAGCTCATCCAAAGAGTGTTCATTTTTATTTCATTTGACTCCGCCTACCCAACAAGGCACTAGTCTCTGCATTTCACTATTTGAATACATTCCAGTTTCTTTATATCTATTAATTAAGCATTCTAGGATTTAGATCAGAAGGTAGCTATCAAGTTTGGTTTCATTTGTTTACTATCATCTGCTATTGTGGACAAAGCATTTTAGAAGGATAATCACAAGTTAAGTCTGCACTATTCAGAAAGGTACACCCGCCTAGGTTTTGTAGCACCCGAAGAGTAGAAGGTTTGATTGTTTCAAACCTTGTTTTGTTACCCTAAAGTGTATCAAGAGATTGGCAGCCTCTTGAGGCATTCAGCCTGCGCTTTTGAGAGCTAACAATATGTTTGAAAAACACTTAGCAATGAGTAGAAATAAAGGGGAAAACCCTAAGACATAAAATGCCTAATTGACAAAATATGATATAAAATGCAAAATTAGTAAAGTTTAAAAGTGGGAAAGTTTTTAAGGCATAAAATTCCTAAGGGGGAACACATGTTTCGACCCCATCACATTTATCATGTGTTTTATTTTTGTTAATAAATGGGATAAAAATCCCATCGGCATCAAACAGGGGTCAAACCCTAATCATTGACACCGAAACAAAGAGGAAAGCTCATCATTCTGTTGAACCACACTCTTGAGAGCATGATGTAGCTGCTAAGGTTTGAGCAAATTACAGGAAAAAAAATGGAGATTACCATGATTTTCTCAAGATTCATTGATGAGAAACAAGGGAAAAGAGGTAAAATGCCCATTTTGAAGCTCAAAATCTACATTTTATAACATTTGGAGGCTATTTTTTAACTCACAGGACATGGCCTATAGCATTCTAATGAACTTTTCTTCATTCTCATATTTTCTTATGTTGATTCATCACCTTTACAACCACCATGATTAACTTTGATGAAGCTTTTGGGTTTAGCTGATGACATGAGCTAGGTAAGCCTTTTGTGCACAAAAACTCACTCTCTGAAAATGATGATAAGTAATTGTATTGGGTTTGGCCTCCATTATGCAATTGGGTTTTTCTTGTATTCACAAATTCTGCTGTTTAAAACACCTGGGTATATGGTATCTTCATGTTGCTTGACCTATGAAAATGATGCACTATTTTGAAGTTCCATCTGCACATTTTACTTCATTTCAAAGGAGGACATGGCTCGACCCTTCATTCATGGCTACTAGGGTTTCATTTTTCCTTTTGTACTTTTCTGTAGGATTTTAAAATCCCTCAAAGTTCTTCACTTTTTCTAAACTAAAAGTGAAAAATAAAAAACCTTTGTTGCTTACTGTTGGAAGAAAATGGAACTAACTTTGTTTATGGCATTATAGGCTATGACCAACCTCATCATGCTTTCCAGTCTCTGTATTTTTGAATGATAAAAAGTGTGCAAGATTATAATATGAATGACATTTCATGAGAGGTGGTCATTTAAAATAGAGCTATCTCAACCAACCGTTCCATAGAAATGCTACCTTGTAAACATAAATGATCTACAAAATAATTGATTCAATGCCAGTGGTCAATGTAGGCATATCAAAGGCTTTACACATTTCCCATTTATTGATGGTTGTGGCTAGGCCTTTGTATCCATTCTGCATCTTCCTTCAAGAACTGTGCTCCATATCGAGTTGATTTGTGAAATTATCTATATTTGAAAATGACCTTTTCATTTGAGGAATGCCCATTGGTTTTAAATTTCTTTTACTCCTTTTCCCGAATGCTTTTCGCCGTTTCCTCCACAAGAAATCTACCTCTCGTTGCACTATGGAAAAATGCTAGTATACCACCTGGTGGAAACTTCTTTGTGAAAAGCTAAAATATTTTTGTAAGTCCTTTCCAGATAATCTACCAGTTTTGTCTTGGCAGAGAAATGAATGGTTACAGGATACTATCTTGTAGGAACTTCTATTACGGTGGTATTACAGGAAATAACTTGTTATTTGAAACAAAACCTTCAATCCTCAGTGTTGCACTCATTAAAAAAAACAAGTTTCAATGGGTTAAGCAAGCTTTTAGAACTCACAACTTCTCCACTAGATATTTTCTGTTTGTTGTTCCTCATATAGATTATGCCACAGAGGTACAATTCAGCAAGACAACAATGATAATTTTCCATTCCATTTACTAGTGGCATTGCCTTTTTCATCATATTAATATTGCTCATGGAAAGATAGCTAGAAATTCCTGTCCTTCATGCAATGAGTTGTATATGACTAAGCCGACAACTTATCCACACCAAATTCTGAGAAAAGAGGAAACATTGTCTGCATTATTAGTGCATGCTCCAACCAAATCCCTTTATAAATGAATGGAATTCCCACAACTACAATGAAAAGTTCTGTCAAATTAGAGCCAAATCCTCTCTCTTATGCATAGCCATGAAATGTTCTACTTTTGAATACTTAAGCTCAAGATGAATCTCATCACCAAGAAAAATCCTATTCTCCATAAAGAAATTCATACATTGAATCCCCACCCATACCCTTTCCATTGGAATTACTAGTCTGGGAAATGAAGTCCTTCTATACTGAATGGAAAGACAATGGTTGGAGTACTTGATTGCTGTAACTTTTAACTCAAAATGACTGCCCTTGTTCATTTGTGAGGTCCCCTACTTTACATGACTATCTTTTGCTAGCTGGAACATCTATTCATCTAGAAGTAAGCTTCCACAACACCTGTGCCTTAATAAGCTGATGAAATTTATTCAAAACAATGCACCCCATCCTTACAAGTCTACCCATGTGCCAAGTTCATGAAAATTTGAACACTTGCATACTGTTATAATCATGTCCTTATTGCATCTGTGTTCATTTTGAACTCTCTACTTTATGAATAGGATTATTGTCCTTTCATTTTGGCCTGATGATATCTGCTCTAGATCTTTAAGTAGGTTAAGGATCACTGCACTGCTCCTTGTTGTTTGTAGCATACATTCATGATTGCTACCCATATGCATGGGATCGTGATCTTATCCATTGTTGTTTTCCTTGCATTTTTCTTTAAGACTATTCTAGCCTTCATGCTTTCATGACAATGCTTGTTGCCCCATATGTTTGCTACCTAATTTCCACAATAGTTGTTTACCTTTTTTCTCATGTGTGATACATAACTGTCTCCCTACTTTGATCCTAGTGGGTAGACACATGTCCCCTATGTCAGTGACCTAAAAGGTCACCGTCCTATGTGATGTGTGGCTATCCAATAGGGTCAAGGTGAGAGGGACCATGACAATACTCTAGACTTCTCTCTCATTATTTAAGAGATGCATAATTGAACTTGATGCATCTTTTGAATCTGATAATGAAAGTTGATCAACTGGTGTGATTCCATATTGATTTAATGCATTGATAAGAGATAAATCTTTGATCAAATTGCTCAATTTTCCTTTTCTTTCAAAGCATGCTGAGCTCTACCCTTGTGGGAGCAACATTTACCCCACATGTTGTATTTGATCTGATAATGAAACAATAATCAAACTTGTCCTAAATTTGCACATGAAGCAAACAGTAAGAAAATAAATGCATATGTTTGATGTTTCTATTTAATGGAATTATGGATCAGTCTATACATGCATAGGTAGGTGTGTATGTAAGGATTGAATCATTCATTGCTTAGAGCCTCGCTCTAACACCATGCTCTCTTTAGATGCAGGGTGAAAAGCACTACAGAGCTAGGAGGGACACAAGAGGCTTGTGGCAGCAACAAAGAGCAATCAACAACCTACGACTAGTCATTCTCAGGCAATGACTGGTTCCATTCTTATATGCACATTTCCCTTTCTTATACTTATTGATGCATGAGTTATCTCATATTTTCATTTGAATAAGAGAGTTAGTCCCTTGGCTTGTGAGGGACATGTAAATTTCAAGATTATCAATAAAAGACTACATTTGTATATCTATGGTGCTCTTTCTCATTTTCTGTAATACAACATTGAAATGACAAAATGTAATCTAATTCATTTGATAGTCACTGTTTCATGCATATTGAAACTACTAGTTTAATGGTTTGCATTTTAAATGTTTAAACAACCTGAAAAGATAAAACACTAAGTTACCCGATTTCAGCTGAAAGCTAAAAATCAGGTAACAGTTCTCTATCGATAACACCCGTTTTTGATGGATCAGTGTGTTGGTATATGAGTCTGGAATTCATCACAAAGTATGATATGACTCTAATCTCTTAACCATGTTATCATGACTCATTGAACAAACTATACCCTGAATCTTGAGATGTCTTTTGTTGTAAGTAGAAAGTTATCTCTGACAAAGTTCAACTCTGTATTCTACTATTGTTCCTTGGTTGGCATACTATGTGGGGGACTCCACATTTTCTTAAGGTGAACATTCTTATTTTTGTGGTTTTGTTGGTAGTCTCTATATTGGTGGTATGATGGGAAATTAATGTGTTCTCAGATTCAGAAGGTGTTTGCTTTGAGGTTTATTTGTTGGTTTTGAGAATTATGTTATTGTCTTGGCCGACTCAACGTATGCAATACATTATGGAGACTAGTTATGTTTTATGGATGTTAGCCAACTTGGTATAATGCACTACATGGATAAAATGTCTAAATCATATATGGTGCTAAAAAAGATAGTTTTTATATTTATATTTT
The DNA here is from genome assembly GCA_007258455.2 of Sequoia sempervirens. Taxonomy (NCBI): domain Eukaryota; kingdom Viridiplantae; phylum Streptophyta; class Pinopsida; order Cupressales; family Cupressaceae; genus Sequoia; species Sequoia sempervirens. Next base: position 527,783,187 of record VDFB02047230.1, on the reverse strand, counting down.
AATCTAATAAGGACAACCTAATTGATGAATAAGATATACTTGTATATATAAGATTTTTTGAGGAATAAGTTGCAGGATGTGGAGGTGAAAGAGTGAATGTGAGTGAGAAGAGAAGTGAAGATCTGAGGCTAAATGCTCTATTTGTTGTGGATTAGTGAAGTTTAGTTGAGCGACTAATGTGTGAGGCAATACTTCATATTCTAAGCTTCATTGGAACTAAACCTTGCACATTGAAGGTTTATCCTATCAGTTCAATCTTTTGGAAGTGAGCCACTATCTTTGTATCTTGGTAGTTCGCCATCTTTTGTAATCAAGCAATGAGCCTTTTCAAGGATAGTGAATCGTGGCAGTGAGCCCTATAATATTTTGTATCTAGATATAATATGTCATGATTTAACCCTCACAGTGGTTTTTCCCTTTTTGCGTTTTCCACATAAAAATCTTGGTGTTCATGTGTATGGGTGCATTGATTTATTTTTATGTTCCTTCTTGTTGATTCAGTCAGAATTGTGATAATGGTTAGATGGATTTTATTGTGGTTTTATGGAATAATGATTCACCCCCCCTCTCAGTATTATGGATATTCAACAATTGGTATTAGAGCTTGGTTCCTTGGAAGAAGCTTAACAACTTGAGGAAGGTTCAAAAATTTGAGTATAAGAAATTTTTTCCTCTAGAAGTGGTCTCTGCTGAATATCTAGAAGAAATAGAAGATCTAAAGGACAAGTTGATGAAAGAAAATGAGTATATTGAAAAGCTACAAAATAAAAGTGTTGAAGCATGTGATCTATTGTTTAAGGTAGATGAAATTGTCTCCAACCTGCTGCAACAATTGGATGAAAAGAAAAGAATTGAAGAATTTCAAGAAATTGAAATTCAAAGGAAGATGGATGAATTCATAAAGCTTGAGGAAGAAGTAGAAATCTTGAGATATGATATGAAAAATCCAAGAAGTTTTAAAGAAAAATTTAAGATAAGCTCAATAATGCTTGATGAATTGATTAATTCTCAAAGATCGACAATGGATAAGAGTGGTTTAGGGTTTGAGGAATGTCATAGTTCTAAAGCGAAGTAATCTATTGATAAGAAGATTCAATGCAAAGATGGAAAAATCAAGGATTTAAGAAACATTTTTGGAAGAACTCCTATCAAACGACATGATGTTAAAAGGTATTTATCTTTCAATGGTGTTTGTTATTCCTACAAGAAATTTGGTCATAAGGCAAAGGACTACAAAAGTAAAATGAGTGATTCTTTACCATTCTGTAAAAAATGTCTTAAGAGAAAAAATATTGGATATAAAATAAGTCTATGTGAAAATAAGTTGAATAAAATGAAAAACGGAAAGAAGAATGTTGTTTGCTATAAGTGCAACAATCAGAACACCCTGGTACTAATTGCAGGAGAAGGAAAAACAATTATTTGGTGAAGAAGAATGATCAAATCATTGATTCAAAAGAAGAAAAAAAGGAAATGAAAAGGATTTGGAGAAAGGAATCAACATTATCAATCTTATTTGTGCCAACCTCCAATCCAGATACTCTCATCAATTTCTAGAGTAAAGCAGTGACTAAGGGGGAGCATTTATTAGAAAATCTAATAAACCCCCTCATCAGTACTTGTGTCACATCATGATAGAAGTATATTTAATGTGGTAATGAAATTAAGCTATTTTCTCAGTTGCATGTGTGAAGGATGAAGTATGCATAATTTTAAAGAATGGAGGCATACATAATTTTTGAAGTAATCTACCTACAGGTTCAAGCATTTATTACAAAATCATTCAAAATGGAAGGAATAAATTTAGACAATTCAAAAGGGTTATGTATTTTCAAAGAATTGTGCAAAGGAAGTTTAGAAAGGAATTCATAGTTTTAGGGTTTGAAGAAGAGATCAAGCGGATTCAAAGTGATCTACGAAAGTAGGATATCTATACATTTCTTATTGGAATTTATAGAGTAAGACATAATAAATGTTGTCAGTTCAGTTGAGCATGCTTTGGGAAAGCAAATTGAAAGAGAGCGTTGATGCCTACAGAGTGTTAGTTGAGAAGAAATTGGATGTTTGGAGAAAATTCCCTTGGTTTGAATTTGAGAAGAAGTACATTCAAATAGTTTTAAGTAGAATTCATGATGAATCTTTGTGGATTGATGAGGCACATTTGATTACCAGAGAAGATATTAGAGATGTGACTGGTCTATGTTCCTCCAGACTAGTTCCCAAATGGAAAGCTATGGATAAGCAAGAGATAATTGAGGTTACCCATGTGAATCCTGAAGGGAAAGAGATTGATTTGAGATCAATTGTTGATCTGGTAATAATTTATACTGCTATGGTCATTTGTCACAAAGTTTGTATCCCTAACAATGACCTCATAGTTTCTACTGCTAATATGGTTAAAACGAGCATGGATTTTGACTTGTGTGAATTGCTTTGTACACATCTTTTGAACAATTTAAAGGAAATCAAGAATAGTAAGAAGAATATATTTTGATATTGAAATTTGGTTATCTATTTTCTCTTTTACTTTTTGAGAGAATTACTGGTAATAGGAAGGATAGAATGGTCAAATTTAGAGCCTATTTTCCATCAAATTAGGAACTTCATGATAAATTTTGGTAATTTAGATGTACAAGAGTCTACCCTTGCTACATTCTTTGGAACATTTCAGACTAGGATGAGTAGAAGGTTTAGGATTCTAGTAAGTGTCGTTGAAAGGTATTGCAGAAGCATCATTTTTCTTGTGTCTATAGATTTCTATCAGATGGAAGAAATTAAATCAAGGTTGGTATGGATATCCGTATTGGATTATGAAATTTCAGAAGATGAAGTTGATAATTATGCTAAAATTCTTTTGGAAATCCCTAAGAATTTCAATGTAGAAGGTACCTCCAATAGCGTAACCGAAACAGGGAAGAAAATGAAGAGTGTTGTTAAGAAAAAAATTGCAGAAGGAAGTGATTTTGAACATGAGAATGAAAGAATAAGTATTCAAAGATTTTAGGAAGGATTGTAGAAGGTTATCCTATGTTCTAATTTTGATTCATCTATTTCCATTGTGGAGAATCTTCGAGGCATGATTGATTCTTTGAAGGTCTATATCTCCAGACTTGAAGTACATGCTCAAATCAGGTTTGATGAAGGAAATTTTGAAGATATCAAAGAAAAATGTGCAAATGCACACAATTGAGTGATGAAGGAATTGGAGAGTATACAGTTTGTGAATATGAGGCACAAAAACTACTTTCTTTTTGCTTAGATTGGTCTTGTAGTACATTGAATATAAGAAATGAGATAAGGATGAGTGAGTCCCGGATGTGCACTCAGAAAGATACATATAGGTTAGTAGAAGAAAAAGATAATTAGAGGTGGTCCTACATTGTGCAACTTCAAGAAAAATATATTTTCTATATGAGATCAAAGGAAAAAAGTTATCAAGAAGTTTGTGGCACTTAGAGACATGATTAAGATTAGGCACACTTCTATTTCTAATGCTCTTGGTTGTATTGGTGAATTATCAAAGATTAATCTTAGTCTCAATACTTTAGTAGATGATGTAGAGTCCTTAACTAAGCTTGAGCTATTCCACAAGACTTATAAGTTCAAAAGGTTCATGTGAAGAAGGCAAAGCATCGTGGAAGGTCATCCTAGAGAGTCTTAGAGGTTCTTCTTCAGGTTAATTCAGTTTTGTGGTCATATCATTTTGGTTAAATTTTGATGCATATATACATATACACCGGACCCCATCCTTCATTGATGTCAAAGGGGGAGAGATAGAGAGGCAAAGGAAAAATATTTTTGTGAAGAATAGTTTTGATACAGGGAGTATTCAAAGTATTCAATTATAATATATTTGAATTCTTTTTTGTCATGCATGTTGCCATCAATGTCAAAGGGGGATATTGTTGGGATTATGGAAGCCGTGGAACATGAGCATGAAGTATGGATGGTTTGTGATTGGTTTTTCCTATGTTGTCATTAATGTCAACATGGTGATAACTATATGGGAAGTCTAATTGGTTTACTAGAAGTTGTTCTCTATTGGTAATTCCCTTTTGTTGATGGATCAGTGTGTTCGTATCTGAGTCTGGAATTCACCAAAAAATATGATATGACTCTAATATCTTAACCATGTTATCATGACTCGTTCAAAAAGCTATATCCTGGATCATGAGATGTCATTTGTTGTGAGCAGAAAGTTATTTCTAACACAGTTCAACTCTACATTCTACTATTATTCCTTGCTTGGCATACTATATCGGAGACTCCACATTTTCTTAAGGTGAACATTCTTATGCTACAGTTTTGTTGGTAACCTATGTTGGTGGTATGATGGGAAATTAATGTGTTCTCATATCCAGAAGGTGTTTGCTTTTTGGTTTATTTGTTGGTTTGGAGAATTATAATCTAGTCTTGGATGACTCAATGTATGCAATACATTATGGAGACTAGTTATGTTTTATGGATGTTAGCCGACTTGGTATAATGCACTACATGGATAAAATTTCTAAATCATATAATTAGGCTGACCTAATTGATGAATAAGATATACTTGTATATATATAAGATGTTTTGTGGAATAAGTTGTGAGATGTGGAGGTGAAGGAGTGAATGTGAGTGAGAAGTGAAGTGAAGTGAAGATCTAAGCCTAAATGCTTTATCAGTTGTAGATCAATGTAGTTTAGTTGAGTGAATATTGTGTGAGGTAGTACTTCATATTCTAAGCTTCATTGAAACTGAACCCTGCACATTGAAGGTGCATCCTATCAGTTCAATCTTTTGGTAGTGAGCCACTATCTTTGTATCTTGGCATTTAGCCATCTTTTGTAATTAGGAAATGAGCCATTTCAAGGACAATGAGTCTTGTAAGTGAGCCCTCTAATATTTTGTATCTGGATATAATATATTGTGAGTTAACCCTCATCGCAGTTTTTCCCTTTTTAAGTTTTCCATGTAAAAATCTTGGTGTTCATGTGTATGGTTGCATTGATTTGTTTTTATGTTCCTTCTTGCTATTTAAATTAGAATTGTGATAATGGTTAGATAGATTTTATTGTGGTTTTATGGAATGCTGATTCAAACCCGCCTCTCAATATTCTAGATGTGCAACAACCTCATCTTTTTAGTGGAAAATACTAAACCCAAACATGGTTGTATATCATGTTTCATAATCAATCAATGTTTGACTAATATAGTAAATAGGATGTTCTTTGCAATTCTCATCTTGTTGCAACAATAACACAACAAGAGCATGGGTTGATGTTGATATGTAAAGGATGAAAGGTTTTCCTTGAATAATAGGCTACAAAACAAGAGAATTAGCTAATTATTATTCAAAATTTTAAAATATTTCTCACAATCCTCATTCCATTTTGAATTTTGATTCTTTCTTAAGAAGATAGGTAAAGGGAAGAGTTTTATCTACCAATGATGCCACAAAATAATGGATAGCCTAAATCTTGCCTTGTAAGCTACACAATTGAGAAATGTTCTCAAATGGTGGCATGTTTACAATATCATCAATTTTATTTGTCTCCATCTCAATGCCTCTATGTGATCCTATAAAACCTAATAATTTTCCATTAAAAAGGTGAGGCATTATTTGGAATTGTTTGTTAAAAGACACGTTTTTGGATTTAACCTCATATTATACTTGTGAATTCTCTCAAATATTTTTTGAATGATTTTGACATGGTCTTGTTGAGTTATAGACTTAGACAATATCATCCACATAGTCTTCCAAAATATTATGTATGAAATCATGGAATATCAGTGGACTAGATCTTTGATATTTGGACCCAACATTTTTCAATCCAAAAGGCATAACAACCCAAAATTTTTTTCCCCAATGTGTAGTGGAGGTTGTCTTAAATTGATCTTGTGGGTTGATGAAAATTTGATTGTATCCTGAAAAACCATCCATGAATGATAACAAAGCATGTCCCATAGTTGAATACACTACCATATCAATATTAGGAAGGGGAAAATAATATTTTAAAGATGCTTTATTAAGATTGAAAAAATACACACACATCCTAATTCGATTATCAAGTTTTGTCACCTCCAAAATTTTTGAAACCCAAGGAAAGTAATCAATGGGATGAATGAAGCCAACTTCTAAGATCATTTTAATCTCAACTTTAACGAATAATACTATCTTAGGAGTCATCTTGCGTACCTTTTGTCATACTGGTTTAGTATCTTCCTTAAGATCAATGCTATGTGTGACAATCTTAGGGTCAATACTTGACATTTATGAATAAGTCCAAGAAAAGGTTTTAGGAAAATCATGTAATAAAGTTGCATGATCCTCTCACTCATCCTCATCAAGGAATTTTCCAATTTGAATAAATTTTTCTTCATTAGATAGGTACATTAGTATATTAGTGTTATCCCCTACAAGTAATGCACTTTGAGTTAGAATATCTGAGATTTGTTGAGATTCTTCTTGTTCCAAATTTGTCCCTTCACTAAAGTATTTTTTACGATTTAAATAATAAATGGATATTTGATTATGGTGGTAACATAGAAAAGTGTCATAAGCTCCCAAACATTCTTCTAGGGATTCATCATTTTGAAAGGTGTCTAATGACATGTCAGTTCTATTGGAGATTTTATAGTGTTTTCATTGATTTCAACCCCTAGTGTGCGGAGATTGTTGGTGTTGTTGAAGAGTTATTAGTCAACCCCTAGTGTGGATGTGTTGTGGTTTGATGTCACATTAATGTCAACCTCCATTATGGCCAGGAAGATTGTTGTAATGTTTTCATTTTTGTCAACAATGAGTGTGTTGCACTATGTGGCCTTTAGTGTTGTCACTAATGCCAACCTCTAGTGTGGTGTTGAGAAAGTATTGTAGATGAGGAGATTATTGGTGTTGTAGATGGGGAGATTGTTTCAATCTCTATTGTGATCATGATGATAAGTATTTGTGGTATTGAGTAGGTGTTGTAGATGTTGCATATATGTTAAGTGGGTGTTTGTAGTGTTGTTGATTTAGTTGGTTCACTTGGTTTCCAAGTGGTTTCGAGAAAATTTGAATAAAATAGTGTGCAATATGATAGAGGTGTGTTCAATGTTGTGCTCCATATTTCTTCATCTTTGAATATATGATTGTGTGGTTTGGATGTGACCACCAAAGGTGTTTAGAGGTGCTATATCAAGTTTCATGTTCTAGATCATGCGGCAGTGGAAGTTGTGTTTGACAGTGTGTCTATCTCTGTAGAAGGTTGTTTAGTAGAAATGAGATTGCTCCACATTTTAGTTTCTTGTCTTGTGGATTTGGGAATGTGCTAATATTTGTTGTTCCTATAGCACACACACCCCATTTGGACTGGGGACCCTCTCTTCTTGTTTCACTTTTATTGGGTCATTTTTACTCTCGCCTCATTTTGCATGCCCCTATTTTTGAGCTTAAATTGGTCATATGCATTAAATTAATCAAATTCCATTTGACCAAAATCACCTATCCAAGATTCATTAAGTTTTTAGCCTTTGCAAAGTTTGGCCTATGGGTTTCCATCTCCTATTTTTTGCCACATCAACCAAGCCATGAGGGCTCACAAGTGCGAGTCTCCTTAGGTGGACCATCGCTCTTGCTTCACCCCTATATAACAGATAAAATTTTACATTTGTCCATGAGGCAGGTTCTGACCTAGCCTTTGCCATCCTTTACATCTTTTTGGCCACATCCACCCACATGGTGGGATCCACATCCTCCTTTGCCTCTGAGGTCTTAACCTAGCATCCAATCGAGCGTGGATTTCCGTACCTCACCAACCCAGGGTTCACCATACTTGTAATTAAATACGTGTATTAATGACAAAATAACCTATAAATATGTTGCTCACTACCTATCATTTTCATCCACAACTTTCAAATTTGAGAGAGAAGAAGAGCCAAATGCGTGCACCAGATATTTTGAAGTCCTCAAGCTGGATTCATGCCAAGTTCCCCATGTGATCTAAAGATAAGGGTTTGTATTCTTTTCCTTTTCCAAGAATTTTAAATTATTGAGAGTCATTCTATAGTTAGGGTTTCATAGTTGTTTAAAGTCTTTAAGGGTCGAACACTAACTCATCCTAGCAACACCATCAAAACCCTTTGCAACTTTTGGCCCTACACTTGTGATATGCCCAAAATTGTAAAACCCCTTAGAGCCAGACCAAATCACATGTTTGAATTCATGTAGAGCCTCATTCTATCATTGTCATTCTTTAGTGGTGGGATCACCCCTGTGGTCCACCCTGCCAACCTCACAATTCTTTTTTTTCATCACTTAGAAGTGTTAAAGTGAAAATGACTAAGTTTGTGATGCTATGTAGAAATCCCCAATTGAGACTCCACTTGCGGGTAGCCCCCATCTCCTTGTCATTCTATTGCAATGAAACCTTGGCATCTTTCTGCCAAGTGGGTGTTGTGGTCATGATGGCCTAAGAAAAAATGATGAAAGAGTTGACAAGATTCTAAGTTGGGATAACTATGTGGGTTCCATTATGCAGAGACAAGATGTCGTCACCAAAGTGTCATTCTTTAACAAAAAAACACTTGCACCCTTCCACTAGATAGGTTATGTAGGTAGGACTTTCCCTCAACAAAAATCTCAAAGTGGGTTAATGAAATCATAGAATAATTACCCCTTGTAGTTCCGCCTATGTGGACTACTACCTATAGGTTTCCATCATATCAATGTCGTTCTTTAATGTTAAAGCCCACATGACCTCCCACCATGCAGACCCTGAATGCGCCAATGTTGTCCCTATAAAATGTGCAAGTGACAAGTGAACTCTAGGTTAAGATATTTTTCATGGGTTCGAAAATGCAAGCCACCACGATTGGAAGTCCACCCCATCAAATTCGTCACTTAATAGTGAAAATATAACAACCTTCCACTAACCAGCTCCCACTCATCAAAATATCCACAATGAAGTAGACTAAGGAAAAAATTCATGCAAGTTTTGTCCTATGGAACTCTGCACACGAGTCTTTGTATTCCATTCACTGTCATTTTAACCACAACAACCTAATGGATCTCTGACCCCTAGGTCCCGCATTTCCCACTTATGCAAATTTTAGCTTAATGAAGATCAACAAACTCATGAAAGGGAAATTTATTGCATGGGTTTCGCTATGTGGAACTCTGCATGTAGGATGCCATCTGTTCGACACTGCAATTTAATGACTAAATTTTGGGGGCTTTCCACCCCATGGTTCCCACATCCTTCAAACCCAAAAGAGCACCAAAGCCTAATTTCATAGCCTTAAGTGCCTTATAGCTAATTTTTGCATGTGCCTAATCATTCCATGTTATTTTCCTATCAAGCATACCATGCGGGAATTCTCTTATGGGTGGCTATAGGTGGGATTCCATAGCTCTAACACCATTTCTTAATGACTTTATTCACAATGGATTTTGTTGAGGGGAAACCCACACCCCCAGGTCCGCACTTGCACAAATGACTCAAATAAGCTTCAAAAGGTGAACTATGATGGATATTATGATCTTTTGAGGATTTGTGAATGCATCTAACACTAGTTTTGTAGGATATGACTAATTCTTTCCATATTAATATATTAAAACACTTACTATGCTCTGCGTGTGTAGGATTTATGGAACTAGCTAAGAGATCATCAAAGAAGCTAGTGGAAAAAGTGGACAAGGGAAAGAAGCCCATAAGAAGGCCAAGGGGAAAAGAATAAAAGTAGCAAACAAAAAAACAATTTCAATGGGTGGAGTGCACCTCTAATATGGCCTCTAACTAGGACATAGTCTTTGACATGGACCTCGGGCACATGAACATTGATGAGTTCAAGTAGAGGGTGATGGTCAACCCCACCATAGAGGATGCCCAAAAGATAAAGGAAAGTGGTCTTGCAAAGGTAGCTAGCTTCCCTCTTGCATTGGTTGCTCTAGAATTGGTAATGGCTTACCGAGAATGCTACTACACCAGTACTAAGAAGATAATTGCCAAGGATGGGAGAGTAGTAGTAGAATTTTCTGCCATGTCTATCAACAAGACATTTGGCATCCCACCCTTTGAAAAAATGGACAAAACAATAAAGTAGTTTTCTAAAAAGGTATGGCAACTAGATCCCCTTAGGTACAAAAGAACAATCAATCAATTGTGGTTGAAGGACAAAAAAGGCAGTACAAATAAGGTACCCCAAAATTTATATAGGAGTGATTTATTTGAAGAATATCATGATTTGGTCACACTCCTGAGTGGGGTGATGGGTTTTCCTACTGCTACATTCTTTGAAGAATGGATGTTCTACTTTGTGGAAGAGATCATCTGAGGAAAAGCTAAATCCATTGGGCCAAGATGGTAAATAACACTTTGCACAACCAATTCATGGTGGTTAAACAATTCTAAATGACCTCATATTTGGTCTATCTACTAGCGGTCAAATTCCTATACAAATGACTATTCTGTGTTAGAACATTGGGGACCAAGAGAGTAGAACTCAAAATATATGACTGCTATCCTCAATTGTAGTACATAAATTTCAAGAGGGAAAATAGAAGAGTAAATGATGCCTTCATTGGGCATATAATCAGACTCTTGGGAGGAGACCTTGAAAGGAGAGTGACCCATAGTGTCATGGCTTTTATAAAGGGTTTTGGATATTTATTCATCCGATTCCCAAAGTTCACCTACATTAGGGCATAAGGGTTCTCAGGAAATCCCTACTGGTTACTACACTACCCAAATGATCAGTTCATCTTGTTGGAAGTTACTTGGTAGTTGTAGATTGTCCATACATTGCTAAGTGACAAACATTGAGCTAGGGTTCCATATCCCCTTATGTTCAGGCAAGGAATGTTCTCTTGCACCACTACCTAGTGTGCTAAATACTCAGAAAAGGAATTGGTGGAATACCACTTGGACCTACATACAGATAGAGGTAGAGTGGATCCTCATGGAAAATTGAAGAAATAGGTTGGACAACAACATGCCCACCGACATTACATTGAAGACTTCTAGGTGAATTGTGGAGATGACAAAGAGGTCTGGATGTGGCATTACATGAGGATGACCTCTCAATTTGTGAAGTCTGTCAATTTGTTTCTAGTGCCTGATAAAATTATTGAAGATAATAATATTTTAGATGAAAGATATATTTCCTCGGTTGATAAGCCCCTACTAGTTATTGCTTGGATGAAGGAAGTGGTCACTGACCTAGATATTCTTACCCTTCCCATAGAGCATAGAACTAGGAAATAGGTGGATGGAAAAAATAAATCATTTGAAAGAACATGGTGTAGATCTCACATATAGGGAGCTCGAGGATGAAATTGAGAGTGAAATAGGTAGCAGTTATACCATGGGTTCATCAAGAGAAGCTCCCAAATCTCCTCCCATTAGTAGGTCCAAGAAGAGGAAGGATGCACCTAAACACAAGCCCAAACAAAAGGTGTGCTCTAGGAAGGCAATAGAGGGCCAATCATCCAAAAGGGAAAGGAAGTTAGGGATGTTTGTGCTCAAAATGCCTACTATTCAGGAAGAGGAACACCAACAAGAAGAGGAAGAAACCGAGTAGCCTTTCTCACCACTCCCCACTTTCACTCCCACTACTGCTGCTACCATCACTCCACCATTCCTTTTTGATTCCAAATCCTTTCCCATCTCATCTTCATTCACCATGGACATCACAATCCACCTTGGATCTACCTCATCCACTACTCTAATAATGTTATTAGACTCCTCTTCAACTACTTCCCCACTGCCATCTTCCTTACTCCCACCTCCACTACCTACTTTCTCCACCCTGCTGCTATCTATACCATCAACATCTATGGTACCACCTAATTTTCCACAAGCTTTCATGGTGTATATGTAGAATGTGCCTATTGAGCTCTCTGGGGTAATCCTTAACCCCAAAGTCCAAGTGCTAATGGATTAGCTTGTTGCTGCTTTTCCTCTTCCCTCTTCACTGAATGAGCCACCAAAAATGGAGGCCATAATGCAAATCTCAGAAGAAATGGAGAGACTAAATGTAGAGCAACACAAAGAAGCTACAAAGGAAATAGTTGATGAGCCTGAGGATTCTAACCGGGATGATTATTTTGAACATCCGGAGGGAAGATTAAATATAAATTTAGAAAAGGTGGCTTCTAATGAAGAGGGACCACAAACTTTTAAGGAAGAAGATGCTGAGGGTCTTGATGAGCACTATGAATTTGAGACATTAGACCAAGAGACAGATGAAGAACTATCCTAGAAGCACAAAGATGAAGAGCCACACTCAGAGGAGCATTACTTCAAGGAAAAGAAAATGGACACTGATGTGGATGAAGAAATACTTGAAGAACCTCCACAGATTGGCCAAGATAAGGGCCTGATGCAAGAGCAAATACCTTTGGAAAGGGAGGAAGAAAAAGATAAAGAAGAAGATAAGATAAAGCAGAAAAACAATGAACTTGGGAAGAATATTGAGATAGAGCAAGAAGAAGATAAAGGGACAGTGCTAGGGGAAGACAAGCCAATAGGAGATGAATTAATTGTTGAGCTTGAAAAAGAGAAAGCCATGTAAGAGAAAATATCTAATAAAGAAGAATAAGATGATGAGGAGGCTACTAGTGATGAAGAGGATCAACCTCAGAAGGAGAAGGAAGAGGAAGGTGATCATGAATCACCAAAACATCAAACTAAGGTCCTCACTTGGCTAGAACAACAACTAAAGAAGAAGAATCAAGTGGTTGTTGATCCCAAGGGCCAACTAGAGGCAATACTGGCTAGAGCTCAGATAAGGACCCGTAAGGAGAAGAAACCTAAAATTAGATCAAACATCATGATTGATGCTTCTGGGTCTCAGATGCTACAAATTGCCACTCCATCAATAGACAAGGATGCAAGCACCATCCAGGACCAAGGCTACCATATATAGATACTATTGATCTGGGCCTGACAACTCGTGAGTAGAAGATGGATGATCTTTAGGGGTTAGTGACCACCATTATACAACAAATGAATAAAGATTAGTCCATGAAGTAAGAGTCGAAGGCACAGGTGGAAAATCTCACTACCTATATCTAATAATGAATGTCCATAGAAGAAGAGTCTACTGTAGAATCCTCCGCACCTACCCTCCCATCAAAGGAAGAAATAAATAATATGGAAAATATGAAGAACTAGATCAAATTCATAGTGAATTGGTTCAATAGGGTGTTATACAATGGTGACATGTGCATCCGTCATGCTGGCAGGGTGTTCAATAATTTTGGAGTTTGCAAAAGGAGATGGAAGAAATGATAACCACCTATAAAGAGTTCCTTGAGCTATATAGGATCACCTATCCCAAGCTTGAAAGCATCCTCAAACTCTCTCGACAAACATGGGAAAAAGGAGCCGAGGCTGCCAAAAGAAGATTACTGGCTAATCAATATATGGTAGATGAATCTTGATTATAGGAATGAAATTTTGGAAAAGGCCTTGAAAAAATTGGAGCTTGATCATGAATGGGTCACAAAACATTGAACAGATAGAGGAGATTATCTAAAGATGATGACAAACTATGAAATGCCTACTTTGGAGTTAGACACAGGGAAAATGAAGACATTATTTCATAAGAAGATGGAACAAGGGGTTGGAGATACATTGTCACCATATTTCATGGATTTTTCTGCAATGGATTTCACTTAGTTAGAGTAGGTTATAAAGTCTAGGCTAAAGTGCACCAAGCATTGGGAGCAAATCACTGATAGATTCAATAAGATAGACTTTCAAATCCTCAAATCCGAGCTCACAGAAGAAAAGAAACTTATAGCCATGATTGGAAAGTTTGTGGAGTACACAAAAAACATAGAAAGAGGTTGGAAAGCCTATCATAGATGATGAATACTTGTTGAAATAGTTGCAAAAGCTGGAAATAGCTACAAGACAAAATAAACTAGAAGACGAAATAGGGAAACTAGAAGTTGTGTAAAGACATGTTGCAGAAAATATATGAGAAAAGCATTAATTTCATGGTTTCTTGTGTTTTCTCCTCCATATGTGCATGATTCTATCTCCAAGTAGTACATTTTAGCTTTACTATTCCAAGTTTTAAGTTACTTCTAGTTATTGGCTCTTGTTGTGCTTTAATGGTGAAGTATGCTATGCTGTTTGATGCCTTCCTAGCTCATAAATTTTGTTGTTTATTGATGATAAACTACTATATAAAGTTAGTTTGAGCTCATTTATATTGATTCACTTCAGTTCAATTGTTATTCATGCTATAATGGTGAATGAAAAATCTAAAAATCTGCAATGACCCTTTGAATATTGCACTAGTTTCATGAGACTGTGGGTTGTCCTTGGTTAAGTGGAACTTTTTTTTGGGAAGTTTTTCCACTATAGCATCCTCCATTATTACTATTCATTATTAGTTGTAGGCCTAGGAATCTTCTAACCCTTTTTCCATTTTGACATTTCTTTAAAATCCGAGGTTAAAACAAAGTTCTAGCATAATTGTAAAGCCAAATATGATGAGAAAGAAGGAGTTTTAGCTTGGTGTTTTGAACTTGCAAAAACTATTCATTCATTTTTAGAATTTATAAAATATCCATTTGTAGACCCAATTCCCCATGCTTAGTGAACCATAAATTTCTCCTTGTGATTACCAACCAATCACATCAACCAATTTAATTATTCCAAGAATTGTCATGACCTAACACCTAAGAGACCTTGGGGTGATTTCTAAAACTTAGTTACAAAATTTAACTTTCAAGAGAGATATTGCACTTGTGCTTTGTCAATGTTGAGAAGTGCAAAAAAACCCATCAATAGAACTATCACTAGAAGGAGGGCAAGGATAAGTTGGATCAAATTGGGTCCTTCTCCCCTCAAATATTTCATAGAGTACTTAGGTCCACACCAGACAAGGGAGAATTCCAAGAGATAAAAACCCCTACTAAGGCTAGGAGAGCCAAGAAAGGGGAAAGAAGCATCAACTTCAGCTCCACCCATTCAACCTCCATTTCCTCCAACTTCTTCCACTTGTTCATCTCCACCTTCCCCATCGCCCCAAACAAATTTTTCCCCTATCACCTCCCACATCCAAGGTGCTGTCCTCACTACCACACTCCATTCACAAGATGATATCCCAACTGCTGTCCCACTTTAGTCCTAAGGTACTATAGAAAAACCTTTACAACCTCCACTTAACACAATGGCTTGGTTGGGAAATAACCCATTTCCCTTGTCTTTCAATGACTACCACAACATGCCAAATAATACAAAAAGGATTTTGCAAAGTTTTATCCATGTGATCCATAGAGGACAATAGAAGAACACATCAAGATCTTCCAAATAGTATTGAGGGATATGTGGATCAAACACTAAGATGTGGCTTGTAGGATCTTCCCTTACTCATTAGGGGACCAGGAATTCTATTGGTACATCCATCTGCCTATAGGCTCTATCACTTCTTGTGATCGTATGAAGAATACATTCTTGTAGAAGTTCAAGATTCTTCTCAGTCCTATAGAGCTGTATCAATAATTTATGTCACTAAAGAGGGAAGTCAGTGAGCCTATTAGCTCATTCAATGATCAATTTCATAGGGATTACATGAAGTTGCAACCTCCCTATGTAGTTGACGACTCATCAACTAGGCTAGTATATTATGCAGGCTTGGATAATATCATGTTCGCTTTGGTTAAAATGATGCATCATCTACCTGTAAGGTTGGTAGATGCATATGCAGAGGCAGTGAAAGCCAACACTGATCTAGGATAACACATTTTAGGTCTGCTTCCCTCATTGGGACCAGCCTCCAATCCTACCCAAATCCAAGGGCTCACTCATGCCTTGGCTCATCAAAAACCTATGCTAAACCAAGTTCCTCAACTGTTAATAGTGCCACACCCAGGGCCACCACTAAATCAAGCTCCCTCAATGCTAAACTACTTGCAAGCCTTGCAACAACAAGATTATGCTCAATAATATTAGGTTCCTTCATACTTGTAGCATTCTAAATTCCTAGCTGCCTAATAGAACCAACCTTTAATGCAACCTATTTTTCTTCAAAATTCAATGTCTCCAGGCAATGTAGATAATGATCAAATTGATGAGTTGATTGAGTTTAGTAAAGAAGCTATCTACCGAGATGACCCATATGAGGAACCAAAACAACCAGCTGCAAGCTTCTCAAAGGAGCATTCAGGCCAATCTCCAATGAGACAATCATGATGCTGGTACATCCTCAAGCCAAAATTATGGAAGAGGTTAAAATTCTGGGAAAAAATTTGAAATAAGACCTTCACAAAGACAAAAAAAGACATGGAATACTAGGCCGAACAACAGAGGCATTCCCACACCTCTTGATCAACTAGGTGGTACCGAAAAATACACAAGTGGAGTTTACTTGGTTGAAGTTTCCCTTTCTAGATGGTGCTGAATTCATAAGACAAGCATACATTCTAAGTTGGATTTCCTAGAGTTCCAAACTACTACATAAATTTTCCAAGTGGAGGTCCAAAATCTCATTGATGGTGCAAGCTACAAAGATATTGTTCCATCAGATCCATATGATTCCTCAGTACTGGTGGTCAACCAAGCTCCTTTCCTGAAAAGTGATAGTAACTCACCTAAGAAGGAAGCCTCATCCAAGGAAGGAGAAGCAAAAGAGGTAAGTACTGAGAGCTCCGTATCTCAACTTTTGATTCAGTAGATAAAGGTCCCATAGATGAAGAAGATAAACTTGAGGATGAGGTGCATATGTTCCACCAAAGAGCTACTCCTTACAACTTAAGAAATAGGTAGATTGGTGGTCCTTTCACAACCTCTATCCCTCCCAACAACTTCAATACCCTGCCTGATCCTAAGGATAGTAATAATCCAACCTATCCTGAAGTGCCTAGCCAATACTTCAATAGGAATAGGAAGCCCAACCCAACTCAAAACCAACCCATCAATGCTACCCAATGCACTTTATCCAAGCTAGAGGTCAAGCAAATGGGGGAATATATAGTAGAAGAACTAAAGAAAGTCAAAGTGAGTTTATTAGAATTCTAGTTGTTAAGGGTACCTACTATCAGGAATGCCTTCTTTAGGTTATTGAATAGAACTACACCATCCAAACTAGCTCAAGAGGTACCTACAAAGAGAGTTTCCTTTGACACCTTTGATAATGAAACTATGATTAGGGAAATCATAGGAAGGAAGCCTGATCATCCCTCAAACTGACAAACTAGTACAATTCATCCATTGGACAAACCTCCAACCAAAGAACAAGGTCAAGTACAAATGAGAGATAAAAAAATGACAAGGATAAGGATCAAGTAGCCCAATTTGATGTCTTTGTGGGACTATTTCAAGGAAGATTGGAGAATCCTCCCTTCTTGTTAACAATTTGTATATTCAGGAAAAATATCTACAACTTCTTACTAGATTCAGGTGCCTTTGGCAATGCCGTGCCACTTGCAGTATGCCAGGCACTAGGAATAACTTTGACCCTGTCCAAATGAAAGGTGACTTAGCTTGATAAGACTGAGGTGAATATAGTGGTGGAATTAAACAAAATCCCTATGAAAGTTGTAGTTGACCCAAGAGTGCAATAGGTCATCGAATTTCAGGTTGCTAATATCCCAGACACTTATGGCATCATATTGGAAAGGGATTTCACCTGAGATTTGAATGGTTATGCTGCCACTGATTACTCTCACTCATGGTTGCCATGGAAGGGACTGCCTAATTAAATCCGCATTGACCAAGAACCTAGGATGAAGTTCATGATTACTATGTACAATAACACAAATGAGGCATTGTTTGCAGAAATGGGGTTGGGTAACTACTTCCCCACTACTTACCAGGATCAAGAAGAAAAAGAGGAAGTGGAAGAGGTCCTTGTGCTATGTGAAGTTCCCACTAATTTAACTTCCCTTCCTAATAGCATCAAAGTTTTGGTTGAGTCTGAGGATGAAGCATATCATGAGGATGGCCGCCTTGGGTTGCTCGATGGATTCCAAGAATTTATTCATAAATGTGTGCAAGAATAGCTTAGTTTAGGAGCTCAGATGGATTTTAATGAGTTGTTATTGCCTAGTTGGTGTAGAGTTCACAACATAGCTCATTCCAAATTTGAGTGTTTCTTGTGCCAAATAGCAGTGGGACAAATCAAAGGGAAAGTCACTCTAATAGAAGTGATGGAAAGACAGTGAAATAAAAGCTAGCCCAAGTACAAGAAACCACCCCAGGATGCATGAATATATAAGCAATTAGCTAAGGACATTTTCTCCATCATTTTTGAAGACAAGAGTCCCTCCAAGTTTTGGATGTTGCACTTTGATGGATCTAAGTCTAAGCAAGGAGCAAGAGCAGGCTTCAAGCTCATCAGTCCTATGGGTAAGACATATTTTTCTACCCATAGATTACAATTCTATTGCACCAATAATGTAGGAGAATATGAAGCATTAGTTCATGGGTTACTACTGGAACTGAGAAAGAAATTCAAAATACTCCAAGTCTTTGGTTACTCAGAATTAGTGGTCAAACAAGTTAGGAAGTTATACTCTTGTCATGATAGAAGACTAGAAAACTATAGGCATAGGATATGGCATCTCATAGAAGGGCTAGATGAATTCAATTTTCAGCTAATCCCTCATGGTAAGAACCAAATCGTAAATTCCTTAGCTTAGGTAGCCAACACCCTTCAACCCTTATCATTGAATGACTTAAAGAAATTCACTGTAGAAGTGGAGAAAAGTAGAACTTATACAAATGTAGAGCAAATAAATTCACTCTAGAAGTGGATTCAATGAGATAAGTGCATCTCATTGAATCCACTTCTACTTTGTATAAAAATCAAACCATAGATGCCTTAGCTTAGAAATTCTCTGACTTGTGCAAATTTTTCCAGAAATGTAGAGAGTTCGACATCTCATTGAATCCGAAGAAGTGCATCTTTGGGTTGACCAAGGGAAAGCTACTAGGACATGTGATTTCAAAGAAGGGAATTCCCATAGATCTAGAGTGTATACATGCTATATTGAAAATTGAGCCTCTAGGAAGTAAAAATGAAATGAAGTATTTCTTTGGGAAGACCAATTTCATTAGGAAGTTCATCATGGGCTTCATAGAAATAGTTAAACCATTGAATTCCAAGCTAAAATAGGATGCCAAAGTAGAATGGGTGCAAGAAGCCAAATAGGCTTTCGAGGAGATTAAGAAGGCTATTGTATATGCTCTAGTATTGGTTAGCCCAAATTATTTGAAGCCTTTTTATATCTACTCCATTACTTTAGATCACTCATGTTCCAACATGTTAATGTAGAAGGATGATGAAGGAAACGAGCATCTATTTTCTTTTATGAGTGCTCCATTAAAGGATGTTGAGCTGCATTACCATAATATTGAGAAGCAAGCCTATGCCCTGGTTCATGGAGTTAAGAAATTTCAGCACTACATCCTATGAAAAAAATTGTTTTCCATTGTTCCAGACCAAACTGTAAATACCTTGTTGATGTAGAATGAACCAAGAGAAAGGAGAGAAAAGTGGGTCACAGTGTTGCAAGAATATGACATGGAAATTCAGCCTATGAAGCTAGTCCAAAGGAAAGCTCTCACTCACACAATCAAAGAAATGGAACCTAAGCTCACAGTGCAGTAATATCACTTGGAGGATGTTTCCTCAGATGAATGGTATGATGACATCATCTATTATTTGCTAAACAAGTGTCCATCATGGCTGCAAGGAGTGCAAAAATGTGCCTTAAGATTGAAAAGTAACAACTATATGCTACAAGGGGCTATATTATATAAGAGTAACAATGAGGGAGTTTATCTTAGATGCTTGGGAAAAGTAGAGGAAGGTGAAGTACTAAAATAGTTTCATGACAAGTTTAGAATAGGACATGGGTCTGGTCCTTCAACAACTCATCAGATCCTATGAGCAGGGTACTATTGGCCAACTCTATTCAAAGATGCATATAATCATGCTAGATCCTATCATGTCTATCATACTACTACCACTAGGGAAAGGTACGCTACTGTCCCACTACAACCAGTTGTTGAGGTAAGGCCCTTCACTTAGTGGGGGCTTGATTTTATTTGTCTAATAAACCCACCATCCTCTGCAAGCCACAAGTATATTTTGATCACTTCCGATTATTGTACTAGATAGATTGAAGTGATTGCTTGTAGGCAATGTACAACTAAAGAAGTTACTAATTTTCTGGAAAGCTTTATTTTAAATCATTTTGGTTGTCCATTTGCACTAGTCTATGATAATGGTCCTATATTTGCTACTTTACTAGTTGGGAATTTGACTATGGGATTGTCCTTAAATATTTTTCTAATTATTATCCCCAAGGGAACAACGTAGCCAAATCCATTAACATAAATTTTCTAACTATCATACGAAAGCTGCTTGACAAGAACCCAAAAGATTGGCGCACCAAGCTATGTTTTTCCCTCTAGGTAGATCACACACATCATAAGGTATACCTAGGAAACTCCCCAGTTCACCTAGTCTATGGCTTAGAGCCTATTTTCCCAGTTCACCTCAAGATCCCTACACTTCAGTTTGTCAATACCTAGTTTGAGGAGGGAGAACACAATGAAGCTTGATTAGCTGAGTTTCTCCATTTGGAGGAAGTTTGTACCTAAGAAATATATTTTTTTTCTAAACACTAGGGTGTAGTTAAGAGATGGTTCAATCTCAGAGTCAAAGTTAATGCCTTTAGAATTGCTTACTTAGTCCTATGCTAGTACAAGGACCATGAGAAGAAAGGGGGACATGACAAATTTGACAAGGTCTAGCTTGGCCCCTTTCGGATTTCTAAAATTTTGGGAGATAATGCCTTTTGCCTTACAATGCTCACTAGAGAGGATGTCCCATTTATAGTCAATGGGAAATACGTCAAGCATTATTTCCTTGCCTGAGCTATCCAAGCTTACTCCTTTGTATATAGTTGTATATAGTTAGAGTAGGTTTTTTTCTTTCTACTTTGCTTGTGTTTTACTTTCTCTTACTTTCTTGACTGTTGTTTTTTTGGGGTTGTCATTTGATCTTGATGTAGTGGCTGTGATTGACCTTAAAAGAGGGTTTTATCTACTACCCACTCCTTGTGTTCCTTGGACAAGTCTTCATGAGTTAACATGAGGTTCTTTCTATTTTCGTGAAGTGAGTTTTCTCACTTGAACTCAAGCTTGACCTAGGATGGAACCCTTGATTAAATTTTATCATGTTTATCTTAGATTACACATGATATACACTTTAAATACTCTTGACGAGCTATATGATAGTTGTCATGACACCACAACAAGTGAAAAATATTAAATCTACTCCAGTGACCACTGTGATCCCTAAACCCACTATGAGCTTCATTGCTTATGCAGTTGAGGAAAAGAGTATAAAAAAAGAAAATATAAAAGAAAAGGAAAGAAAGGAAAAAATATTGAAAAAAGGAAACTATGTTGGCATGCGAGCAACTCTATCGAGGCTATGAACACCTGATTGGTAGTAGAGAAATGTTCAGTAGGATCATAGTGACAACTCCATCAGGGCTATGGAAACTTGACTAGTAGCAAAGCAATGTACAAGTTACTTTTGGGGTCAAATAAACTACATAGCTTTCCTTGGCTAATTGACCACTGTCCTCTATGGTCTCTGAGCGAGGGGAATAAACTCACTGCACACACTTCTGAGATATTTTGTGATTTGATTCAACTAAGAATTATGTTCTCCTTTAAGCTCTTCGTTCGCTTGAGGAAAGTTGCTTTTGGTTTGTGAAACTAGGGATTTTGGGTTTCAGATGAATCCTTACCCTTGGAATGCTTGGGAGCATTCTCCTAGTAGAGTCACCATTTTTTGTGCCTATAGCACACATTCCCTATTCATACTAGGGACCCTCTCTTCTTGTTTCACCTTTGTTGGTTCATTTTTGCTCTTGCCTTGTTTTGCGTGCCCCTATTTTTGAGCTTAAATTAGTCATATGCATTAAATTCATCAAATTCCCTTTGACCAAAATCACCTATCCAAGATTTGTTAAGTTTTTAGCCTTTGTGGAGTTTGGCCTATAGGTTTTCATCTCCTATTTTCTGCTGCGTCCACCAAGCTAGGCGGACCCACAGGTGAGGGTCTCCTTAAGTGGACCACCACTCTCGCTTTGACGCTGCATAAAGGCTAAAAATTTATGTCTTCCCATGGGGTAGGTTCTAACCTAGCCTTCGCCATCCTTCACATCTTTTGGGCCACATCTACCCGCATGGTGGGCTCCGCATCCTCCTTCACCGCCCAAGGCTTAACCTAGCATTTGACCGAGCGTAGGTTTCTCCACCTCACTAGAACCCATGGTTCACTGTACCTGCAATTAAATATGTACATTAATGTCAAAATTCCTTATAAATATGTCACTCCCTACCCATCATTTTCACCTACAACTTTCAAATTTGAGAGAGAAGAAGAGCCAGCTGTGGAAGCTAGATGTTTCAAACTCATCAAGCTAGATTCATTTCCAATTCCTTGCGTGATCTAAAGGTAATGGTTTGCATTCTTTTCCTTTTCTAGGAATTTTAAATTGTTGAGAATTATTCTGCAGGTAGGGTTTCATAGTTGTTTAAACTATTTAAGGGTCTAGCCCTAACTTAACCCAACAATGCCGTCAAAACCCTTTGCAACTTTTAGCCCTACACTTGCGATCTTCCCAACATTGTAAAACTCCTTTAAGCCCGGGTTGCCAAAAAATGTATAGTTGACATTTTTATGCTCACTTGAGTCTCTCTTAGGGACTTTGGCTTGATTTTTCCTAGATTTAATGTTGTAATGTGGCCAATATGTTCACATTAGGTCTTGGACCCTTGTGAATCACTAAGATTTCTAGGTTGTCTTGTAAAGGTGTTGTGAAGTGTTGTAACCCACTTTCACACCTTTCTAGGACCCTTTCATCATAACTCACCTAAATAACCCCTTTTTATCACTTACCAAGTCTTATTTCAAAGTGTTGTAACCCACTTTCATGCTTTTCTAGACTTGTCATCACTAATTCAACCCTTTCTCATGATTAAATGACCCATTAATACACTTTTCGACCCACCTTAAGTGTGTTTTTGAGGATATTCCCATTGGAAAAAATTTAATGCCCTGTAACTCCTGACACCCACTTAATTTTCTTAAGTGGGACTAAGTTTCCAATAGGGGCGACTTAGTCCTTTTTGGCACAAAACTCAAAATTATTTCAAATTTCTGGTAGAATTTCATTCTCTAACCCTTGAGGTTGGCTTGCGATGTGTTATTTCTAGGAAATTTAGTAAGATCAAGTATAAATAATTTTTTTTCCTCTCATTTTAACACATATTCATTCAAGCATTCACTTAAGCAATTAACTTAATCATTCTCAAGTATTCAAGCAATCTAAGCATAATCAAGTCATTCATTGGAGCACTTCATTGCATATCTTCAGATTTACACATCAAGGGTTTGGTAAGTTTATGAAATTGCATGTTTTTTATTTATAATTCTATTCACATTTCATTTCATTTCATATGGTTTGATTACCAAAGTGGGGTTTGACCAAGGCAAACCCCTATACTCTGACCCTTAACCATTTTTCCCTCTTTGCATTTTTCTTTGCGGACTTTGTAGGTAGATTTGTCAAAGAAATATGTGTTGAAAAGTGGTCAAGAATCCATCAAAGCTATTCAAGTCAACATAACCCTAATTCAATCCCGGAGACACTTTTTATCCTATTTCTATAGAATTAAAAGCGAACACCTGTCAGAAAAGCAAGTGCAAACCTGAAGCTACAGGATCCTGTCCTGAGATTCTCAAAATATGTAGGTGGAATAAGTCACCATCAGTGGTGGATTAGTCCCATTTCTAGGCTTGAAAAGTTGTTTTTTCATTTTTGGATACCCATTTGTTAGATTCCTGTTTCGACAAGTTTTTCTCAAAACTGGGACTAAGTCACCCAACTTGGCATAAGTGTTGCAGTCAACATTTTTAGTTAATTTTTCAGGATTTCAAAATATATCCACATCAAATTTCAAATTCCAGGTGCACCTCTCCAATACTATTCAGTCATTTCATCATTTACTTGCATTTTTAGGTGTTTTTGCATATCACAGTGTGTTTTACAACGTCATATTTCTTAGGTTTTGCAACATTAAATCATTTTCTTTTCAGTTCAGTGCATTAGTACATCATAATTAGACATATTAAATTTCATTAACATTAATATTGAGTGTATATATTTGCATTTTGGACCCCATCCCTTTCTCCTTTTAGGTGAAAAACCCTAGAAGGAGCTAAAGTAGTTGGGCAATCCAAAATCATTGTCCACATTTTGGTGAAATTGACCTTTGAACATAGTTACTTCTAATTTAAGTGAATCCTAGGTTTCATTTATATTGCATTGGTTAAATTGCATCATAGGGTTTTGAAAATTGCATTAGTGAAAAACTCAAATAGCTTGCATTTTTGCATTGAAAATCACAAAAAATATGCATTTTCATACTGTAGTTACATCTGTGCATCCAAAATACATAAAATTGCATTCAAAATTTTTGAAAAATGTCAAAAAAGTCATCACTAGGACTAATTCACCACACTAGGCGACTTAGTCCTCCTACACATTTTCCACTATAATTGCTGGGTATTTTCTGTACTTCTATTTTTTGGTATTGCATTTGTATTTTAGTTTAAAACATTTTTATTATTTTAATTTTATTATTCCTAGATTGCATTACATTTGCATCCACCTCGCCTCTTGTAGTATTTGTATGAATGTTTGGTGCCCTATTGATAATACCTTAGTGAGAAGAAGTTCCTGACTCATGGCATCACACGATAACACAATCGTTGTGGACCTTGGGTTGTCTTGAGCTCCTACTATTGGTATGGAAAATGGTGCATTAGGCACGGATAATACCACTAGTACACCATTACCTTCACATACAATGCATGTTGATACATCAGATGATCACATTCCACAAGATAAAGTCATTAACATTCATGAGGATTTAACACATTTGAAAAAAAACTTGTGTCTAGGAAACATTTCAACCACTGTAATTCCTACTATAGACAACATCCATTGAATGCTTGAAAGTGATGAAGGCTTAGATGTTATGAAACAAATTTTGAGATATACCGAAAACATGCTTCTTCCACCTCTATCACATCTCAACCAAAAAACACTATGGTTAGCCGAGGAGGATTTCACATTCCTCCTCCTTCAACCATAGCACTCATACCTACCTATACCACCCCTCAATTTACAAAAACCATGCAAAAAGTTAGCCATGTAACTCCTCTCACTATTCCAAATAGCCTTCCTAGTTCTTTTGTGGCATTTAATGTGTTAGCTCTCAAAAATGCAGGCCAAAAGCCACAAGAGGCTGCCAATCTCTCAATATGTCTCAGGGTAACAGACAAGGTCAAAAGAATTCAACCTTCTACTCTTCAGGTGCTGTTAGACCCATGCAAGTGTACCTTTCTAAATGAAGTAGACTTGACATATGAATATCTTTCTTGCACAATGGTTTGTCCACAATGGCAGACAAAAGTGAACAAATGAAACCAAACTTGATCTAAATTCTAAAATGCTTAATTAATAGATATAAAGAAACTGAATGAATTCAAATGATAAAATGCAGAGACCAGTGCCTTGTTGGGTATGCGGACTTAGATGAAACAGAAGTGGGCAACTTATTCTGGCAAAAAATCAAATTGATGGCATATGATCTATTTATAACTTGTATAAACATGCAAGATTTTGACCACTAAGCTACTTTAATAATCCAGATGAATTCCCCCTGATTACTGTGATCAACAAAAAGGATTTAATCTCTACTTGAGAGAACCAATAGATTAATCACACAGATACAACAAATGTGCACTGATAAACTAGAAATAAGCTTGTTACTTCAATTTAAATAACCAGAAAGAATCAACTTGGAGACAGCTTAGCAATACTTTTCAATAAACTCAACATACAATTGATACCAAAAATAAACTGCCACACCAGCTGAATTTCATTGAATTTGCCATTTGAAAGCATGCAACATAGTCTCTGACATGAGAAAATTATTCTACTGTATCCATCTCTACCTACTGTATCTATTCTAAAATCTGATGATCCTTCAATTACAATTGGGGTGCATATTTATACACCAGCATTAGAAAACATATCGTTTCAAATTCATGTCGGCCCCCATAGAAATTGGGCCCAAATCATGTCAGTCAGCAACGGTATTTAGAAATTATCACATGTCGGCCCACAGCGTTTGAATATAATTTATGAGCCATTCATTGAAACATTTTGTAAGTATGTTGAAGGCAAAATAATGTCAAACACTATTTTCCTGCATTCCCCTGCTCCCTGTGTTACTCGCTTTCGCCATGACCAACTGGAATCAGGGAGACATCATAAAGATATATGATGTTTCATTGAGAGCCCCATTATGTCCTGTGTGTTGTTGTAACTTATTACTCTCAGGGAGACATTATGGAGAATACAATTGTTATGCCAAAAGCCCCGAGTCTATATCTGATCGCCAAGACAAAACAATCTCACACTGACATAGACCTTTTGCAATCTTCCATCGGTGAGATCGAAGGTCACTCATCGAGACCTCCTACTGATAGAATATCTCACACCGATGAGCACTTTTGTTTTTAATCACTGTCACCATAGCTTTATGACATCGGGAAGATCTCTCATAGACCTCACCTTGTTTCACCGAAAGTCCTTCACCATCCGTATGCCGCCATAACACCTTGCTTGTTACACCGAAGTCAAAGAGTATTCCTCTATTCCTTTATGTTTCGCTATGACCACATGACATTGGTGAGACCGTATAGAGAATTCACTTTGTTCTATCGAAAGCCTCGAGCCACAATAGATCGCCAAGATATTAATGTTCTCATACCGACAGAAACCCTTTGTCCCATGTATGTCACTGTAACCTACAACTGTTGAGGAGACCTCCTGTAGACTTCATCTTGTTACACCAAAAGGCCTTATGCATTCTAAGTCACCGAGACAAGATCACATTCTTGCCGACAAGATCCTTCATTATTTTCCATTGGTGAGACCGAAGGTCACTCGCCGAGACCTTTTATCGAGAACCCCAACTCTCATCGAAACTACATCCCTTTATATTGTCGGTCGGTGAGACAAATGATATTCGCCAAGACCTTCCCCTGATAACCTTTAGCCTTTTCTGATGAAACACCGCATGCATTGTCAGGGAGACATGTTGAATTCGGTAAGACACTACCCTGACAGCCAAAACTTATACCGATGCACCCTCATTCAAGCTGGTCGCCGAGACACAGAGCACTCGTTGAAACATTATATTGATGACCAGACTCCTGCCGAAATGCGAACCAACCCCTGTCACCGAGATCGTGAAGAACTCCTATCGAATTGTGCCTGCAAGAAAATTTTGATCGCTATGACATCAAATGAGTCTTTCCAAAAGGAAACATAGACTCATGCTAGTAGAAAATGTACAATGGGTCAGGGAGACAATGGTATTCTCACACCGATATAGACCATGATGTAAAAAATGCATGACTCAATGGATTCAATGGGGCAATATGGAAAAATATGAGTGGAAGTTATGAGTAAAACCAACATGTGAAAACATCAAATTTCTACAGTTGCAATAGTGGCTTCATCTGGGGATGAATGATAGTAAGATCATTGCAAGGATCTAGAATCTTTGGGTGAGCAAACCAGACACAAAATGATGAACCAGTGAGCAGAATGGAAATGAAAATGAAGCATGAAGGAATGAATGCAAAATGAATCTAAGATGGAAATGAATGCAAAGCCCTAAACTACTGTGCATGGAAAAGAATTTTAAAGAGGACAAGCAAGAGTTGTCCATGTACTAGCAACCCTAAATCCTCTGTGTTTCAACTTCACCTTTCTTGAGCTGTTACAGTCTGAAACTCAAACCAAGCTTTCCCCTGTCAAATACCTGATTTTCTCTTGAGTTCATTAGACTCTTCTTGAAGATACTCATGCAATCTTTCCTGTCACTGTTATTGCAAGTTCTTAGAGTATCATCATGCTTGGTTTGGCCCAAAGTCCCTACACCACTCTGTAATTTATATTCTTCATCATCATGGGATAAACCCTTGTTATTTTCAACATTCAAAATGCATGCATATGAAATACAACATTTTATATTATCTCTCTCACTGTTATGAATTGTGAAACATTCTCCCAGCTGTATTGAAAATTCATTATCAAAGTTCTTCTCTTGAGAAACAAAAAATTATGTCATATCAATGCTGTCTGAGGCAAAAAAAATTTCAAACCTTTTGCACCTCTTTGACACTAGCATTTGGATACAAGACTAGATCATGACTCACATCATCAATATCAAGCATATATGAACCAATCAAAGTTGAACCACTATCATCCTTGGTATCCAAACAAATATCTTCTCCACATGAGTTAGAAATTTCAAAATCAAATACCTCATCCTGAATGGAAATAGACTTTTGTTCAACACCAAAAGTTTCACCATCACTCCAAGAAATGCACTCAGAGTCATAAAAATCTTTACACAAAGATCTTTCACTATCAAAACAAATGTAAGCTGGACACAAAACTTCAAGATCACCTTCATGTGTATATCTCTGATATTCAAGAGTTAGCAAATCTGAAATATGCTCACTATTGAGTAAACAATCTTCCATATTTTCATTATTACAGTCATACTCATCACTTATGTCATCATAAAAAAAAGGCCTAGGATCATCAGAGAAAAAAAAATTAGAAATATTACTAGCACAATCATTCATTCCATCCCTTTGTTTATCTAAAAATACCTTTTGCTCAATATCAAGTTAATCTGAAAATTCTTGAAACTCATTCTTGGGCACACCTTTGTAAAACATCATCCAATCCTTTTTTAAATCTTCATCATGCAATGGGCTTGAATTTTTTTGGAAACTATTCTCAAATTTACAAACCTCCTCTTCATCAAATGTATCTTCATAGCTTTCAACTACAGCTGGAGGTATTACATATTCACTATCAAATGAATCAACATTTCCCATTACCTCTTCATCCTGATCTTCATAAGAGGTAGAAGGATCCCTTGATTGTAGATCAAAATCCTCAGATGCATCTTCACAATTTGAATACTCACTAGATCCCTCATAACACACACTGCCCTCCCTGTCACAGTTTGTTATGCAAGAGAGATATCTTGTACCTTCATCCTCATTATGCAAGCAATCACATGAGTCTTTCTGACTTGCACATGTCTCATCTTCTATTTGCTACATTGTTTGATCAATTTCTCTACACTCATCAGAAATACAATCATTGGATTCAACATTGATAGTTTTCTCATACCTTTTCTCCTCCATGGCATCGATGAATTTATTCACTACATCAAAGGCATGCTGTATTGATGATTCAAACCAATAGGCTAATTCAGGCTCCCATGCTCTTACAAATTTCTCAACAAACATGGCCCTTGTTGGCCTACAATGAGGAGGTATTTGCAAATAGATATCTATCATTCTATTGTACAGAGAACCCAAATCCTATCCTTCATAAATCCTTATGTCAAAAAATGCATCCAAAGGGGAAAATCTGCACTCTGATTCTATGATGGAGTCCTGGCTTTGAGTATACTCATCTTCTTCTGCTTCAATTTGTTGATCCTGGCATACATATTGTTGCAAATTCTGACTGAAATCTCTAAGTGGGCTAGAGTTGTGCTACATTTGACATTGATCACATTGACATTGCACTTGACACTGATCACATTGACATTCTTGATAACTAGCCAATCTTTGTCCAGGAGGGACTGGATAAACACTTACTTGCTTTGATGGCTATGGAGGATAAGTGCTTTGCTGTGCATGATATGTATCACCTCC
Organism: Sequoia sempervirens; assembly: GCA_007258455.2. Classification (NCBI taxonomy): domain Eukaryota; kingdom Viridiplantae; phylum Streptophyta; class Pinopsida; order Cupressales; family Cupressaceae; genus Sequoia; species Sequoia sempervirens. The sequence continues at coordinate 527,753,352 of VDFB02047230.1, read as the reverse complement.
ATTGTAGAAATTTCCATTTGTAATATCAGGTGCTCGAGGGGCCCAACACCTTCCCACATTTGTGTATTCATCTTCATTGCAGAATTCACCTAATTGCAACAGTTGCTGGTCCAATTGCATCCTTTTCCTTTGCCATTCTTCTATTTCTTTTCTTTGAGACTCATACAGTGCTTTAACCTCTTCATAAGTTAAAGATTCATAATCAACTTGAAGAGCATCATGATCAATAGGTCCACCCTGATTAGCCTCCATTTTCAGATCACTGTGTGTCAACCTACTGCTGCTAGGAGGAGCACTAGTATGACCTCCCCTGAACTAAGATCTTCTTCCATTCATGATTAATAGCTGCAAAAATTCTTTAAGAGTCGCCACCTACTTTTCCAAAAGTAGGAAAATGATTTTTTCTGATCTTCTCCCAGCGGAATCACTCTTTCTGAGATTTCTCAAATTACAAATTTTCCTCCAATGACTCTATAATGTGGTCTTCAACTGAATTTTCTGATATATTCCCCATCAGAGTCACCAATTTGTTAGCTCTCAAAAATGCAGGCCAAAAGCCACAAGAGGCTGCCAATCTCTTGATACATTTCAGGGTAACAGACAAGGTCAAAAGAATTCAACCCTCTACTCTTCAAGTGTTGTTAGACCCAGGCGGGTGTACCTTTCTGAATGAAGTAGACTTGACTTATGAATATCTTTCTTGCACAATGGTTTGTCCACAATGGCAGACAAAAGTGAACAAATGAAACCAAACTTGATCTAAATTCTAAAATGCTTAATTAACAGATATAAATAAACTAAATGAATTCAAATGATAAAATGCAGAGACTAGTGCCTTGTTGGGTATGCAGACTCAGACGAAATAGAAGTGGGCAACTTATTCTGGTAGAAAATCAAATTGATGGCATATGATCTATTTATAACTTGTATAAACATGCAAGATTTTGACCACTAAGCTCTACTTTAATAATCGAGATGAATTCCCCCCGATTACTATGATCAACAAAAAGGATTTAATCTCTACTTGAGAGAACCAATAGATTAATCACACAGATACAACAAATGTGCACTGATAAACTGGAAATAAGCTTGTTACTTCAATTTAAATAACCGAAAAGAATCAACTTGGAGACAACTTAGCAATACTTTTCAATAAACTCAACATACAATTGATACCAAAAATAAACTGCCACACCAGCTAAATTTCATTGAATTTTCCATTTGAAAGCATGCAACATAGTCTCTGACATGAGAAAATTATTCTACTGTATCCATCTCTACATACTGTATCTTTTCTAAAATTTGATGATCCCTCAATTACAATCGGGGTGTATATTTATACACCAGCATTAGAAAACATATCATTTCAAATTCATGTCGGCCCCTGTAGAAATCGGGCCCAAATCATGTTGGCTAGCAACGGTATTTAGAAATTCTCACATGTCGGCCCACAACGTTTGAATATAATTTCTGAGCCATTCACTGAAACATTTTGTAAGTATGCCGAAGGCAAAATAATGTCAATCGCTATTTGCCCGCGTTCCTCTGCTCCCTGTGTTACTCGCTTTCGCTATGACCAACTGGAATCAGGGAGACGTCATAGAGATATATGATGTTTCATCAAGAGCCCCATTATGTCCTGTGTGTCATTGTAACTTATTACTCTCGGGGAGACGTTATGGAGAATACAATTGTTATGCCAAAAGCCATGAGTCTATATCTGATCGCCAAGACAAAACAATCTCACACCGACATAGACCTTTTGCAATCTTCCATTGGCAAGACTGAAGGTCACTCGCCAAGACCTCCTACCGATAGAATATCTCACACCGATGAACACTTTTTTTTTAATCATTGTCGCCATAGCTTTATGATATCGGGAAGATCTCTTACAGACCTCACCTTGTTTCACCGAAAGTCCTTCACCATCCATATGTTGCCATAACACCTTGCTTGCTACACCGAAGTCAAAGAGTATTCCTCTATTCCTTTATGTTTTGCTATGACCACATGACATCGGTGAGACCCTATAGAGAATTCACTTTGTTCTACCAAAAGCCTTGAGCCACAATAGATCACCAAGATATTAATGTTCTCATACTGACAGAAACCCTTTGTCCCATGTATGTCACTGTAACCTGCAACTGTCGAGGAGACCTCCTGTAGACTTTATTTTGTTACATTGAAAGGCCTTATGCATTCTAAGTCACCGAGACAAGATCACATTCTTGCCGACAAGATCCTTCATTATTTTCCATCAGTGAGACCAAAGGTCACTCGTTGAGAGCTTTTATCGAGAATCCCAACTCTCACCGAAACTGCATCCCTTTATATTATCGGTCGGTGAGACAAATAATATTTGCCAAGACCTTCCACTGATAACCCTTAGCCTTTGCTGATTAAACACCACACGCATAGTTGGGGAGACATGTTGAATTCGGTAAGACACTACCTCGATAGCCAAAACTTATACCGATGCACCCTCATTCAAGCCGGTCGCCAAGACACAGAGCACTCGGTGAAACATTATATCGACGACCAGACTCCTGCTGAAATGCAAACCAACCCCTATCACTGAGACCATGAAGAACTCCTGCCGAATGCTTCCTGCAAGAAAATTTTGATCACTATGACATCAAATGAGTGTTGCCGAAAGGCAACACAGACTCATGCTCGCAGAAAATGCACAATGGGTCAGGGAGACAATGGTATTCTCATGTCGATATAGACCATGATGTAAAAAATGCATGACTCAATGGATTCAATGGGGCAATATGGAAAAATATGAGTGGAATATGCACATGGAAGGACCAAATCTGAAAGTTATGAGTAAAACCAACATGTGAAAACATCAGATTTCTACAGTTCCAATAGAATGTTCCATCCTCCACCACCTTCACCCCTATTAGTGTCCCCTTCACTTTCTTCAATATTACATACACTCCATCACCATTCTCTATTCCCCCTCATACCACTTACATTGACCCTCTCATTACACAACTCTTCCAAACTATTTCTTCCATGCAACAACAAATCTCTACCATAAACAAAAGCCAAACCACACCACCCACCTACTATGTCCGTAGTAGCCCATTATCTTTGGAAATCTTATGAACACTGATGCCACAAGGAATTGATATGCCTAGGTTTGAGAAGTATGGAGGTAAAGGAGATCCTACTAATCATTTCGATGCTTATACAACCTTATGCAGTGATTTTTTTCTTGATGATAACTATTAGCTAAACTATTTCCTAGGACTTTAAAGGATACTGCCTTGGATTGGTTTTCAAATTTACCCAATCATTCAATTCAATCATTTAATGAACATGTTGATGCATTTATAAGTCATTTCCAAGTCCATATGACTCCCAAAAAGACAATGGCTGATTTAATGAGATGTAAACAAAATGCGGATGAAAAAGTAACTGATTTAATTTCACATTATCAATCATTATATGATCAAGTAGATGTCAAGATTATGGATTCACATCTCTAAAATATGTTTATCAAAAACTTGCAAACTCAAATTCAGGATAAATTGACCATGATGAAATTTCCTTTTTTGATGCAATTATGCACAGCCCTTTATGATTATCATAATTCAGTTAGTAGTCATGATGAAAAGTCCACTTCCAACCAAACCAAGAAATCTTAACCTAGCACTTCAAACAATTTGCAACCATTTCACACATCAAACAAAGGGTTTTTACAATTCAACCCTCTCCTCAACAACCACCTCAACCTATTAACAACCAAGTAGTAGCTATTAAAGCTGTGATACCTTACAATTATGGAGATCCAAAATGATAGTTTACACCATTACCAGATACTCTTCATAACACCATGACCAACCTTGTACAACAAAAAATGATTTCTTTACCTCCTGTTAAAACATTAGATACAAATAAACCATTTCCTTCAACTTTCCAACCTAATGCTTATTGCCATTATCATAGAAAAAATGAACATGACAAAAAACAACGCAAGTGTCTTAAACACATAGTGCAAGACCTCATTGATTTTGGCCATCTATCTATTTCAAATGTTAATGCAAACATCAATACGTCTGTTGCCCCACCCAATCAAAATTTGCAAATTTTTAAAAATCCCATGCCTAAACATAATGTTTCATTTGTCAAAGCCAGTGAAACTAAAACAATGATGTGATGATTGTTCATAAAGAGATTGAACATCCTAATACTATTCCACATACACCCACTATTAATCCTATGGATGAAAAGGTAGGAGCAATAGATGTTATCCCTCATATGGGCCAAACTAAGAAGAATATTGATATTACTTTATCTTCTAAAGATATTCTTCCAAATATTCCTGATGGTCCTCTCTACATAGCCAAATGTATTTATGATAAGCCCACTAATGGGATACTCATAGATCCTCCCTATGGAAAGAATGTGATCATTGAGGATTACATGATCTTTATCAAGATACCTATGACAAACCAAGAGCATGGATAAAAAAAAAAATGGTTTCGTGTTCCCTACAATTGGATAGATCATTCTTCTGTTACAAATAGTACCTAAGACAATGGATGTTACATTCTCTATCATTCAACAATCAAATCAGTTTCATCTATGGCTGGGCTATCCATGGCTTCGCTTGATGAAATTTGTTCCTTTAGTCATACACAAATGTTTAAAGCTTCTGCATGACAATGAAAAATTCACTATACACCATAGTGGCTTTAACCATTTGTCTTCTAGAGGAAATTTCACCTTAGGAGCCTTTTGTCTAGAGCCCATGGAACCAATAACACCTCATAAAGACTTCTTTTTCATTGCTTATCAAAAGTTTAAAGCAAAGAAATTTCTGAATTGTCCCTCCTCAATCAATCCTCATCCGCTTCCACTATCCCAATCCTTTATGAGACAATGCTTCAACCCAAACCTGAGACAAAAAACTTAGATCAACCACCCCTAAACACTTCCCCTTCTTCCTCCAAATATCCATGAGATAATGAAACCATCCCTGTCATGCATCCTCACATTAAACAAGTTTATAAAGAAAAAGAGAAAGTGATTGACCCATCTCCTTTGGTTCCTTCCGTTCTTCCCCCTCATGAAGAAAAGGAGCCTATGGTGGATCAAATCACTCTTACACCCACACAAATTTAAAATAGAATAAAAATAAACTGCAGTGCTAGGGAGCTTAGACGTTGTCATCGTCTCCTTGCTCGTCAATTGCCAATCAAAAATAATAAAGAAAATCAATCTCCACCTTTGACATAAACAATAATTGATCACCCGCCTCCTCCTGACTCACCACAAGATAGTACACTACAACCATCACAACAAAATGACCAAATGAAACAACCCCAACTCCTAATACACCCTTCATTGGAAATTACCATCCGTCCCCCTGTCGTAATTAATATGGATGATGATGATGATGAGATCTCTAAAATTGATGAAGAGGTACATAATGATCTTAATTCTTTATTTTCCTCTTCCATGCACTTAAATGATAAATCTCTCACACCAAGTGAAGAACTTGCTACTTCCCCTAGTTCATCACTTGCAATTCTTCCTTTGGATAGTCAACCGCCCTTGCAATACATTGAACATGATTGGGAGGTGGATGACTTGTTAGATGGTTGAATTGCATTCACCTTGATAGCCTTTTGCATGTTTCTTTTCTTTGCTTGTATGTGTGTATTGTATTCCCCTGTGATGTGATGTTTAATGTTCTATCTATCTTTGTGCACTTCCTCTATTTGTACCTCTATTCTTCTATATGTTGTACATTTCCTTTTTCCTTTTGGGGATGATGCAAAGTGTAGAGATGACCTATGTCTCTTCCATGTTGACCTAATCTATCCTTTTTCTTTTCTTTTTCACTTTTTCTTGTGTTTTTCCTTTTGGGGACGATGCAAAGTGTTGAGACCACAATGTCTCTTCCATGTTGACCCAAAATGGAATTTATTTTTTTAATTTTGTTTTTGCTCTCTTTGTGTCATTCTTCTAGTTCTATGTATTTGGGTAATGATGATAGTTCCAAGCTCTTTCATAAAAAATATTGCAACAAACATACTGACCCCAAATCCATAGATCCCTTATGTGTTTGATGTGTTGCTTTTGGAGGAAACCCCTCTTTCTTTTGTTCCTTTTCCTTCACATGCATCAACCTTGGAAACATATGACTTGGCATAAAGGCTTTCCATGTTGGCTCTCATGTCTTGTTTTTGCATTTTTCATTCACTACTTTAAAATAATTTCTCACAGCATGCTGTGTAGAAATTCCTTTAAAGTGGGGGAATACATTGGCATGATTCATTTGCATTTTTATTTTTTTCTTGGTTCTTAGTGTAGCCTTGTTACTTCATAAAATGCGTTTGTCACTTTGTGGATGACATTGGGTATAATGTGCTTCATGAGTGTGATCTCTCTTAGCATATTACATTCCTCTTAGTGCCTTGATGTGATGCATTGCATCCCCTAAGTTGTGAATATTCTATTCTTTGATTGGTCCTCTCTTGGAGACATTAGACACAATGTTCCCTAAGTTATAAACCTCACATGATCTAAAAAAGACTCATTTGAACATTTCTTTTTCATGTTGCATTTTTCATTTAGATGGCCACCTTTCATAACACAACTTGCATGCTTGTGGTACTGTTGCATTTGTTCATGAGTTCTAAGCATACAAAGCTTTGATTGTCTCATGAAGCATGAAATGACATTGTATTTGTGGCACTTTATTAAAGTTATCAGGAGGTATAAATTTGATATGGTTGAGTGAGAAGCCCATTCCATGGCACGACATTCCCCATGGACAACCAAAAATTCCATGGCCCCAAAGTGAGTATGTTGTGGATTTCTCACCCCACGGACAACAAAAAGTTATGTGGCCCTAGAGTGAGTATACTTTGGATTTCTCACCCAGCGGAAAGCCATGAGTTCCATTGCCCCAAAGTGAGTAAACATTTCTTTTTCCAAATAAATGGCCTAGATCCCATCCATAATAGGCTGGAAATACGATCAAAGCATTTTTTCATCCCTTTTCATCATCATGTATGTTCCTTTATGCTTATGTTTGGTTTTCCATGGGATCGTGATCTTGTGGGATTAATCATCCCTCTTGATTATTGTTGTCTCATCTTACCAACATGTGTGCATTAGGATCCCTCTCGATGTGCATGTTGGACTACTTTAGCGAGATTTTGAAGCAAGTTCATCCTCTCACTAAAGTGGGGGCTGAATGTGTCGCCAAAAAATGTACAAATGACATTTTTATGCTCACGTGAGTCTCTCTTATGGAATTTGGCTTGATTTTCCTAGATTTAATGGGTTAATGTGGCCAACATGTTCACATTAGGTCTTGGACCCTTGTAAATCATTAAGACTTCTAGGTTGTCTTGTAAAGGTGCTGTGAAGTGTTGTAACCCACTTTCACACTTTTCTAGGACCCTTTCATCGTAATTCACCTAAATAACCCCTTTTTATCACTTACCAAGTCTTATTCCAAAGTGTTGTAAAGTGTTGTAACCCACTCTCATGCTTTTCTAGACTTGTCATCACTAATTCAACCCTTTCTCATGATTAAATGACCCATTAATACACTTTCTAACTCCCCTTAAGTGTTTTTTTGAGGATATTCCCATTGGAAAACATTTAATGTCATGTAATTCCAAACACCCACTTAATTTTCTTAAGTGGGACTAGGTCACCAATAGGGGGGACACAGTCCTTTTTGGCACAAAACTCAAAATTATTTCAAATTTCTGGTGGGCTTTCATTCTCTAAACCTTGAGGTTGGCCTGCGATGTGTTATTTTTGAGAAATTTAGTAAGATCAATTATAAATAAGTGTTTTTCCTCTCATTTTAACACCTATTTGTTCAAGCATTCAATCAAACAATTAACTTAATCATTCTCAAGTATTCAAGAAATCTAAGCATAATCAAGTCATCCATTGGAGCACTTCATAACATATCTTCAGATTCACACATCAAGGGTTTGGTAAGTTTATGACATTGCATGTTGTTTATTTATCATTCTTTTCACATTTCATTTAATTTCATAGGGCTTGATTACCAAAGTGGGGTTTGACCAAGGAAAACCCCTATACTCTGACCCTTAACCATTTTTACCTCTTTGCATGTGTGTTTGTATACTTCGTAGGTAGATTTGTGAAAGAAATAGGTGTTGATATGTGGTCAAGAAGTCATCAAAGCTATTCAAGTAAACATAACCCTAATTCAAGCTTGGAGACACTTTTTATCTTGTTTCTGCAGAATTAAAAGTGGACACCTATTAGAAAAGCAAGTTCAGACCTGAACCTACAAGATCCTATCCAGAGATTCCCAAAATCTGCAGATGGACTAAGTCACCACTAGTGGCGGATTAGTCCCACTGCCAGGATTGAAAAGTGATTTTTTCATTTTTGAATACCCATTTGGCAAATTCCTATTCTAGCAAGTTTTTCCTAAAAAAGGTACTAAGTTGCCTAGCTTGGCGTAAGTGTGCTAGTCAACATTTTCAATTATGTTTTTAGGATTCTAGAATATTTCCGCATTAGATTTCAGATTCCAAGTGCGCCTCTCTAATTTTTTTCATTCATTTCATCATTTACTTGTATTTTTAGGTGTTTTTGCATATCATAGTGTGTTTTTCAGCACTTCACATTTCTTAGGTTTTGCATCATTAAATCATTTTATTTTTAGTTCAGTGCATTAGTACATCATAATTAGACATATTACATTTCATTTACATTAATCTTGAGTGTAGAAATTTGCATTTTGGACCCCATCCCTTTCATCTTTTAGGTGAAAACCCCTAGAAGGAGCTAAAGCAGTTGGGCAACGCAAAATCATTGTCCACAGAGCCAGAAAAAATCACACACTTGCATTTGGGTGGAGGGTATGTGCATGATCATGATGGACCAAAAAGTGGTGATATGGTGGGTATTTGTAGGGTATGTGGCTAATGAATTTCTTTTAACCCAAAATTGATGAAATGAAAAGGGTTTTTAAAGGAGATTCTCAACTTTCGACCAATATAAATTATGCTTTACTTTGAATTTAATAAATAATTATTATTCATTTTCTATTTGAATTAATGCTTTACTTTGAATTTAATAAATAATTATTATTCATTTTCTATTTGAATTACGAGTAAAGTCTTGATTGATAGGCCGATTGAAAAACATCTATAGCTTTCAAACAATATCAAATTTTTGGAATCCAAAACATGCATCACATTCTATGTTTCACATCCTATGGTATTAAAAAAAGAAAAAAAGAATTTCATGAAGTTTTGACCAAGTTAAGGTGGTCAGACATACAAGTTTTTACATTTTTTAAAAGTTGTAATAAAAAATTCATAATTAATTATTTACTTAGAAAAAAATTACAAAAAAATATGCATCACATTCGGACATGAGTCCTATACTTATGTATTTAATATTATAAAAAAATATTATCATTTTATTGTGGTTAGGGTGGTTAGAAAGATACCTACTTCTTATTTTTTCTCTAAAATTTAAGTACTGGGTATGTGTGCAGGATCATCGTGGAAAAAATAGGCCCTTAAGTGACAATGAAAATTTAGAAAAATCAAAGTTAGGCAGCTTGACATAAAAATTTGGATAAGTTATCTATATTATTTTAAAAACATGTAAGAATAGAATTTGTGGAAAATTGAATGTAGTTTCTAAACTAGTAAGTTTATTTTATTTTTTTAAAAGTCTATTTGGTGAAAATTTGAAATTTCAATGTAGTAGTACTTAAATTTCTGGGAAAAAATAAGAAGTAGGTGTCTGTTTGACCATCCTAACCACAATAAAATGATAATATTTTTTTATAATATTTTAGATATAAGTAGAGGACTCATATCTGGATGTGATGCATATTTTTTTGTAATTTTTTTCCAAGTAAATAATTAATTATGAATTTTTTATTACAACTTTTAAAAAATATAAAAAACTCGTATGTCTGACCATCTTAACTTGGTCAAAAATTCATGAAATTCAATTTTTTTAAAAAATACTATAGTATACGAAGCATAAAATGTGACGCATGTTTTGGATTCAAAAAATATGATACCGTTTCAAAGTTATAGATGTTTTTCAATCAGCCTACCAATCAGAAATTTAGTCATCATTCTAATTGAAAATGAATAATAATTATTTATTAAATTCAAAGTAAAGAATAATTTATATTGGTGGAAATTTGTGAGTCTCCTCTACAAACCCTTTTCGTTTCATCAATTTTGGGTAAAAAAAAAGTCATCAGCCACATGGGTGAAGTCTAGAAAAATAAGGTAAGTTGTCAAACGTGTTTTTTGTGTTGACTTCTTAGGATTGGCATGTCCAAGCCGAATTCCAAAGCAAGCCCAAGGCTAATCCCTAGGCAATAAATTTTGTGTCAAAAATATCATATATTTGTTTCAAATCAGATATCCGTTTCAAATCGGATATCCATTTCAAATTGGATATCTGTTTTTTTTTTAGGCTACAGAAATCGGGTTTGTATAGCACAACCCCTTATAAACTGCAGCGCGCCTGGTAAACTTTTTAACGTGACCGG